>VONZ01000686.1:0-302500 GCA_012976165.1 Labeo catla
AGCCTATCAAAAAAGCAATAGCTTTTTATTGGTTAGTTAGTAAGCTAGTTAGTGAATTAAGTATAAAAGGTTCCGTAAAACATGTAGCTTATAAAAAAAAATCTGTAATGGCTTTTTATTTATTTAGTTAGTTATTTAGTTAGCTTGTTAGTGAATAAAGATTCCATAAAACACGTAGCTTATAAAAAGTTTGAATGTTTTTTTTGTTAGTTAGCTAGTTAGAGAATTAAGTATAAACATTCTGTAAAACATAGCTTCTAAAAAAAATTGGAATGGATTTTTATTACGGCTTTTTATTAGTTAGTTAGTGAATTGAGTATAAACATTCTGTAAAACACATAGCTTATTAAAATTGGAATGGCTTTTTACTTAGTTAGTGACTTGAAAATAAACATTCTATGAAACATGATAGCTGATAATGGAATAGTTTTTTATTTGTTAGTGGATTGAGTTTAAACATTCTGTAAAACATGCAGATGTAGCTTGTGTAAAATACTAAACTTAAAAAAATGTAATGGCTTTTTAGTTAATTAGGGATTTGAGTATAATCATTCTGTAAAACACGTAGACTATCAAGAAAAAAAGGAATGGCTTTTCATTATTTTTTAGTTAGTTAAGTTAGTTTGAGTTAGTGAACTGAGTAAACATTGTGTAAAATACTAAACTTATCAAAAAAAATTGAATGGCTATTTAGTTAGTGAACTGAGTAAATGCAAACAAACAGATTAGATAGATAGATAGATAGGGATTGGCATTTGCATCAGGGATGACGATACTAAAAATGCTGTTTAGGTGGGCAACTAGCTAGGTCCGGGATGATGCTGTATAACAAAAATTAGACATTGACTGATTTGCATTCTTGCTAAATAATTTGAAGCAGCGAGGCCTAAAATGTGTGATTATAAATGAAGGCGTGTTTGATGAGTTGAAAGATTCAATTTGCTGTTAATAAACCTCTGATGTTTTTTTTTCCCAGCAGACACTGCAAAATTAAATCAATTTCCATTCCACATTCACATGTGTTATGGAGTGTAACCACACCTTTATACATATATTCACTGATGTTTTTTTTTGACATTCTTCCTCAAATATTCAAACAGTGTTGATCTATGTGAAAAACGCGATTATTTCACAAAGACTACATGAGCTCGGGCGTCTCTGATTGTGGACACTGATGTCCTCTAGTAGTTTTCTGTCCCCTTGAGGATGTTATGAGTGTAGATTGGATTTCCCATCAGCCTTAAATCTGTCAAACCAATCTCAAACCCTTTTTCACTCTTGCTCACCCGTCTCTTGTTTCATGAATGGTTTAATCAATAAAGCTGCCCGACACAATGCCACACGGACTGTGTTAAATTGTAGTGGTTAGTTCTGTGTCTATTTGTCCTGAATAAGGTGGAGCGTTGAAATTATAGGGTCAGGCACGTCCCATTTACCATTGTTGGAGAAATGCAAGACCTAGCAAGCATTCAAGAAATTTGTAGTACATTCGAGTAGAAAGGTTTAGATCTTGCTTGTGTCGTTTCTCAATCACAAAGTAAATCTAGCAATAAGAATGTCCAAAAGCACTTTTTTTTTGTTATTTTATATCATTTATTTTTTTACTTCACTTTTATCTGTATAGTCCATTAAAGGCATACATTTATCAGTATTTGGCACCTGGGAATCGAACCCATGACCTTGGTGTTGCAAACACAGTGTTCTATCAGAAAACTAATTTTGGACACAAGTTTAGATTTAGTGCTTAACTAGATAACTGCAAATCCCTGGTTCGGATGTAAACCGTGTCTCTGGCCATCATCCGGTTTAGTCCAGCTCTTCACATTTTGCTGAACTCTCCTCAATCTTTCACTGCTTGCAGGTTTAGACTGCTATTTTTGCTGCTGAGAGGATGTGTGGGTAATCCCTACGTGCAAATACGCACAGTTTGTGAAATTAAATGCTGCTCTATGTGGAATTGTTCAGCTGGGAACAAACACACTCAGTCTGCCGTATATTGTTATTATATGTTATTGTACAACAGGGCCCGTCATTTAACTTAAAACAACATTTGCCCTCCGGGAGGAATCACAACAAACATCCAGAACAAATACTACAAGGTTGAACCAAGTTCCAGGTGTTGTTTCTTTTTATATGCAACTACTGAAGTTTTTCCTTCCATACATTAGTGTTTACTGAGGTTTGCTTGTCAGGATCCAGCTCGTCACAGCAGATATGAAAGCGTTTGGACAGCAGCTGTGTCAGATCTGCTGAGGAAGGAAGACATCAGCCAGGGTTTTCACACTCTTCTCAGCAGAGCCACTGGAGCGTTTACTGTGCCATATAGATCAGCATGACAGATTCACCCTCCAGCTATTGGTTCATTCAGGTTTAGCATTATATATACACGCTGACAAAATGACATCATCATTCACATGGTGCAGCTGATTGGTTACTTTTCACATCAGCAGCCAATGAGCTTGCTGCTGAACATTCAAATATTTGCCTAGTACTTGCTGTAGCAGTTGCAGTGTGCTTTAGAAACCCTCCACCTCCCCAGCTCCACCTGTATAGATCGGCTATGGGGTAATTTCATGTGTGTTATATAAGGGGGCATTTCATATGTTATATGTGCAGCAGGAGTATTTCTTACATGCTCACAGCATGTCTGTAGCACTCATTTCAAGTTTTTTTCACTACATTTTTCATCTGTTTTTACTTTTCTATTCCATTTCAAGGCCATTTCCACCAATAAAAGGGAAATATGAGCTTTTATCTCACAATTCAGACTTTTTTTCTCACAATTACGAGTTCACATCTCACAATTTGGACTTTTGTTTCTCAGAATTGTTCGTTTATATTTCGCAGTTGTGACTTTTTTTCTCAGATTTTTTTTTTTAATAACATTGTGTGTTATTACAGAATTGTGATTGTGCGTGTTATTAAGTAGGAACTATGAGATGAACTCGCAATTCTGGGAACATATCAGTCCACCCTAAAAATAGGACTTTATAACTCGTAATAATTGCAATCTTTAAACTCGCAGTTCTTTTTAGCTCACGATTCTGACTTTTTTGCGTGATACAGATTCGCAACTCTTTTTTTCTCAGCATTACATGATATAAACGTGCATCTGCGAGTTATAAAGTCAGAATTGCGTGATATAAATTCGCAGTTGCGAGAAAAAAGTCAGAATTGCGAGATACAAACTTGCAGTCGTGTGAAAAAAGGTCAGAATGGCAAGTTTTTACGTCGCAATTCTTTTTATCTTGCAATTCTGCCTTTTTTGTCAGAATTGCGAGATAAACTCGTAATTGTGAAAAAACGGTCAGAATTGCGAGATACAAACTTGAATTTGTGAAAAAAATGTCAGAATTGCAAGTTTTTATCTCACAATTCTTTTTATCTCGCAATTCTACCTTTTTTCAGGATTATGCGATGTAAACTTGTAATTGGAAGAAAAAAGTCAGAATTGCGAGATACAAACTTGCATTCATGTGAAAAAAGGTCAGAATGGCAAGTTTTTACGTCGCAATTCTTTTTATCTTGCAATTCTGCCTTTTTTGTCAGAATTGCGAGATAAACTCGTAATTGCGAGAAAACGGTCAGAATTGCGAGATAGAAACTTGCATTTGTGAAAAAAATGTCAGAATTGCAAGTTTTTATCTCACAATTCTTTTTATCTCGCAGTTCTACCTTTTTCAGGATTATGAGATGTAAACTTGTAATTGGAAGAAAAAAGTCAGAATTGCGAGATATAAACTTGCATTTGCGAGAAAAAATGACAGAGTTGCAAGTTTTTTTCATGTCACAATTCTTTTTATCTTGCAATTCTGCCTTTTTTGTCAGAATTTTGAGATATAAACTCGTAATTGCAAGAAAAAAAAAGTCAGAGTTGCAAGTTTTTATCTCGCAATTCTGACTATATCTCACCGTTGATTGTATGCTACCGTATGCATAAAAAACTAAAGCATGCTGTAGTTTGGGCTTGAAAAAACACAACATAGTGTAGTGACATAGTATAATGTAGTAGCTAAATTACAATTATGAAAGCCATTAGCTTGTTAGCTAAGTTGGAAGTAGAATACTTTTTTTTTTTTTACACTTTATTTTCATTATTTTGAATCTCCAGTCTCTTTATTTGACTGAAATAGTAGAGTAATGTGAATTAAATTGACCATGCATATCATGTGCTAAATTTGCCTCCAGATTTAGCTCCATAACTAATAGCAGTGTGTCAGTAGCATAAGCACTAACCACTAGTGGCACACATCTGACACGTTTTTGAATGAAAACTGCTACATTTTTCATCATATGTGATTTTAGATAAGAAGGAATTTTGTCCAGAAAGCTGGAGTGTGACTTTTTAAAATGGCTAGTTAGCATTTAGCTTATGTCCATGCCTGGCTAAACCATGATGAGTACTGCCTATTGCTAGTTAGTTTCAAGTGTTATGAGGAAATTTAGTTATTAGCATTAGCTATATAATGGTTAATAGTTTGTATCCATCGCTTGAATCATAACATGAGAAATACATATGTTCACTAAAAAGTATGTGTTGTCAATGCTTAGGCTCAAAGCTAATAAATTAAAAGTCAATGTTATTGCATTTCATGAGGCGATTTTGAATATGTACAGGCTAGCTGTGTTCACAAGTATAGAAAATAGATTCAGGCACTGTCCAGCTCGCTATTCTAAAATTTAGCATGTTAATGCTAGCGCACTAGCCCATGAAAAAGGTAGCATCTTCGCTGTGTCCTCAACTGTTTAGTTTTAAGTTCTCTGATAGCACGCATACATCACGGAGACGTCTATTTGACGTCTGCATTTACATCTGGAAGACGTAGTTTTTACGTAGTTTGCTCATCTGCAATACGCCTATAGGACATTTCCTATCAGATGTCAAATAGATGTCTATTAGATGTCTTTAAGATGTTTATGATTTAGAATGTATGTAAAACTGACATCTTACAGACGTCTGTCAGATTTTTGTACACAGCAGATGCTTTCCAGATCAAGTGATCTTTAACAGACATCTTGCAGACGTACGTGTGCTATCTGCCCTGATAACACACGTACATCTTGGAGACGTCTGTATTTACATCTGCAAGACGTAGTTTGCTCATCTGCAATACATCTATTGGACATTTCCTATCAGATGTCAAATAGACGTCTATTAGATGTCTTAAGATGTTTATGATTTAGAATGTATGTAAAACTGACATCTTACAGATGTCTGTCAGACGTTACATCTGCAAGACATCTGCAAGACGTAGTTTGCTCATCTGCAATACATCTATTGGACATTTCCTATCAGATGTCAAATAGACGTCTATTAGATGTCTTAAGATGTTTATGATTTAGAATGTATGTAAAACTGACATCTTACAGACGTCTGCCAGGTGGGTTATGTACACATTTTTGAGAGTGTGTGACAGCAGCACATTCTCTGCCAATTGATTTTGTTCTATCTGATGTTGATTGACTTCTTTTTAAATGCAAAAAATGCATTTTGTATGAATGGCCCATAAATCTGTTTAAAAGGTGACAGCGGTTACATTTTAGATGTCTTTTCCTTTCTTTCTCCCGTTAGGAATCCACCTAGCTGCTGGATTCCTCTCTCAAAACCGAAATAATCAAAATTGCTTGTATTTCTAACGTGAAATGTCGCTTTGTAGGGCTGCTAATACCCTTAACCCTGCAGCCAGGCTTCTATTGGTGTATTTTACCTCATGTCTTTGAGGTGGCGAGCGCTTATCACAGACACTCACTGCTCCCCACCAAGCGTAATGGATTCTGCCTTCAGGATTAGACTCGGAAATATCTCAACAATACCTAGTAGGAGGCTGGCGCTTGGGCACATTTTTATTTATTTATTTATTTTTTTAAGCGGGACTCATTTAGCATGATGCAGAAGTGGTAGAAAGTGGGGGATATTTTCAGTGGTGATTATAGTGTGGATTTAGCATGTAGGGTTTTGCAGGGTTATTAGCAAGAGTGTCAGTGTCGCACTGCACAGGTCACCAACACTGTTTACTGCTGTCATTTTTGCAGTTTGGTTTGCTGGCACTAATGGTGCAAAATTACAGCTTTAAGTTGACCAGTTTGAACTGTTTTAGCAATTTGGAATGTTTTAAAATGGTTAGAGCGCTTCACATACAATCACTGTAATGTATATTGCATTGCACATATTCTTGACTACATGAAATGAAATGATACAATAATGATAATGTTTATTTTATGTCCTTTTGACGTCTGTATCAGAAATCAGAAAATAAGTGACAATCATAATCCCTATGTTAAATACAAACTTAAAGGAGATGTTAATTTTCAAAATAAAAATTTCCTGATAATTTAAGATTGCAAGATTAAAGATCACTTGATCTGGAAAGCATCTGCTGTGTACAAACATCTGACAAACGTCTGTAAGATGTCAGTTTTACATACATTCTAAATCATAAACATCTTAAAGACATCTAATAGACGTCTATTTGACATCTGATAGGAAACGTCCTATGGACAGATGAGCAAACAATCTAAAAAAAAACTATGTCTTGCAGATGTAAATGCAGACGTCAAATAGACGTCTCCAAGATGTACGTGTGCTATCAGGGTAATGTGTGAGGTTGAGCTAATGCAAGATGAGCATTTGTGGTTAAAAAGTATATACATTTGTATTTTCTCCTTAGAAAATGGCAGGTCGTTTCGCTAAATAAGACCCTTATTTCTCAGCTGGGATCATGTATAACTCTTCGAAGCTGCATTGAAACTGCAATTTGGACCTTCAACCCATTGGCTACCATTTAAGTCCACTATATGGAGAAAAATCTTGGATGTTTTCCTCAAAGACCTTAATTTCTTCTAGACTGAAGAAAGAAAGACATGAACATCTTGGATGACATGGAGGTAAATTATCAGGATTTTTTTTTCATTCTGGAAGTGAACTTCTTTGTTGCATATATTGTCTCCCCTGATAGCACATGCACATCGCGGAGACATCTGCAATACGTCTATAGGATGTTTCCAATCAGATGTCAAGTAGACGTCCATTAGATGTCTTTAAGATGTTTACGATTTAGAATGTATGTAAAACTGACATCTTACAGACGTCTGTCAGATGTTTGTACACAGCAGATGCTTTCCAGATCAAGTGATCTTTAAAAGACATCTTGCAGATGTATGTGTGCTATCTGGGTCTTTTCAAATGACTCAAATATCAGATGTCAAATAGACGTCTATTAGACGTCTTTAAGACGTTTAGGATTTAGAATGTATGTAAAACTGTCAGATGTTTGCTTTCCATATCAAGTGATCTTTAACAGACATCTTGCAGACATACATGTGCTATCTGGGTTATGTTCTATTACTGATTCCATATATCAGTTATCCTTGAAATGCCATGCATATGCATAGAAATAATAGAAATTTGAATATAATATAAGTGAAGGCTGTTACATCAACAGGCTGATGAATTTTCATGAGCTCAGGTCCATCGTGAGTTCAGGTCATCCCTGGAGGCCGTTTGTGTTACGAGAAACCCTGTCAGTCAACCGAAGCACCTCCCCGACTGACCAACAGAGGGAGCTCTTACTTAAACATGACATCGACGGTTGATTTGAAAAGATATGCATAAGTTATTGTGAAGGTTACAGACGAAGTTAGATTAGTCTGTTTAGAGTCACGGAGTGCAAAAGCAATTCAGAAATTGCTGCGTTCACCCTTTGTGTGCGAATCAAGGAGACTCTCCGGAATGAGATGTGCATCTGAACGCCAAGATTAATGGCACCTTTGAACCGTTACATTACAGCACCCGAAATAATCACGGCCGCGCGGCTAATCTACACTTTGATGAGTTCCTTCCTTAGCGGGAGAGAGAGAAACACAGATTACTGCACACTTCACTGCTTCACAGTGTACCAGCTGCTAAGCGTGTTTGTTTGGCTTTCTTTTATTGTGTGTTTCTGCTTTACCAGCGGTTGCAGTGCATTATTTCAGGCGCTATTTATAATCTAATCTCTTTATGAGTAGATTTTTCATGTTTGCGTTTAAATTTGATCTCCATTTGTGCTTTTCTAAGTTATAACCTGCGGTTGGAAGGACACAATAAGGTGCCAAAAAGCTTCTGCCTCAGATCTTTCCGATTAGTTTGCACCGTGTCCTTGACAGTTTAATGAATCACAGAGCATTTCAAAGCCCAGCAATCATTCGCATTACTTGCAGGATCAGAAAACAAGCTCTTAACTCTTGTAAAAACAGGGAACAATTACATTTGCTCTGAAAACTTTAAGGTTTGTGTAGCCATACAGTCTCACCAGAATGCACAGATGTGTGTTTATGTACACATTTCAGCACTGTGGGTAACATCTGTGTTTCTTCACAACTGGATGTAAACTGTCATCTGTACCCCGCGTGCGTGTGTAAATGTTTGAGCTTCAGTGGCATTTCCTGGTGCGTTATGCGGTAATGACCACAAGGTGGCGCTGTGTGCATATAAAAAGTCGCGTTTTTAAATTTAGACACGTTTTGGGACGTTTTCCTCTCATTATCTGTGTGCGCGCTCTCATTTATTGCTTCACTGGTTTCTGGGTCTGTTTCCACTGAGAGTCTGTCAAATATCTCTGACAGAATTAGAAAGCTGTCAGAGTCTGCTACAAAGGGCCTCTATAGAATTTGTGTAATTTGTTTAGGTTTGCCTTGGCCGATTTCTTTTTTTAAAAAAAGCCTTTTTAATATTTGTCGTCGCTAGTGATTATTTTGTCACATTAAATGTGTTAAATCTTTTCTTCTGAAAGAGAGACTAAAGGCAGTTGGAAACTTACCCTTCAAATGTAGTTTGCTGTCTGCTGATCATTGTGCTGAATGGGGATTTAAATAATTTTTTCTAAAAGTGTGGTTCTGTCAGATGTTTGCCAGAGGGCATAGTTGAAAACTGGAGTCAGTCTTAATCCTGCTCACGTCCCACGCGCCCTTGAATAGATGTATAACTTTTACCCATCTTAAACGGTGATGTACAGAGAAGGACAAAATCATCAGCTTTATATATTTGGTAAGCGGTTAGTTTTGATCATATAAACGGTATAGAAAGCCAAACTGCTTCCAGATCAAAGAGCATCTCTTAAGGGTTGCATGTGCGATGACAGGATGTGAGGAAAACTTACTTTAGTTTGACGTTTTCATATGGCAGTTCTATTTCGCACAGTTTGCTATGGAAGGCCAATGTGGCCAAAAGTTTAAATGGAGTGTGAAACTTGATCGTATCAACACAGTTTTTACTGTTTACAGAGTTAACGCAAAAACATGCACAGCAGCCAATGAAACTGACATGTATTTGAGACTATGTCTGCATTTGTGACGCATTGGTATTTATATATATTGGGTCATTCTGTGTCAACTCAATTAAAGGTCCTCAGCTCAGTTTGTTTTTTTTATTATTATTATTTCTGAAGAACGATAGACATGTATAATGATGAAAGCCATAATATTAAATGTCATGGATGTATATTTACTGAGTAATCCACGATTTTGTAGAGGGAGGTCAAAATGACAATTCTCACCTAAGATTCAGAGCCAAGTTACGGGGGGTAAAAATGACTTCAGAAAGATGGCAGCATCATAATGTTATTTTTACACAGAGATTGGTTGTTTTGTTAGTAAAATCTGTTGACTTTAGCAATGTTTGTTGCATTATGTGCCAATGGTGACCACTCAAAAATTTGTAAAAGTGCTTTTTTAATGGTTTTCTCCAAAGTTTACATGCCTGTAACTCAAGAAGTATTGAAGATATTTTAATGTCCTTTTATATATTGGGTCTTAACAAACTTTCTCTTTGGCATCTTCATTTTTAAGGCCCTGTATGGTTCTATTCCAGAGATATTGGAATTTCAATATGGCTCCAGGAGTAAATTATTAAATTGTACACATTTTCAGTGGTCAAAAACCAAATGTAGGTCACTTTGCAAAAATATTATACTTCTTTTCCTTTAAAGAAGAACAAATAATGTTGTAACTAGAGATGTATCTTGTTTCCTTCTGTCTAAACAACTGCATTGAATATACCAGTCTGAGTGCAATAAATATGCTTTCCAATGTTTGTTTGCCTATAACTCAAGAAGTATTAAAGATATTGCAGTATGAGTTTAGATTCTAGTTCTTAATAGAAACCCCTCTCTATAAAATTGTGGACTACTCAGTAAATGTTCATCCATTACATTTAATATTTTGGCTTTCATCACTATTCATGTGTATCTTTCTTCTGAAAAAAAATATTAGCAAAAACAACATTTTTTGAAATTTCATTGATTTGACATGAAATATGCACATATGGAATCATTAGACATCATATTTGTTAATGAGGGATAATGCATCCGTACATTGTGTGTGATGTCAGTATTATGTCATGATTTCTGATGCACTTTTTATTTGTTTATTTTAACGTTCTTTCTCAGGTAGAAAAATATAGAAGCCCTTTTCTGCAACTGAATGAAAAATAATAAACGTAATTGCGAATTTTTATCTCACCATCCTGACTTTTTTCTTAGAGTTGCATGAAATAAAGTCAGAATTGTGAGATAAGAACTTGCAATTCTGACACTTTTTTCTGACTTTTTTCTCAGAACTGAGATTTTCATTTCATTTCATTTTCATTTTGACTTTATTCTTGTAATATTTCAACTTTATTCTTGTTGTATTTTGACTTTATTCTCGAAATATTTTGACTTTATTCTCGTAGTATTTTACTTTATTCTTGCAATTTTTTTACTTTATTCTTGTAATTTCGACTTTATTCTCGAAATATTTCGACTTTATTCTCGTAGTATTTCAACTTTATTCTTGTTTTATTTCGACTTTATTCTCAAAATATTTCACTTTATTCGTGTAATTTTGACTTTATTCTCAAAATATTTTCTTTAATCTCGAAATATTTCAACTTTATTCTTGTAATTTCAACTTTATTCTCAAAATATTTCGACTTTATTCTCGTAGTATTTTGACTTTATTCTTAAAATATTTAGAATTTGTTTTCGTAATTTCGACTTTATTCTTGAAATATTTTGACTTTATTCTTGTAATATTTCAACTTTATTCTTGTTGTATTTTGACTTTATTCTCGAAATATTTCGACTTTATTCTCGTAGTATTTTGACTTTATTCTCAAAATATTTTGACTTTATTCTCAAAATATTTCAACTTTATTCTTGTAATTTCGACTTTATTCTCCAAAAATTTTGACTTTATCCTTGAAATATTTCTACTTTATACTTGTAATTTCAACTTTATTCTTGAAATATTTGACTTTATTTTTGAAATATTTCAACTTTATTCTTGTAATATTTCAACTTTATTCTTGTTGTATTTTGACTTTATTCTCGAAATATTTTGACTTTATTCTCGTAGTATTTTACTTTATTCTTGCAATTTTTTTACTTTATTCTTGTAATTTCGACTTTATTCTCGAAATATTTCGACTTTATTCTCGTAGTATTTCAACTTTATTCTTGTTTTATTTCGACTTTATTCTCAAAATATTTCACTTTATTTTTGTAATTTTGACTTTATTCTCAAAATATTTTCTTTAATCTCGAAATATTTCAACTTTATTCTTGTAATTTCAACTTTATTCTCAAAATATTGACTTTATTCTCATATTTTTTATTCTGCGTTATTTTGACTTTATTCTTGTAATATTTCAACTTTATTCTTGTAATATTTCAACTTTATTCTTGTTGTATTTTGACTTTATTCCGAAATATTTTCTTTATTCTCAAAATATTTTGACTTTATTCTCAGAAATATTTCAACTTTATTCTCGTATTTTGACTTTATTCTCAAAATATTTTGACTTTATTCTCGAAATATTTCAACTTTATTCTCGTAATTTCGACTTTATTCTCCAAAAATTTTGACTTTATCCTTGAAATATTTCTACTTTATACTCGTAATTTCAACTTTATTCTTGAAATATTTGATTTTATTTTTGAAATATTTCAACTTTATTCTTGTAATATTTCTATTTTATTCTTGTTTTATTTCGACTTTATTCTCAAAATATTTTGACTTTATTCTCAAAATAGTTAGACTTTATTCTTGAAATATTTCAACTTTACTCTCAAAATATTTTGACTTCATTCTCGTAATATTTAAGTAAATATTAAATATCTCGTAAATATTTTACTAAAGTTTTAGTAAAGTTGTAGTATTTCACAATTATTCTCAAAATATTTTGACTTTATTATCGTAGTATTTCAACTTTATTCTCGTAATATTTCAACTTTTTTCTTGTAATATTTCAACATTATTCTCATAATATTTTGACTTTATTCTTGTAATTTCGACTTTATTCTCGAAATTTTATGACTTTAATTCTTGTGATCTTAGAATTTTTTTTTTTTTTTCGTAGCTATCAGTAAAGCAATAATTGACTAAAAATTGATTAATATGTCCGAAAATCTAGAGGTAAATCTGCTTTACAATATATTACATGTTCAAACATAGCCAGAATGTGTGCGTGTTGAGAGACACGATCAGATTTGTTTTGGCCCTGTCTACCTTCCATAATTTGACAGTATGAGAGCAATAATAAAATTGTTAAATTGTAAAACTATACAAATTAAAAAAAGAAGTCAATATAATTATATTTCATGATTTCTCCAATCAGATTCAATTGTAAGAAAGCATCTAACATTGGGTCAGTGAAACATGCATTGTATGTTCAAACTGAATATGATCAAAGGACTATTAGAAAAATGAAATCACTTGACGCCAAGTAATGCAAGACAAGTCTCAAAAGCTTACTTTGCATAGAAGCATCTGTTAAATGATTACTTGCTTGCTTGTCTTCTCAGACTTGACATTTCTATAATAATTTGACAGTCTGGTCTTCAAATCTCTGGCATTATAAGGATTTCAGATGTCCTGGCTTTCCTCACATACAGGGAACCTCAATATCCTGGTCCAATATTGGCCTGTTTAAAATAGCTCCGTATTCATCTCCTGTTTATAACCTACTAAACCTCCACTCCAAACAGCCGATATTAGAGACTCCGTCTAGGTGGTGCTATATGTCAAATCAATCTGGATTCTCCCAGTGTTGCAAATTGCTGTCTGTTCTACAGCTTTTTGTAGGCTTCTTTGCCATTATTCAAATAATCTACCACTTTTCTACATGCTGGTCTGTTATTACCTGTCTGTGAGCGCTTGCCTAGAATATTTTAGTAAATGCGCCAGACTTTATGTAGATAATCATAAGTCTGGGCTGTCATCTAGCCGGCTTCACCTCTTCAGCACTTTACTTTCCTGGGATATCGCTATGTAAATGCAATGATTAATTTATGAATCTCTAGTAAAGCCAGTGCTGTCTGTGCTGTGATGGAGTTCATATTAGAGGTCAGGCAAAAGCTCTTAAACCAGGACGGATCTATACGAAGGACAGCTGACTGGAATACACACATGGCATTTAAATAAACCTCATCCGGAGGGATGCATTTGAAACATTTGTTTCCACTCGCAGGCCACAGGAGTTTGAGTCTGGCTTGTGTTGCTTTATGGTCCTGTTGCCTCCTTTTTATTTTTTTTCTTGGCTGAGCTCGAAATGGATTTCTCATTATTAATGAAGCTGTATATACATTTACATTTACATTACATTTATATGTATTCATTTATCAGGTGCTTTTATCCAAAGTGACTTACAAATGAGAAATACAAGAAGCGATTCATCTTTAGGAGGCAATAACATAAGCTGTACAAAGTTTCAAACATCGTTTAGAAGAGAACAGCTAGAACAGGAACCAAATAATAAAAGCATAGAAGGAGAATTTATTTATTTACTTAAGAATGAAATGGCTAATTCTATTTCTAATTTCATAAGTAGATTTTGCTGCCATGTAATCATGGTCTTTAGTCAAAATTATGAGATAAAAAGTTGATATTATGAGATACTTAAAAGTTATGAAAAAAGTCAAAAAAATACTTTTTATGTAATAATTCTCACTTTTGATTGAAAATAATTTCGAGTAACATTTTAACAGATTTTGCATAATTTCAAAGTGAGTTGTGACAAAAATTGAATTATGAGATAAAATCGAAATTATGAGATGCAAAGTCATAGTTATGACATAAGTTGAATGAATGAAAGACATTTCTGAAATGTATTTACGTATGTAATTATGACTTTAGTCTTATCATTTTTACTAGAATTGAATTTAAAATATATTACACATTTGAAAGCAGCCAGAATGTGTGCACGTTGCGAAACACAAAGAGACACAAATTTGTTTTGGCCCTTTCTGCCTTCCATAGTTCGACAATAGATTAAAGCAATAATAAAATTATTAAATTGTGAAACAGTACTAATTCAAAAGATCTAAAAGTGTATAGTAACAGAAGTGAAAGTAATCTAATTCTAATTCTAATTCCATAGCTAGAATCTAATGTATCCAAAAAGTCAAAATGATTGAAAATAGATCGAAAAATGTCTAATCATTATCTTTAAAGTCAAAAATTTGAGATAAAACGTCATTATGAGATAATTATGAGAAGTTAATATTTTGAGATACAAAGTCATAACTATAACATAAGTAAAAAAAAAAGACATTTTATGTAATAATTATGACTTGATTGAATAACATTTTGACTGAATAATTTTGAACACTTTTTGATTAATTTCACAAAGACAAATTACAAGAATTTGATGCATCCAAATAGTCAAAATTATGAAAAAAAAGTCATAAGCATGAGGTAAAATTCTGTGATGATATAAAAGTTAAAATGATAAAATAAGAAAGTTGTGAAAAACAGTAAGTTAAAATTATTGCAAAAAAATGACTTTTTATGTAATAATTGTTATTTTAGTCACATAAAATTGACATGAGTTTGACTTCACAACTTCACAAAAATACTAAAATCAAAATAAAAAGTCACAATATGGACAAAACATTCATGAGTATAAGGTAAAAATTTAATTATGATATAAAAATTTAAATATTTAGATAAAGTCGTGAAATAAGTGGAAATTATTACAAAAATTGACTGCTTATAACTATTACTTTCCCTGACAGCACATGTACATCTCTGAGATGTCTGTTAAAGATCGCTTGATCTGGAAAGCATCTGCTGTGTACAAACATCTGACAGACGTCTGTAAGATGTCAGTTTTACATACATTCTAAATCATAAACATCTTAAAGACATCTAATAGACGTCTATTTGACATCTGAAAGGAGACATCCTAGTTTTGCAGATGAGAAAACTATGTAAAAAATATGTCTTGGAGATGTAAATGCAGATGTCAAATAGACGTCTCCAAGACGTACATGGGCGTACGTATCAGGGTCTGACGTCTACAGATGTCTTTAAGATGTTTATGATTTAGAATGTATGTAAAACTGACATCTTACAGACGTCTGTCAGATGTTTGTACACATCAGATGCTTTCCAGATCAAGTGATCATTACGTGTACATACATGTAATAATTATTACTTTAATCACATAACTTTGACAGGACTTTGACTTCAGAGCTTTACGAAATTACTAGAATACACAGAAAAAGTCAAAATTATGACAAAATGTCATAAATATGAGGACATTTTTTATTATGATATAAAAGTCAAAATTATAAAAATAAAGTCATGAAATAAGTTGAAATTATTACAAAAATAAACTTTTTATGTAATAATTATGACTTTAATCATAATTTTGGTAAGAATTTGACTTCACCTTCAACTTCAACAAAATTACTAGAATCCAAATAAAGTCACAATTATGACAAAAATAAAACATTTAGTCAAAAAAAGTCAAAATTATAAGATAAAAGATCCTTAAAAGACAAAAAAAGTCAATATTTTGAGATACAAAGTGATGGTTGGAAAAAAAAAACTTTTTATGTAATAATTATGACTAATTATTGCAAGAATTTGATGTATCCAAATCATAGTCATAACTACGAAATAAAAATATAATTATGATGTAAAAGTCAAAATTATATCATAAGAAAGTTGTGAAATAAGTCGAAATTATTAAAATTACTTAAGCATTATTTTATTTTTTATAAGATAATGCTTACTTTCATCACATAGCTTTGACAAGAATTTGACTTGACAACTTTACAAAATTACTAGAATCACAATTATCACAAAAAGTCGTAATTATGAGATAAAAAGCCTAAATTATGAGATATGAAGTCATAATTATGTTGAACTTTTAACAGAAATTAACTTATGACTCTAATCGTATAATTTTCACTATAATTTCATGCCCACATACACACAATGAATTAATATTTCAACACTTTTTGGATAATTTGACAAGATTATAGCTTATGATATGCAATACATTTTCCCCTAATTTATTCATAACCTTGACTTTAAACAAAAATGTTCTTTACTGATATTTCTGTGATAAAGTAAACTAAAACAAAAACTTTATTTGGCCAGAATTGTTGGTTGTGATGGCCACAACTGAGGAACAGTCGAAATTTATATACAAAATTTCAGTTAATATTAACAAATATTGCAGCGGTTTATGATTATTTCACTCTTATTTTAGCTCATAATAGATTGAACAATGTCACTGATAAATATTTAAAGAAGAATTTTGATATTCTAAGATTGAAAGTCTGTGATGAAGGTAAAACAGCAAAATCTACTCATGTAAAAAATATCAATAATAAATAATGAAGGCATATCAAAAAGTTTAAATACGCCCTTCCTATAACAACCAAAAGTGTAATCAGCCCCATGATGTAAACATACCATTAATAAAGAAAACATAGAGTTTTCCCATTGATTTAAATCCAGACTCTTTTCACGTTAAGCAGGTTAGAGTTTGTCAGTATTTTTCCGCAAGAGCCCGAGCTCTGATATCAGACGTAACTGAAGATGTCCTTTCAGCCGTGTCTCGCCATGGCAGTGACTCTGCAGGGAATGCTGTGTGGTTGAAGTCTCTTTGATTTAATGACAGTGCAGCACTTGTGCAGTTCATAAACAGCTTTTTTTCATGCGCCTGTTTATGTGTGTGTTGTCTGAGAGGTTAATTAGAATTTCCTCAGCCTACAGTTTCATCTCCAGGGTTTTACTCTTTAGCACAAAAACAAGACTCTTCTCAATAATTATGAGCCCCATCAAAACAGGAACTAACACGGGAGAGGTTTGCTGGGGTTTCGGAGCTTCCCATTAAAAGTCTGTATTTTTAGTTTGTTTTTAAAAAGCCTGTCATACCCTCCATAATTGCTGCTGAAGAAATTGAGATCAGTAGCTTGTCTTCAAATTTCAGATACCTTTATTTTCTTTTATTTATGGGTCAGTGATGTGCCGAGTCTAGATCTATTAATTTATTCGCTCATGCATTATTCATACGTTAAAAATAGGCGACATGAAGTTGAACGTGTCTCTTGAATGATGAGCATGTTTTTGATTTTTGATGTAGAGTACATTTTGATATTTCTTGTGGTATATGCAGTCGTAAATGTCAAGGAAAGAAAAGAAAAACATCTTAAAAAGACAAGAAACCATTTATTTCAGATTATTAATGTTTACTACTAAATATGAATAATGTCATTAAATTAAATATGAATGAATAAATGAATGAATGAATGAATTAAAAACCTATCAAAATGACCTTTTATCTCATAATTTTGACTAAAGATCATGATTCGACATGGACGTAATATATATACCATCATTCATTAAAATCTAACTTATTTTTTACTTTAACAACATTTATGCTTATTCATAGTAACAGAATAAATAAATAAATAAATAAATAAAGTTGGTACAGCTTCATTAGACATTTAAAAAAAACGAATCAAATAAAAAAATTAATTAAATTAATTAATAAAAAAGTTCAGTTGCTACAACTTAATTAGACATTTCAAATTTCATAAACAAATAAGTAAATGAATTAAGTTGCTACAAATTCATTAAACTCAAATAATAGTAATAAATAAATACATTAATAAAGATAAATTGCTCAATTAGACATTTCAAATCCCCCCTAAATAAATAAATACATACATAAATATAAAATAAAAAGTTTAGACATTTAAAATTTTCCAAACAAATTAAGTTGCCCCAACTTTGTTAGACATTTAAAATGACAAAAATAAACAAACAAATAAATAAATAGTTAAGTTGCTACAACTAGGACATTACCAATTAAAAAAAAAAAAATAATAAAATAAAAAAAATAATAAAAAGATAAGTTGCTCCAACTGTTAGACCTTTCAAATAAAAAAATAAAATAAAAAAAAAATAATAAATTGCTCCAACTTTATTAGACATTTAAAATCCCCCCAAAACAAACAAATAATAATAATAATAATAATAATAATAATAATAATATAAAATAAAATAAAAAGTGAAATTGCTACAATTTAATTAGACATTTCAAATTTTCAAAAAAGTTACGTTTGAAATTTCAAAGGACCAATATAAATAAATAAATAAATAAAGCTTTCTACAACTTAATTAGACTTTACCAATTAAAAAATAAATAAATTACAATATAATAATAAAAAGATAAGTTCCTCCAACGTTTCAATAAATAAATAAAGTAGCTCCAACTTCATTAGAGATTTAAATTTTTTTAATTTCTAAATAAATAAATAAAGTAGCTCCAACTTCATCAGACATTTCAAAATTTTACATTAAATAAATAAATAAATAAAGTTGCTCCAACTTCATTAGACTTTTCAAATAAAAAATAACAATAATACAATCGATACATAAAAAGTACATACAACTTAATTAGACATTTGAAATGACATAATCATAATAATAATAATAGTAATGTGAAGTTGCTAGTTTAGTTTCAAATTACCAAAACAGTTGCTTCAACTTTGTTAGACATTTCAATAAATATAAATAAATAAATATATAAATAGTTGAGTTGCTACAACCTAATTAGACTTTACCGATAATAAAAAATCCATTAAAAATAATAGTCATAAAAAGACATTTTAAATAAATGAATAAATGATTAAATATGTTGCCCCAACTTCATTAGACATTTCGAAAAAAATACAATCAATAAAATAAGTAAATAACAAAAATTAAGTTGCTCCAACTTCATTAGACATTTCACATTTTTTAAAAAAACAATCAATACGTAAAAAAGTTCAGTTGCTACAACTTAATTAGACATTTTGAAATTACAAAATAATAATAATAATAATAATAATGTGAAGTTGCTACAGTTTAGTTTCAAATTGCCAAAACAGTTACTCCAACTTTGTTGGACATTTCAAATGATCTAAATAAATAAATAAATAAATATAGTTAAGTTTGCTACAACCTAATTAGTCCAAAAAAAAAAAAAACACTTCAAAAAAGAATAATAAAAATAATAAAAAGACATTTTAAATGAATGAATGAATGAATGAATATGTTGCTCCAACTTCATTAGACATTTCAAATTTCTAATAAATAAATAAAGTTGCTACAACTTTAGACATTTCAAATTTTCTAATTCCACCCATAGAAAAAGAGATGAATTGAATCAAATACTTTGCTGAATATTTCAAAAGTAAAAATGACATTTTAAGCAAATATTACATTTCAAATAAAAAAAGCTTATTACATTTTCAAGATCTTGGCTTTTGAATAACATAATACAATTTCATTATTAGTAGTATTACTACATCTTCGGCCCCCATAAAGGTTGAAGCAAAATATCTGTGATCCGGATCTCACGGTGCTGCAGGCAGAACGATTCCTGACAGATTGTTCAGCTGTGTGTGGCTTACAGAAGATTAACTCTCCTCACTGGCTCAAATCAATGTGTTTGCGCCCAAGTGGGTAATCTGTTAAACGCTATCATTCATATGCTGTGTGACAGCGTTTTTTTGTCAGGTCGATTTAGCTCTCCGCAGGGTTCAGGATCTGACACGATAGTTCCTCACATGCCACGTAAATCACAAAAAGCCAAATGACTTAAATTAACATGATGTAAAATCGATTTTGTCATCTATTTATGAAATGGTAGATGTTCTGCACTGTTTGTTTGAGATATGACTTGGTTGCTTGCAGGTTTTGTGAGGATGTGGAAAGAAAATATGGATTTAACTGCTGCAGTTGCAGTCATTTAGAGTAATATGTGTTTTTTTTTTATTTCGGGGTTAAGCAGCAAGACATTTTAAAGCACAGAAACACTGGGCCTGTTTCCCAGAACAGATTAAAATGTTTCCACTGGAGGATTGCCATTAGTTTAGTCTAAGTCTAGACTTAATCTCTGTCTCGCAAATTGCTGTTAATTAAATCTGCTTCCTGGCTGAACAGTTTTTAGACAAAAAATCATGTAAACCTCCCACTTGTCCAAATTTTTCAGGAGGGTGTAATGATGCTGGCTCTTGATGTATGTGGGATTTTCTGGTGCTTTCAGTCTGATCTCGGCAGCATCGTTCCTTTTGAAGTATTTGGGAGGTTTATTATCATTCACTCACTTTTATGCTGTTACAAATCTGTATGACTTAGTTATTACATTACAGACAAAAGTAGATATTTAGCAGATTGTCTAAGCTGCTCTGTTCTATACAATAAAAGTAGCTGATGATCTCCAAAATGGACAAACGTGCATCCAAATTTGGCATGATGGGTTAAAGTACATCTATAGGATATTTCTCCTTGTTTTCTTCATAGGAGTGATTGGGTATAGCAACCAGAATTTGTTTCCCCTCACAAATGGGTAGGGACTTGCCAGCTGTAGCCTATCTAATGAAAAGAGCATTGTGAACATTTTTCAAAAGTTCTCTTTTTATGTTCCATATAAGAAAGAAAGTCAAAAAGGGTATGGAAAGTGCATTTTCAGTGCATAAGTATCATAATTCTGACATAAAAACCCCAAATCATGAGAAAAAAATTGAAATCATGTGATAAAACCCAGAAATTATGATAACAAATTAAATGAGATAAATACCAAAATTATCAGATAAAATCTTGAAATTATAAGAGAAAAAAACTTGAAATCATGAGTTAAAAACTTGAGATTATAAGATAAGAACCAGAAATTGTAAGTTAACTGCTTGAAATTATGAGACAATAAGTGGAAACTATGAGTTAAAAACTTGAAATTATGAGACAAGAACCAGAAATTATGAGATAAAACCCTCCAATTATCAGTTAAAATCTTGAAATTATGAAATAAAAACTTATGAGAAAATTATGAGAGAAGTACCAACAATTAAGATATAAACCAGAAATTGAGATAAAACCCTGAAATTTTGATTGAAAAACTTGGAATTTTAAGATAAGAACTAGAAATTGAATTAAAAATGGGAAATTATGAGATAAAAACAGAAATTATGAGATAAAACCCCAAAATTATGAGTTAAAAACTTTGAGAAAAGAACCAGAAATTGAGTTAAAAACTTAAATTATGAGATAGGTACCAGCAATTATAAGCTAAAACCCTGAAATTTGAGTTGAAAACTTTAAATCAAGAGAAAAGAACTAGAAATTGAGTTAAAAAATTGAAATTTTGAGAGAAGAACCAGAACGTATGAGATAAAACCCCAAAATTTTGAGTTAAAAACGTGAAATTATGAGATAAGAACCAGAAATTATGAGAAAATCCCCTGAAATTGAGTTAAAAACTTGAAATTATTAGATAAGGACAAGAAATTATGAAATAAACCCCCAAAATTGTGAGTTAGAAACTTTAAATTATGAGAAAAGATCCAGAAATTTTTATTTGAAAACTTGAAATTATGAGATAAGAACCAAAAATTATGAAAAAACCTCCCCTGAAATTATGAGTTAAAAACTTGAAATTATGAGATAAACCCCAAAAATTATGAAATAAAAACTTAAAATTATGATTTAAAACCTTTGAAATTATGAAATAAGCACCAGAAATTATGAGATGAAAACCAGAAATTATGAGATAAAAATGTGGAATTATGAGATAAGCACCAGAAATTATGAGATAAGAACCAGAAATTATGAGATAAGCACCAGAAATTATGAGATAAGAACCAGAAATTGTGATAAAACTCTGACATTTTCATTTAAAAACTTGAGATTATGAGATAAGAACCAGAACTTATGAGATAAAAACTTAAGATTAGAACCAAAATTTATGAGAAAACCACCCGAAATTTTGAGTTAAAAACTTGAAATTATGAGATAAATGTTGTGCTTATGATTTAGTATGTATGTAAAACTGAAATCTTACAGACATTTGTACACAGCAGATGCTTTCCACATCAAGAGATCTTTAACAGACATCTTGCAGATGTACATGTGCTATCTGGGTATAAGAGAAAAAGAAAACTTTAAATTAGGATAAAACCCCAAAATTACGAGATAACTTAAAATTGAGATAATTCATAGCTATGACATAATTCAAAATTGTGACAGAAAGGTTAATTATGTGATTATAACTTTTAAATAATAAAATGTCTTTTTATCATATAAATAGTCCAAATTATCACAAAAGCAATAAAAAGACAGACAATAGAAAGTAATAATTATGAGAGTCGAAATAGACACATTTTGACTTTTTATGTAATAATTATGCCTTTTAATCTAAAAATGTGACTTTTTATGGCATACAAAGACAAAATTATGAGATAAAAAGTCTTGTGACAGTCGAAATTGTAACAAAACGTCATATGTCATAAAACTTTTTAACTCATAACTTGGTATCTCAAAATTTCGACTTTCTGTCTCATAATATAAACTTTTAAACTCTTAATTAAGACTTAATATGTCATAGTTTGACTTTCTATCTCATAATAATGACATAATCTCTCATAATTATGATTTACCAAAGCATGTTTTTTTTAACATGAAAAAAAAAGTGCTTTCTTACAAGGGTGAGTAATTGATAACATTTTCTCTAAAATGTTAATTTCAGTTAATTTAAGTTCAAAGGAGACATACATTTGATTACTGTTTGCTTCTGATTAAATGAAAATCTAATTTTACAACTTTGTAACCATGAAAACAACACCATAAACTCTAAAAGTAATGAAAATGGTTATATCAACAGCCTTACAGCTTGCATAATACACCAGCTTTAACAGAAGAAGTATTTTTATAAAAAAAGTTTATAAGCCCTATTCATTCTTACTATTAATTTTTACTTTTTTTAAACAAAATAAACAATGGGTCAAATTATTTTTAATGTTTTTTTTGTAATCAACATTATGCAACAAATGCAGTTGGACTTAACTTGTACCCAGAATATTCCTTAAAGCCTTTAAGCAACATTTGCATTTCAGCATTTTTTTTCCCTCCACAATGCCAGTCGTCTACCTCCGCAGAAACGTCACGCTTCTCTGATTACGGCTTCACTTTTAACTCTCCCCGTGTCCCATGCCAGCACGAGTCGCCCGTGTCTCTGCAGTGAAGCTGTTTAAAGTGACGCCCAGCTCCACAGCAAGGACACGGGCAAAGATGAGCGGCCTTTTCTGCAATTACCAAAGGAGGCTAACAGCAGCCAGCTGGAGGAACATCAAAGAGTGCTGGATCAGAGAAACCGAGCTGCGTTGAGGTACCGAGGCTCTCAGCAGCCTTCACACTGCTCTAACACGAATGGAGCAAGTACTCGTGGCCTCAAATATCTAGCCCCCCCCCCACCCCCCCCCTCCCAAGTGCACTAAATCAAAGTGTGTACTCGTTCGCTCACTGTAGGATATGAGAGATTGGAGAGGACGTGAAAGTGAGTGGAGACATTGGAGAGGATGAGAAAGTGAGTGCTGAGGGTGCGACAGTTTTAAACAGGAATATTTTTGTCAGTGGAGTCACTGTAGCCTCTGGCTTAGCTTAAGTTAGCATAGCGGGAACATGATGCTAATGAACGGTTCTTCTTGTTGGTGCTGATGTGTGTAATTTTTTTTGATGTTAAAACACTTTCTCCTAGGCTAGATTAATGTTCAGAGATGACTATAAATAAGGCATGCATTTGTATGTTTACTTATAAAGTTCACTCAGCATCACTCTGGTTCATTTGCACTTATTGTGAAAATGAATGCGCAAAATAAATTTAGTGGGGGAAAATGAACTAACAGGTCTTATTGAAACTCAGAAAGCTGATATTGAGTCAGAATCACTATATATCACCATAAATGTTATGTTTTTTAATGTTCTATAATACACTGATCAAAATTATAATCGCAACACTTTTGTTTTTGCCCCCATTTTTCATGAGCTGAACTCATGAAGACTTTTTCTATGTACACAAAAGGTCTATTTCTCTCAAATATTGTTCACAAATCTGTCTAAATCTGTGTTAGTGAGCGCTTCTACTTTGCCGAGATAATTCATCCACCTCACAGGTGTGGCATATCAAGATGCTGATTAGACAGCATGATTATTGCACAGGTGTGCCTTAGGCTGGCCACAATAAAAGACCACTCTAAAATGTGCAGTTTTATCACACAGCACAATGCCACAGATGTCGCAAGTTTTGAGGGATGCTGACTGCAGGAATGTCCACCAGAGTTGTTGCCCATGAATTGAATGTTCATTTCTCTACCATAAACCGCCTCCAAAGGCATTTCAGAGAATTTGGCAGTACGTCCAACCGGCCTCACAACCACAGACCACGTGTAACCACACCAGCCCAGGACCTCCATATACAGCATCTTCACCTCTAAGACCAGCCACCCGGACAGCTGCTGCAACAATCGGTTTGCATAACCAAAGAATTTCTGCACAAACTATCAGAAACCGTCTCAGGGAAGCTCATCTGCATGCTCGTTGTTCTTATCGGGGTTCTCGACCTGACTGCAGTTCGTCGTTGTAACTGACTTGAGTGGGCAAATGCTCACATTCGATGGTGTCTGGCACTTTGGAGAGGTGTTCTCTTCACGGATAAATCCCGTTTTTTACCGTACAGAAGAGATGGCAGACAGCATGTATGGCGTTGTGTGGGTGAGCGGTTTGCTGATGTCAACATTGTGGATTGTGAGGCCCATGGTGGCGGTAGGGTTATGGTATGGACGTTACGGTATGTTATGGACAACGAACACAGGTGCATTTTATTGATGGCATTTTGAATGCACAGAAATACTGTGACGAGATCCTGAGGCCCATTGTTGTACCATTCATCCACGACCATCACCTCATGTTGCAGCATGATAATGCACAGCCCCATGTTGCAAGGATCTGTACACAATTCCTGGAAGATGAAAACATCCCAGTTCTTGCATGGCCAGCATACTCACCGGACATGTCACCCACTGAGCATGTTCAGGATGCTCTGGATCACGTATACGACAGCGTGTTCCAGTTCCTGCCAATGTCCAGCAACTTCGCACAGCCATTGAAGAGGAGTGGACCAACATTCCACAGGCCACAATCAACAACTTGATCAACTCTATCCAAAGGAGATGTGTTGTGTGAGGCAAATGGTGGTCACACCAGATACTGACAGTTTTCGGACCCCCCCAATACAGTTAAACTGCACATTTAAGAGTGGCCTTTTATTGTGGCCAGCCTAAGGCACACCTGTGCAATAATCATGCCGTCTAATCAGCATCTTGATATGCCACACCTGTGAGGTGGATGGATTATCTCGGCAAAGGAGAAGTGCTCACTAACACAGATTTAGACAGATTTGTGAACAATATTTGAGAGAAATAGGCCTTTTGTGTACATAGAAAAAGTCTTAGATCTTTGAGTTTTGCTCATGAAAAATGGAGGCAAAAACAAAAGTGTTGGGTTTATAATTTTGGTCAGTGTATGTATATGGGTGCTGTTTTTTCTTTTAGTACCGTTGCACCACATGACATTTTTACAACATAAATTAAGTTTGGCACCTCATAAAAAGCTAAAATTATCTGATATAGTGTGTGTTCACAACATTATGAAATTCTGACTTAAAAAACGTTGTTTATATCTTTATACAGCTCATAATTACCACTTGTAAACTCTGAATTTTATTACTCGCATTTCACAGATTTATTTTGCTGTTAATAGTATTTAATACAAGTTAATAGAAACACATAATTAGGAAAAGCTCTGAGTAGAATGTTTGGGTTTTCATCTAATAATTACAGTTACATGGCATGAATGCACAGATCGCATGCCTTGATTTAATTTTCTACATAAAAAAAAACAAAACAACAACAACAACAAAAACAAATAAGCCAAACTACTTGTTTTTTTTTATGCAATATAAGTTATTATAATTCATCATAGAAGAAGTGGATATAGAATGTTCATCATGAAGATGAAGCCATTGTATGCATTTTTTTTTATTATTATTTTAATCTATTTGGGAATAGATCTGGATTAGGGAAAATAGTGTTATATAATGAAAGCTTCCTTTTAGACTTTTGAGTCATACCTATTAAACTGAGATTTACAGCCAGCATTAGGAGACCATACTTTGCCAGTTGGGATTTTTCTCCCTTTAATCATGTGTCTTTAATCGTTGCATTCGTAATTAAGTCAGTGCCTTCATTGTAGAGGTATTACTGACCTTAAATCATTTTCACAATCAAACGTTTGCCACAATTACCTCATTATATTCCTCACGCCTTCATCTGTGTTTGGATACATAAGCACTTATGGATGTAAGTGACGTACTCAACTGACATTTTGGGTGTTGTCAATAAAGCATTCAAAATGCGATGTCGACACAGAAGTCATCAATAATCCAGACACAAAATGCGACGCAGTCTTATAATTCTTTGACATCCTACCCAGGAGGCACAGCAAATTAAAGCTTTCTCGTCTACGTGGATTAATTATTAATCCACCAGCATTATAACTTGTAGCTGTACAAGAGGAGTATTGGGAGTGATTCTCAGCCAGTTATGAGTGCATGTAGAAAAGTTGCCTTGGCCTTTTTTGTATTTTTTTTCTCCTGACTTTAAAAAGAAGTGTTGTTTTCTTTTTCGGGAGTTCTGACGTGGGAAGAGAGAGTTTATACATACTAAGCGTACTAAACCATATGAATCATTCACAACAGACTTCAAACAACATCTCCTCTCGCACAAAAATTCAACAAACTTTCAAGTGTAAGCTGACAGACCGGGATGAATTTTCTACTGCTCCTAAAAAACGTGATTTCAGTTTTATATATTTATTTTGATTTAAAACTTGGAGCAGGAGGATTGCGAAAATATGCCTGTGTTGCACCACAATTATACGAGTGTGACTCCCATTGTGCTAATGAGAGGTTCAGACTAATGTGTCTGTGTACTTGTGGTTTCCCTTGTTCCTTTTAGTGTGGGTTTCTCAATTAGCTAAGTACTTTAGCCTGTTCTTTCTTGACTCCTAATGGAGAAAAAAGTTACTTTGCAGAGCATGTTTCTGAAGGGTTGCCATGTCCACTTATTATAAGTGAAACTTATTTAGCATTTTTGGGCTTGTTTCTGATCATAAAATGATCTAGTTTATGAAGTTAATAAAGTATTATTCCCAACATAACATGTTTGGATTTAGGTTTATTATGGCCTTGTTCTTATTTGTTTTTTTTTGTAGCAAGATCTGGCAACACTAATGAGTCAAAACATACCTTGTTCACTGTAATTTCTTGCACCGCACATACAAACAAGAGAGACAACTGCGTCAGTGGGGCAGGTGTGGGGCAGGCGAGCGACAGGCAATGGGAAAGGGGTGTAGTCCATAAGGCAAGGACGGAAGAGATGGAGGGAGGAGCCAGGGCGGAGCCCAGAGCAGGAGGAGCCAGGTGGGGATCCAGAGACCAGCCAGGATAGTGACCCATGTTGGAGCCGACGGTGGGAGGAGCCATGGTGGAAATGGGGCCGACTGATGGAGACTGAGCCGGTGGAAGTGAAGCCCAGGATGGAGACGGACAACCACAGAGCCAGGGTGACTCCAAGGATCCGGAAGGCTAAGGCAAAGCTGAAGGCTCAGGCGACCAAGGCAGTGATCCGGAAGGATGCGGGGAGCCAGAACAACAGAGGACGAATGTGGATCTGGAGGTAAGGAGGAGCCGGACGGAGCTAGACGGACCGAGTGACGAGGCGAAGCTGGAGGAGTGGAGTCCTAAGGTAGCGGATGGTCGACAACTGACCAAGGTGGAGCCAGAGGTACAAAGGAGCCCGGTGGAGCTGGTGGGATAACAGGCCATGGTGGAGAAGAGGGAGCTAGGAGCAAAGGCAAAGCCGATGGGTTGGAGG
This sequence comes from Labeo catla, assembly GCA_012976165.1. NCBI lineage: Eukaryota > Metazoa > Chordata > Actinopteri > Cypriniformes > Cyprinidae > Labeo > Labeo catla. The sequence goes on from VONZ01000686.1 coordinate 28,068, forward strand.
ACCGAGGTGGAGTCCAGGACTTAGAGGCTGGAGTTGGAGACAGGGGATCCTCATGCCTATGCAGAGCTGGAGACTGGAAGTCCTGAGGCAGATCAGATTGCCCAGATGGTGCAGACTGAGGGTGAGCTGAGGGACTGACTGGCACCAACAAAAAAATACAAGTGACTACCCTTGTGAGTCCATAATGTCAAAAAGTAATTACATCACAAAGTTTACAGCTGGGTGTTTGTTTAGCTCCATTGCCTACAAGTAAACGCAACAGTGATATTTGCCCAAACTGGGCGCCACATTGCACCGACAGGTGACCCTACATGTTTTCATAAATGCATAAACAGCTTAACAGTCATATTTATTGTAATTGGAGCTCTTTCTTGGTTGCTCAGCAGGCATATTTTGGTGTATCAGGACATGAGTACCTGTAAAGTAGTGCATTATTTTTAATCAGCACTGTGACACTGAAGATCTGTATGGAAATGCAACTTGCCTGGCTTAATCAGAGGTCAGTATTTACATATAAATGGAATATGCGAAAGTAAATGTGGCTTGACATTATGCAGAGGCACAGATTTAATAGCATAATAAACAACTCGCACAATGAAGGAACGAAAACAGGCTTCAAACGCCGGAGTGCTTCAGGACTGCAGATTAAAGGCTGTTTGTACGTGTCAAACCTTGTTTTCAAAGTGTTTTTTACCATCTTTATCTCCTGGATTGAAGTATCTGTGACTGTTAATGTACCTACATCAACTGCTAAAATAAATGTATTTGTCTTTTGAGCATCTTTGCCAGTGTTTAAAGCTTTTTGGCTTCAGCTACTGTGTGCACTGTTGAAGATGTTGTGAGCAAGTGAAGCATTGTAAGTGCTCTATCCTAAACTTTTCTAGTTACGCAAGCTTGATTTCATGTGCTGTGGCATTACAGTGTTTCAGGCCACAATTTATAAGCAATGTAACCAAGCAGGCACACAACATCATTAAACGTTACAATGCAGTTGCAATGTTGCAAGTTAGTGTCAGTTCAACAACTAATGTCAACGTTAATTTGATGTTCATTGTCCAATACCGATATTTAATCTTTACTGATATTTAACAACAAAGATATTTTGTTGTTTTTAGGTTGTCAATACTGACGTCAACCTGATTTTTATTTTCAACCAGCGTCTCAAAAAACATCTGTTCAACGTTGGGTTTCAACGTCAACCTGACGTTATATCGATGTCATATACTGACGTCAACCCAATTATTCTCAACCAAGATGTTTTGGTCCAACATCAACCTAACATTATTTTAACGTCCAGTGCCTGTTGGGAAGTATAAACTGCAATTTTAAGCAATTGCTGCTGCTATAGAAAAGCCATGGTGCAAGTACATTTAACTACTTAAATCAAACTCAACTCAGTTATACGCACAAACACTCTTCTGGTGAGCATTTGAGTGTGCGGTTAAAAACTAGCCTAGAGCGCCATCTGCTTTTGAAAACTAAGCTCAGAATGGGTTCCAGAGAGAATCGTGAAGCCTTCTGAAAATCGCAGAATCGATCCACGAATCGATTTATTGTTACACTATAAGGCACACAAAGCGGGAAACACTTCGGAAGTTTCAAATTTGGCATCTGATTGGTTGAATTCTACAGGACTTCCAGGAAATGCATGAGTCACATTTTTTAACTGTCCACCTGGAAACAAAGCCGTTGTGATGCAAAACCCTTTTCATGGAAGCAGAAAGCCATCATGTTTACAACTGTGACCACATCAGGGTCAAATAAATGCTAGATTTTTAAAAGTATGTAAAGTTCATGCCACCATTGTTGCAGTAAACTGGTACAATGTTCTTAAGTCAACTGTTTATTAGATGCAGACCAGTCTTTTTTAGGCACACCCCTAAACATTGTCTCCCGTAGCCAGACCTTTAGACTGATGGCAGAAGGTCTGGGAACCTTGGGCACTTTGAATGGCCAAGGCCCGCCCTAGAGGCCATATGACTGTAATGCAGCCAATCATGTTTCGCTTTGTGCCGCGTCATGTTTAGGGGCATGGAACTGTCCTTACAATAACAGACCGGTGTGTAAAACTCCAGAACGTATTTTAAAGATTATGTGCTGCGAACTTTATATGTTTTATATACTTTTGAAAATCCAGCATTTAGTTGATCCTGAAAAGCACTCATCGTCATAGTTGTAAACATGACGACTTCTTTCGTGTGGGGGTTTGACATCACGGCATCTTCGTTTTCAGGCAGAATGTTGAAGAACACGACACACACCTCCCAGAAATCCTGTATAATTCAACCAATCCAATTATGAATTTGAAACTCCAGAAGTCTGTCCACTTTTATGTGCTATATGCATCAGATGTTCCGTGAACAGTCTGTAGGCATGACGTCTGAGGCTGAACATGACACTTACCAAAACAAACTGTGATTGGCTGCTTTACATGTTGGTCTCTTGGTTTGTTCTTGGTCAATGAAAGCTGCGATGGAGTTCAGACCTTCTACCGTCAGACTACACACAATCTTTTAGTGAAACATTTGTGTTTGCAAACATGTGTATGTGTATGTATACATGTGTATGCATGTGTATGCATGTGTATTTTTCTGGTGCATTTTCAGTTGTTTAGCTCTTTTCTGTGAGGACTAACCCTGATAGCACACACACATCTGGGATACGTCTATTTGACATCTGCATTTACATCTGGAAGACGTATTTTTTAGAGTGTTTACTCATCCGCAATGTGTTTGTTGGATGTTTCCTATCAGATATCAAATAGAGGTCTAATAAATGTCTTTAAGATGTTTGAGATTTAGAATGTATGTAAAAGTGACATCTTACAGACATCTGTCAGATGTTTGTTCACAGCAGATGCTTTCCAGATCAAGCGATCTTTAACAGACATCTTGTAGACTACATGTACTATTTGAGAAAGATCTCCACATGAAGATTTTGGATCTGGTCACATGATGGCACACAAATTTGCCACGTTGACCAACAGAAAGCTGGTTTGCCTTAGAAATTTGCTAACTACACCTTAACACAACGCAAGCAATTCCTCTTTTGACTCTGTGTGCCTCTTATTTGCCATTTTTGTTCGCAATATGCATCAAACGGTCAGTAATCAGACTGTGGGTGGGACTACTGTTCGTACATTCATCTCTATTTATTTGATGGCTTGTTTAATGGTTTATTATGTACGGTTCTTGCTTTCTTGCTGCCTAGCGGCCTCATTAAATCGTCCTTCTGTGACATTATCTGCAACACTTATCATAGAGGGGTCAAAGTGGGACATGATGCTTGTGTTAAAAGGGGTTCATTTGAAGCCCCGATGATTAATTTTGATTTAGTACACTAGCTAGTCTCGTAAACGGCCTTTAACATCAGGTTAGAAAGGAAGAAGACACTGCATGAGATCCTCATGGGAACTTCGCCCTAATTCCTGCTGTGCAGTGCAGGAGGCAAAGAAATGGGGCGTAGGGGAAAATGCTCTTTGCCATGGTGAATGACTTCTTGTGGATTAGTGCGACTTCAGCACTGAATAACAAGTCAGCAAGTTTACAGAGCTGGTGGCAACAAGAAACACATTTGATATTAAAAATTAACTTTCATTTGAATTGCATAGAAGCACTGTGGCAATTTTATGTAGCATTTTATTTCCATGAATTTATCTCCACAGATAAAACCCTATGAGCATTATTGTCCGATTAATGATGTTGTCTTCATCCAAAAAGCAGAGACTGGAAACATCACCACTGGAACAATGACTCCAGATTTCAAAACACAAAAAGCGGTGGTTAAATTATCCTGAACATACATTTGTATTTTGGGTTATTGCTTGTTTTTTTTAATCAGAGCAATTTCAGAAATGAACTTGATGAACTTGAGGATAGAGCTCTTTTCCACACTTAGGTTTGATGTTAGCAAGTTGCTGAGCTAATAAAGTAAATTAGTCATAGAGCCAATATTAAGATTGTAAATCAATCTTTTCCTATAAATTGACACTCTTAAGTATGTTAATATTGGCTGCGAGTAGTTTTCCATTCTAATGCACAGCTAAAGATATTATATCGAACAGAAAACCTGATTTGAACAATAACATTACCTATCTTTTAGAAAAGCCTCTAAGCCTTGAACACACTTATCATGCCTTGAAATTGGTTTGGAACGGAGCCCACATATCAGTGTTTGATTCTGTGCCAAAATCAATGTTAGGTTTCCACAAAGGTGGTGTATCACAAAGATTAAGAAACTCTGAGAAAGACAAATATACCACATGTTACAAGCTGATGTGGAGTTGTTATCTGAATCACGTTGGAAGATGTTCATGATTGAAAAGTTCTTCATTTTTAAACTCTAGTGAATTGCCCACCTAGGGAACATTTTAGACATAGGTGTAATGTTCTTCATCACAAAGGCAGTTCCAAACAACAAAGAGCTCAATTATATTGCCACATTTTACGCATAATCAAAGGCATAATTGCATGTATTCTTGGTGTAAAAGGCAATCCCAGAATGCTTTGCGGCATGTTTATTGAACAGTCCAAGATGATGGACGGATTAAAGAGTATGAATAAACCAAATTTTAGGTAATTATAACTGAATTATTTCACACAATATTTATGTTTTTGTGCTTATTTGTATATTCAGCTAGCATAGCAAAAGAGAGTACTGAGCTGGTAACTTGGCGACTGCAAACATTATTCTTTCATTTGGTTGCGTAAGGTGTGCCATTTATGTGTGCATGACAATTACTGTTAACATTGGGCCGTTAGCTTAGTAACATGCTAACTTCAAATTGTGTTGGAAACAATTATCAGTGCTTTCTGCTGCATGGCTGTGAAAAAGTTCAGCTTTTGTGTGCATAAGAATGATTGTTAGCTTCGTTTGATGTTAAAGTATTAAGCTGTTAGCTTAGTATCATGCTAAAATCAGGTCCTATTGGGATCATCAAGCAGATAGCACACGTACATCTGCAAGATGTCTGTTAAAGATCACTTGATCTGGAAAGCATCTGCTGTGTACAAACATCTGGCAGAGGTCTGTAAGATGTCAGTTTTACATACATTCTAAATCATAAACATCTTAAAGACATCTAATAGATGTCTATTTGACATCTCATAGGAAATGTCCTATAGACGTATTGAAGATAAGCAAACACTCAAAAAAAATAAATAAATAAATAAATAAAATAAATAAATAAATAAATAAATAAATATATATATATATATATATATATATATATATATTTTTTTTTTTAATTTATATATGTATATATGTATATTTATATATATATATATATATATATATACTGTATATATATATATATTTATATATATATGTCTTGCAGATAAATAGTCAAATAGTCGTCTCTGTGATGAAGATTACCTAATGTTAGAGTATTAAACTTAGCTTAGCAACATGCTAACATCAGATTCTACTGGAAACAGTTGTGAACTTTCACTGGTCACATGGACAGTTAAACTGCTTAAGTTTTGAAATATTGAACTAATGGCTTAGTATCATACTAAAATCAGGATCTTAGAATCAATCTATTTGAAGTCTGCATTTACATCTGCAAGACATATTTTTTAGATTGTCTGCTCATCTGCAATTCTATAGGATGTTTTTATATCAGATGTCAAATAGACATCTATTAGATTTATTTAAGATGTTTATGATTTAGAATGTATGTAAAACCATGGTTTTACTACAAATAAAACCAAAAATTAGTTAAGTTTAGGTATTGGGTAGGATTAGGGATGTAGAATAAGGTCAATAAGGTCATGTAGAATAAGCCATTAATATGTGCTTAATTAGTACTAATAAATGGCTAATATTCTGATAATATCCATGCTAATAAGCAACTAGTTAAGATACTATAAGATAAAGTGTTACCGTTAAACCATGGTAACCACAAATGAACCATGGTCTTGCTACACTAGCCATAGTTTAAGCATGGTATTTGTAGTAAAACAATGGTTATACAAATAGTAATCAATTCACCAAAAAGTATGGTTACTACACTTTTACTATAGTAAAACCATGGTTAATTTTCGTAAGGGGTTAGCTTAGCAACATGCTAGTTAGTTAGTTGCGTGGTTATGTGAAAAACACCATTCATGTGTGCAGGAGAATGCCACTTAAGTTACCTGTTATGGTATTGAACTTAGCTTAGCAACATGCTACCCTGATAACACACGTACATCTCTGACACGTCTATTGGACGTCTGCATTTCATCTGCAAGACGTATTTTTTACGTAGTTTGCTCATCTGCAATACGTCTATAGGACATTTCCTATCAGATGTCAAATAGACGTCTATTAAATGTCTTTAAGATGTTTATGATTTAGAATGTACGTAAAACTGACAACTTCCAGACATCTTCCAGACGTTTGTACACAGCAGATGCTTTCCAGATCAAGAGATCTTTAACAGACATCTTGCAGACATACGTGTGCTATCTGGGTAACATCAGTTAGTATTTATTTGTGGTTACCATGGTTTAACTATAGTAACAAAGGTTTTTTGGTTTTATTCGTAGTAAAACCATGGTTAATTTTCATAAGGGTTTAAAGTATTAAACTAGTAGCTTAGCATCATGCTAGTCGATTGTGTACTTGTGTAAGGACAACCATGTATGTGTGAAAATGACTGTCAATTTCGCTTAATATTTGAGGACTGAACTTTTAGCTTAGCAACATGCTAAAATCCGAAAACTGTTGGAATTACTTTTCTGTCATGACTTTTGAACGTTTGTTGATCATGTGGTTGAATGAAGAGTGCTATTTACATACTTTGCTTATTGTTTAGTACTAAGGTGGTAGCTTAGCAAAATGCTAACATTCTGTTGGAATTAATTGTGACTGTTAGTAGATTGTGTGGTTGTGCGAAGAGTGCCATTTATGTGTGTGTGTGAGAAAGACTGTCCAGGTTACCGAATGTTAACGCATTAAACTTTTAACAAGGTAACATTAGATTATTTTGAATTCAAACGTGAACGACAGTCAAAAAACAAAAACAAAACAAAAAAACAAAACAAAAAAACAATAGACACCATCACAAAATTTGCAATGGTTTTAGTGGTTATAATGGGACTTGTATTGGTTTTAATGTAAACTGTAATGGATGTTGTTAGTCTCTACTAGTTTTGGTCACCTTCTATTGGTGGCTTGTTAAAACCAATAAATCCTAATGGAATATGTCCCAAAACACACTACATAAAGCATTTTTTAATGGTTTTAATGGTTAAAAGTTGATGGTTTGTAATGGTATTTGTAGTGGAAACCATTAGAATTATGTGTCAGAGAATAACCGTTGACATTGTTTCTAAGAAGAGTATTTTAAATCAGTTGCTTATTGGGTTACATTAGAAGACAATAGACATTGACGTGGTTTACTACGGTTTGGAACAGACATGTTGTGTGTTTTGCCTTTTAGAGAAGATTTTATTTCTCTGGGCTGTGAGGCGACATGGACCACAATCAGAGATCTGATGATCATAGACACACGCACAAACACACACACACTTCCACAACACTATATCATACTCTTCTAATATGCCACAGGGAATCACTTTGACTGGTCTTCTTTAGTTTGGAGCTAGTTATGTGTGTGTGCGAGCTGACTGACTGATCCCATTTTTACCCAGCTCAGATGTAGCCATACAGACGCTCTCTCTCTTTCTCTCTTCCACTTCTTCTCCATCTCTCTCTGTCAGGGATGAAAAGGAACCGCATTATCTTTCCTCAGCACACAGTTGACCCAGTTAAAACTCTGAAAGTATGACAATTTAAGAAAACTGGTGAACTCCATTTCTCTACTCACTTTAGCGAGCATATGGGAACTCCACAGGAACATGGCAACTATTTAAAGGTGGTTTGTGACTGAAATGACACATATCAGAAGATATTTTCCAGGCTTGGTTGACTCTTTTGCGCCTGGGTGTACTGTCTGCATTGAGCAACTCCTTAAAGAATACTTCACCCAGAAATACATTCGGTCAAAAAATACAAAATACAAAACAATCTTAATTTACTCACATTCACATCCATTCTCCAAACCCATATTATTTTGCATTTTCTATGGAACTCAACAGGAGATGTTTAGAGAGAATGTTCATGCTGCTCTTTTCCATATAATTAAAGTGAATAGGGAGTGATGTTGTGAGTATTATTAAAAATGATCAAGGAAAAATGACAAATTTAGTTAAAAACACTGAAAAACTGTGGTCAAAAAAAGACTAATGACTATAATAAAAAATGTCCTGTTGGTGTAACCATCACGTCAAAGTAATTTTCCTTGCATTGACTTAGCGATAAATGCTATTTACACTACGTGCAAATAGCAATGGATTCTGTTTACACAAAGTAAAAATAGCAGTATTTTCTTGGCGATAGATTCTATCTACACTAAGTGAGAATAAGAGTATTTTCTTAATGGCATGCTATTTACACTAAGTAAATATATTAATATATAAGTAAATATTGGTAAACATTGGTTGGATCACACGACTTTGACTTTGAGGACATTAAATGTTCAGAATGAATTGGTGAAGCAGTTCTGTTAAGAATTTCCACTTTAGAAATTATTTTTTTTAATCTTTTAATTAGGCTTTTGTCTTCATTATGATATTATGACACTTTTATCATCCTGACATTTTTGACTTTATGCAAAACGTCTTAGAATTATTAAATACTCAGGTGCTTGTATCTACCCTCATTTTTTTTTTCTTTCCAATGTCAGTGTACTCAACGAACCCCCATTTTCTGTGCATGCAAACCATTTTATTTGATGAACACGGCTGCTCACGTCCTAGATTTCCAGATCAGTCCTTCCTGCCAAGGAAGAACTTCGAGAGACAGGTGAACTCAAAGGAAACAGTTGCTCAGCAGAATGGAGTTTTAAAAAGTGATTTTCAAGCATTTAATCAGTGTTCCACTTTTCAAACCGATTTCAGCTGCCACACTTAGTAGTAGTGTTAAAGCGTTCACAGTTTCCCATGTCTGAGCCGATGTCTGGGTTAGCATGTGGTAATTAGACTAAGGACACAGAGGAAATAGTTTTAAAGGGATAGTTCACATAAAAATAATGATAATGTCTTCATCTTCCCACCCTCATGTCACTCTGTGCGATATTTTTTTCCTCTCGTTCGTGCAACACAAGGGAGAAGTCAGCATATTCAGACTGCTCTTTTTGAAAGAAACTTTTACAATAAAATCAGATGGGAATTCAGGCAGTCAAGCTCCAACAGGGACAAAAAAAAAAGTACCAGAAAAGTGTCCAAATGACTCATACACACTATCACTTGTAAGTGTTGTATAGCAGTGCTGAGGAAGATCATTTAAGCTTGACAAGTGACTCATTTAAAGCATAGAGCTAAAATAGTTAGCTAGAAGCTAACTAAAAACAGATAGCTAAGATAGTCAGGCAATATCTCTTTAAATGTATAACTGACATGTTCTATTATTCATATCAAAGTAGTATTTCTAGTTTGAAAACTGATGGTTTTGAATTAATCTTGATTATGGTGACAAGTTAAACTAAAACAAACATGAATGTAACTGGTTCTAACAAACAGTGATAAACAGTAGCATTTAGCTACAACACAAAATGGCCACAGTAGCTCAAACTGAATTAAATGAACTGATTTGCTAAAAAGATTTAGAATTTCCAACTAAATATGTGGTATAGAACATTTTAGGAAGATATACTTCATTACTTGTAAAGAAGTGTTTATAAAACAGTGTTGTACTAGGCACTAGCTAGATTGTTTTGAAGTTATACTATACTATACTTAGCATTGCTAGCTTTGGTTGGTTACTTCCCAACACTACTTTCTGTGCATTAGTGTATGTGAGATTTCATAATAATAATAATTTCATAATCAGGCTTGTTGAGGTTTTTGTCTCATGCTAGCAGAGATGCTATTTGCTAGCTGTGTCGTCTCTTCATTAAGTGCAGAGGGGAATGTTATTCTCTATGAAGCTAATTCCTCAACAAAATTTCTTCTTTGTGAATAATTTATCAAAACCGTAAGTCTCACAGTTTTGAAGTTTTAACTACTGTATCTAAGGCAGAGTTCATAAAGCAAAAGAAAGATGTTTGGAAAACAGACAGTAAGAAAATGACTGATGGAAACCTCTACAATATATAAGTTGTAGTGATAATGGAAGTAAAAATCTTCATTACTCCGGTACTTTATACCTTCAAAATGTTCAAAACTCTCACTGACGAATTGTATGAACAGACATCAACAGGTTTTGGTAAGATTCCTTCTTCTAGGTACAAAATGTTACCAAACAGTTGCTAGTAGCCATTGATTCCATAGTATTTTTCCATACTATGTTAGTCAATGGCTACCGGCAGCTGTTTGGTCACCAAACCCTGATAGCACACATACATCTCAGAGACATCTATTTGACATCTGCATTTACATCTGCAAGATGTAGTTTGCTCATCTGCAATACGTCTATTGGATGTTTCCTATCAGATGTCAAATAGACGTCTATTAGATGTCTTTAAAATGTTTGTGACTTAGAATGTATGTCAAACTGACATCTTACAGACATCTGTCAGATGTTTGTACACAGCAAATGCTTTCCAGATCAAGCGATCTTTAACATCCAGATAGCACATGTGCGTCTGCAAGATGTCTGTTAAAGATCTCTTGATCTGGAAAGCATCTGCTGTGTACACAGCAGATGCTTTCCAGATCAAGTGATCTTTAACAGACATCTTGCAGATGTATGTGTGCCATCTGAGTACGTAAAAAATACGTCTTGCAGATGTAAATGCGGATGTCAAATAGACGTCTCCAAGATGTACGTTTGCTATCAGGGCAGACATCTTGCAGACGTACGTGTGCTATCTGGGTTCTTTTGTGTTCAATACAAGATAAACAACTTCAGAAAATGAAATCAGATTGAAAGGCCAAACATTACACGTTTCGATAGCTGTTGTAGATATTTTAGATAACCTTTGATAATCAGAATTCTGTATCAAGTTGATTGTGACAAATCAACCACAAAATAATTTGTTTTAAAAACATCTATTAGGTTTTCAGCTCCTCAACAGGATGTCATTTCCTGACCGATTCTAATTTCAGTTCCCTGCTATGTTGTATTTTTGAAGGAAAGCAGGTAATGAACTGTTCCCATACATGTGCAGCCACTTTGTCGGATTAGCGCAATGTCCTGTGGGTATTTCCATGGCCTCTGGAGACCATAATGATGTTAATACTTAATTTAAAGAGCTTTCTTGTCTCTGCCACTCTCCTCTGTGCTTCCCTTCTTTTGTTCTTCTTCTTCTGTGTGGGAGGGATGCGGAGTGAACAGCTGTGTAGAGACTCGTGATGTGGCATTTCCTTGAAAGATGATTTTCCCGAAATGTCTTAAAGGGAATTACGAGGAGATTAGCGCCTTCTCGGGCCACATCAACAAACATGTGTTTGTTAGGGCAGCTGCCAACATCATTGCGTTTGTTGGTGATTAGCAACATCATTTTGTGGGTAGTTAATTTCACACCCAGTGGCATGGGTTTGAGGAAAGGGACTTCCTGTTGAATCAAACAAAGGAAGATTAACCTAGTTTTTGTCTGTTTTAAAAACCTGGATGCAATGTCTTCATGAACAGTTTCCTGTTAAAACAGGAAGTTTAGGGTGGAGTTTAGGTGCATCTGAAATCTTATACTGTCTGAGTAGGTATTCTTACATTTGATGAGGACAAACTTCGAAACAGCTAAAGAATATGTTTGAATGAGTGTTGTATGAATAAAATCCCAATGTACTATATCCATACTGGCTTTGTCATGTGAGCTGAGTTGTGTCAGTTGCGGCACTGCCACTCCTTACCGCATGTTTTCCATCTACTAAATTATAATTACTACAAATTCTGACATAATACTCATTTCACATGCAGTTTTTCGCCTGGTGTTTTACAAAAATAAATTCAGACATACTACTAATTTCAAGTACTGATTTTCATCAACTGTTGTATGAATACTACAAATTACAAAACCACAAACGACTAGTTTCACATACAGTTTTTTTGGTATAATATTTAACGAATAATTCGGACACGCTACTCATTTCACATACAATTTTTTTTGTTTGTTTTGGTTTGTATACTGTTTTATGAATACTTCGAATTCAGACAAACTATTAATTTCATGTGCAGTTTTTCGTATACTGTTTTACAAGTATTACGAATTCAGATAAACCACACATTTCACATACATTTTTTCGTATAATATACTATGTATAAAATACTACGAATTTGTACATACTACTCATTTTGCATACAGTTTTGTTATGTACTATTTAATGAATACTATGAATTCGGACAAGCTAGTTATTTCACATACAGTTTTTTGTATAATATTTCATGAATACTACAAATTTGGGTATACTACTCATTTCACGTACAGTTTTTCGTTTACTGTCTTATGAATACTTCCAATTCGGACAAACTACTCAGTTTTTCGTATACTGTTTTACAAGTACTACGAATTCAGATAAACTACTCAATTCACGTATAGTTTTTTGTATAATATATATAACAAATACTACAAATTTGTACATACTAGTTTTTCTTGTACTATTTAATGAATACTACGAATTCGGACAAACTAGTCATTTCACATACAGTTTTTCATATAGTATTTAATGAACACTACAAATCTGGATATACTACTTATTTCATGTACAGTCTTTCATGTACTATTTAATGAATGCTGTACATTTGGGCAAAATGCTCATTTCACATACAGTTTTTCATATAATATTTAACAAATACTACAAATTTGTACATACTACTCATTCTCCATACAATTTTCATGTACTTAATGAATACTATGAATTATTTCTATTCTTTCATATACTGTTTTATGAATTCTATGAATTCAGACATACTGCTCATTTCACATACAGTTTTTCATGTACTGTTTGATGAACACTATAAATTCGTACAAACTACTGATTTCACATACATTTTTTTGTATACTGTTTTGTGAAAACTTTAAATTCAGACAAACTACTAATTTCGGATATGTGTAATTTGGATAAACCACACATTTCCCGTACAGTTTTTTTGTATAATATTTCACGAATATTACAAATTTGTACATACTACTTATTTTGCATACAGTTTTTCATGTACTATTTAATGAACACTATAAAATCGGACAAACTAGTTATTGCACATAGAGTTTTTCATATAATATCTCACGAATACTATGAATTTGGATAATCTACTTATTTCACATACAGTTTTTCATTTACCGTTTTATGAATACTTTGAATTTTGAACTATTAATTTCATGTGCAGTTTTTCATATACTGTTTTACAAGTACTATGAGTTTGGATAGACTTATTTCACGTACGTTTTTCCATATAATATTTAACAAATACTTCCAATTCGGACAAACATATAATATAATAAACGTATAATATTTAGCGAATACTATGCATTTGTACATACTTTTCATTTAGCATACAGCTTTTCATGTACTACTTAATGAATACTATAAATTCGGACAAACCATTCGTTTCACGTGCAGTTTTTTGTATACTGTTTTCTGAATACTTCAAATTCGGACAAACTATGAATTTCCTGTGCAGTTTTTATCATGCTGTTTTCTGAATACTTCAAATTTGGGCAAACTATGAATTTCACGTGAAGTTTTTAATATACTGTTTTATGAATACTTCAAAATCGGACAAACTATTTCACATGCAGTTTTTGTATAATATAACGAATACTATGAATTTGTACATACTACTCATTTTGCATACAGTTTTTCATGTACTATTTAATGAATACTATGAGTACAAGTACTATGAAATCGGATAAACTACTCATTTCACATACATCACATTTTTGTGTAATATTTAACGAATACTATGCATTTGTACATACTACTCATTCTGCATACTGTTTTTACGTACACAGTTTTTCATGTACTATTTCATGAACGCTATAAATTTGGACAGATTACTTATTTCACGTACATTCTTTCATATACTGTTTTATGAATTTTACAAATTTGGATAAACTACTCATTTCGCATACAGTTTTTCATGTACTGTTTAATCAGCACTTTTCAATTCGGACAAACGACTCCTTTCACATACAATTTTTTATATACTGTTTTATGAATACTTCAAATTTGTACAAACTACCCATTTGACGTGCAGTTTTACAAGTACTACGAATTCGGATAAACTACTCATGTACAGCTTTTCGTATAATATACAACAATTACTACGAAATTGTACATACTACTCATTTTGCATTTTGATTTTGAGTTTTTCATGCACTATTTATTAAGAATACCATAAATTCGATCAACCTACTTATTTCACGTACAGTTTTTTATGTACTGTTTAATGAACACTATAAATTCGGACAAACTACTTATTTCACTTTCCATTTTTCGTATACTGTTTAACAAATAATATGAATTTGCATAAACTACTAATTTCACATACAGTTTTTCATATAATATTTAACAAATACTATGAATTTGAACATACTACTCATTTCACGTACAGTTTTTCATGTATTATTTAATAATTGCCATAAATTTGGACAAACTACTCATTTTCATGTACAGTTTTTTATCTACTGCTACAAATACTATGAATTAAGACGAACTATTAATTTCATCTACTGTTGTGTGAATACTACAAATTCAGACCTACTACTCATTGTACATATTGGTTTCATCTGCTATTTTACGAACACATACTAATCATTTTGCATACAGTTTTATAAATTTGGGCATACTACTCATTTCACATACTGTTTTTCACCTACTACATAGAGAAGTATACAGCACATAATTGGGCGCAGGGCTTGTCTCTTTTTAAAATATCAAACAGGCCAACAAAATCATAATATGAAGAGTGTACTGGATCTACACATAAGAGCCTGATAAAAACGCTCATTTTAGAAGAAAATTACAAACAGCACTTAGAGGCTTTTGCATCTGAACCCTTCAGATGTTACTTGCTAATGCTAGCAGCAGATGATATTAAAGAGAAGGATGTTCTCACTCTATACAGTATTTGACTGGTCAAATATTTGGTCAAATTCAAGATGATCATCATCAATATTTCAGTCTGGCAACTTTTAGCTGTATGTTAGCGCATATAGACAGCATCAAAGCTGCCAGACGTGGTCTAAAATATACAAAAGTCCAGCTAGATCTCTTCAAGTGGTCAAGGTGGATCTACCCTTCTGTGTGGCTACTTCACAGCTGTCAGTCCGTCCTCCATCCTAAGGTTAACCCTCCCCAATTTCTCCCAATTCTAATGAGGTATTATTAGCTGATTAGAGAGGACCCTCGTGAAAAAGATGAAAGCTAGAGTGAGCGAGTCGGAGAGAGCAAGCTGGATAGAGGGAGGGAGGTAAAAAAAGATCAACTCACTGCTAGTTGTGCTGTGGAAGCAGTGGGATAAAGCTTCACAGTGAGAGAGAGAGGCAAACTGGGATATATTTCTATTTATTTCCCCCTCTGTTCCCGTTTCTTGGCTTGTTGCAAAGAAGCAAGAGAAAAAAAAAAATCAAACGAAAACAGACGTAAATTTAGCATCCTAGCAGCCAGAGCGTCTCCTCAACACGCTCGTTCAGAAGACTCTCCGTGTCTAATGTGACACATTGGGGTGGAATCGTGGGACATTCGGTCACGCAGAGCTAAGGGAAGGATGGATAGAGTGAACCGGGTTTTAAACATCGTAAGACAGATGTCTCCCAGGAAAAGGGAAAGAGGGTCTCATTGGGAGGCAGAGAGCCCGGAGACCTGCGAGGAGAGTCTGTGCTCTCTCAGCCTTTGCATCAGCGGTAAGACCACCCCTGGCAAACTTTCTCTCTCGCTCTGTCTCTCTCTCCGTCTCCCCCTCCTCCCACTCTAATCCTTTTTTCATTACTGCTTTGTGGGTTTGATATTAACTTTGACCTGTGGTGTTCGCCACATACACTAAGGAGAACAAACGCTCTCTCTCTCTCTTTTCCATCAGTCTGGGTTCAATTATTATCATCTTGTTTCCTCTGAGGGAAAGAGTGATTGAATTAATGGCGAAACTCTTGAACTTAATGTGGAGGACGCGGTTTCTCGATCCTAATGTTGTTCCTGAAGAATTGATTTTGTATTAGGCTTTTAAATATTTGATGAAACGGATCTTTCCGTGAGGCGCAATCATAATTCTCGACTTTATTTATCAGCTCAACTCGTCGTCGTTCATTCTCCGGTAGGGTCTTCGGAGATCAGTAGAGCTTCACCGATATTAATTGAGTAAAGATCATAACTCTTCACTGAGTTATGTGTCGCATGAGTAATGGCTGTTTTAACAAGAGGACTGAATGGTGCGTTATCATCTACAGGAAGTTTGAAGACACTTGAAGTTTGTATTGTTGATTTTGTTTTGGTTTCAATTCCTAGACATGATTGGAGTTACTGTTGTGTTTTTCACATCTGGTTAAAAGTATTTTTCACCTCAAAATGAAAATGCCATCATTGACTCATGTTGTTGCAAAACCTGTATGACTCACTTTTTCTGTAGATTTTTTGAAAAGTACTTTTAGTTATTTTTCTTTGTGCATACAATGAAAGTGAATGGGGTCCAGTTGATGTTGTTTTGGTTCCCCTTTGACTTTCACTACATAGACAAGAACAGCCAAAATATTCTTTAAAATATCTTCTTTTGTGTTCCAGAAAGATACACAGGTTTAGAATGACAAGAGGTGGAAGAAATGGTGATGGACATTTTTGGGTGAACTGTCCTTTTAACTGCTGAAGGTTTTTAAATGCAATGCAAAGGAAGTCTCTAAGAATGTATTTATTTGCTTAAGATGTCTGTGTTGTTTTAGCAACCTATTCACTGAAGTTATTTTAAACACTTTTGAAAATTATATACATGAATTATTTAGTTAAAAATAGGTTACAGCAAAAATTCACCCACAAAATTTGCACAATTTGAAATGACTGAAATTGTGGAGTATACAAAGGCCTGTTCACACAAAGATGAATGAATACAGGATGAATATAAACTAAGAATTCAGAAAAAAAAACTCAGATTAGCAAGACGACTTTACAACCATAACTAAGAATTGCGAGATGCAAACCCAGAATTGTGAGAAAGTCAGTGTTGTGAGAAATAAAGTCAGTATTGATAAGAACTGCAAAATGTAAGAAATTCAGAATTGTGACCCTGGTCATAATGGTCAATTTAACACCTGAAAGCTGAATAAATAAGCTTTCCACTGATGTATGGATTGTAGAACAATATTTGGCTGAGATACAAAATCTGGAATCTGAGGGTGAAAAAAAAAAATCATAAGTTTTGATATATTTATGGTATGAAATTTACAAAATATCTTCATGGAACATGATCTTTACTTAATATCCTAATGATTTTTGGCATAATTTTGATCCATGCAATGTATTTGTGGCTATTGCTACAAATATACACATGTGACTTAATGACTGGTTTTGTGGTCCAGGGTCACAAATGTGGGATGTAAACTCAGAATTGTAACAAAGTCAGAACTGTGACGTGTAAGCTCAGAACTGTGATAAATTCAGAATTAGGAGATTTAAAATAAGAATTGCGAGATGTTAAATCAGAATTGTGAGAAATTCAGAATAGTAGATTTAAAAAATAAGAATGGCAAAATGTAAACTGTGAGAAATTCAGAATTGTGAGAAATTTAAAATAGTTCTGTCAAATGATTAATCGCAGCAAAAATAAAAGCTTTTATTACATAATATATGTGTGTACTGTGTACATTTATTATGTATATATAAATACACACACATGCATGTATATATTTAAGAAAAATATGTTGTTTATATATTAAAACATTTATATATAATAATTATATGAATATAAATAAATATATGTAAATATATGTAAATATTTTCAAATTATATACTGTGTGTGTGTATTTATATATATACATAATAAATATACACAATATACACACATATTATGTAAGCAAAAACTTTTATTTTGGATGCAATTAATCGTGATTAATCATTAGACAGAACTAATTCAAAATTGCAAAATGTTAAGTCAGAATTGTGAGAAATTCAAAACTGCGATATGTAAACTCAGAATTGTGAAATGTAAAGTCAGAATTGTGAGAAATTCAGAACTGTGAGATGTAAAGTCAGAATTGCTAGATTTAAAATAAGAATGGCAAAATGTAAACTCAGAAATGTGTGAAATTCAGAATTGTAAGAAATTCTAAATTATGAGATAATAATTCAGAATTGGGAGATGTAAAACAAGAATTGCAAGATGTAAAGTCATAGTGGGAAAAGGTCAGAATTGCTAGATGTAAAATAAGAATTGTGAAATGTAAATTCAGAATGATGTAAAATTCAGAATTGTGAGAAATTCAGAATTGCAAGATGTTAAATCAGAATTGGGAGATGAAAAGTTAGAATAGTGAGAAGAAAAAAAAATTACTAAGCCGAATTACTAGATGTAAAATAAGAATTTTAAGATGTAAACTTAGAATTTTGAGAAATTCAGTATTGTGAAAAAAGTCAAAATTGCAAGAAAGAAAGTCAGAATTGCAAGAAAGTCAGAATTGCGAAATGTAAACTCACAATTGCAAGAAAAAAACTCAGAATTGAAACAAAGGCAGAATTGCTGGATATAAACTATGGATTATGAAAGTCAGAATTCTGAGTTTATATCTTGCAATCCTGAGTTTATCTCACAATTCAGTTTTTTTTTTTCCCCATTCAGAATTTAGAGAAACAAAGTCTGAATTATAAATAAATAAATAAAGAAATAAAATCGCAATCACCCTATTTTTTCCATGACAGAAACAGGCTTCCATAGTTTTTGTGTACATGGCACAATTTATTATAAGCCTAACTGCTGTTAAAAAGAAGCTGTTTGCATTTTTTTAACTCTTGTTGCATACTCCATCTCAAATGCTCCAGATGATGCAATCTCTCCTGTGTTCCTCCAGACAACATCAGATATGTTACATCGCAAGCAGTTTTTAAATATTTCATCTTCCATTCACTCCAGGAAGATTACATTGCTTTACATGTGATATATTATTTAAAACCTGGCGGAATATACTCTCAGATGCATTTGCAAGAAGCCCTGCGTCTTTAATGAGGCATCTCACGTTTACACACAGGGGAGGCTGTCTTGCACCCTGTGACACACTGTAATTACAAGCAAAACGGTATTATTAGGTATCACTATTATATTGTTGCTGAATGTGACACTGTAGCTCTTCCAGAGTCACAACGTCCTGAAATAGCAGTGAATTATTCCGATGGGAATTACGCATCAAACTGGAACACGTTTTAATGGCTTGTGTACAAATTTCCAGTCAGGCCTGCTTTGATTGGATGCCGATTATGTTGATGCCGTTCTGTGCTATAAAATGCGGCACTGTTTTGTAAAAAGCCTCCAATGTTGCGATCAGCACAGACTATGTTAAAATAGATTGTGTTACAGCAAAGTGAAGTCTAAATATGGCAGCCGAAGTGACTCGGTTTCTTGTAACTTGGATGAAGTCAGTGTGACAAGAAAGAAAGAACGATCGGCTCCAGCTCAGTTGCTGGGTGCTAAATATACCTCATCTCTCTGAACACACACCGAGTGCACCTGGGAACTGTTCCCTAACCTTACAAAGGGAGAGCATAAGAGGTAGAGAGACTCACAAAGAAAGCTTTCCTTCTGCTTTTGTGTTCGGAGATTTTTGGATTTGCATTTTTTATGCTAGTTGAGCCCTTAAGCCCCGCCTTAAAACGTTGCTGGCCAATCCTGGCTTAGCAGCTGTTGCATTCCAACATTTAATGAGCAAACAGAATGCAGAATTAGAATTTAACCAGTAGAATATAACATTAAATGAAAATCAGACGTTCATGTGACATATATAAATCCACACAAGTTTGCAGTATTTTCAAAAACATTAGATCATAAAAATGTGTATTTAAATTATATGATATGCTTTTATAAATATATTAATAATACATTATGAATACCGTAAGTTTAAAAGTTTATGGTTGGAAATATTTCTTAATATTTTTTTTAATATTTATTTGGTAAAAAATACAGTAAATACAGAAAATATTGTGAAATATTTTTACAGTTTAAAATAACTGCTTTCTATCTGAATGTATTTTAAAATGTAATTTAATTTTCAGCATAATTACTTCAGTCTTCAGTGTCACATGATCCTTCAGAAATCATTCTAATATGCTGATTTGATGCCCGAGAAATATTTTATTATTATCATTGTTTAAAACAGTTATATTTTTGCAGAAACCGTGATAAATTATTTTGAGGATCTGTGAATAGAAAGGTAACATTTATATCGATTTAGGCTTTCATACTGTTGACTGTAACTAAATTGCTTACAGCACCATAATGAATGTGTTAGGAACAGTCCTGTTATCTTACAGTCGTACAGTAATGTTATCAGCTGTAATAATGGTCGAATGAGGCTTTTCTCTTTTCAGGTGACTTTGAGGGGTGTTTTATTCTAATTTGCAGCCTCCACAGTTTTTCTCATTTCTGAGAAAATCAAATCTCATTACTGAGTAATTTAACAGTTCCTGTAGAAAAAAATGGAAGATAAAAATGCTTCGCAATATTACACTTCATTCCAGCCAATGTCTAATAGCTATCTTTTGATTAACACT
Source organism: Labeo catla (assembly GCA_012976165.1). Lineage (NCBI taxonomy): Eukaryota > Metazoa > Chordata > Actinopteri > Cypriniformes > Cyprinidae > Labeo > Labeo catla. The sequence goes on from VONZ01000686.1 coordinate 48,734, forward strand.
TTATTATTGAACCTTATTAACCCTTTATTAGTTAGAAAAAAAGTTCTTTCTGGTCCTCGAACCTGATAAGAGTATTTATATTACAGTCCAACAGAACTCCAACAGCCGTTTCACCATTTGTATCACTCTGCTTGCTGAAGTTGCCGTATTTCTCACAGCGAATGTTTTAATTTTAAAAATAATACTGTTTTGTGTCACAGAATGTAGTTTTTAGATGAGAACGTACTTGTTTAGACTTCATATATGCGGTTTGTTAATAAATATTACGTTTATTTGAAAATGTTTGTTGGCGTTTTCGGACGTGTGAGCTCCAGATCGTCAGCAGGCGTTCAGCGCTCATGAATCCACCCAACAGTGCCTCAACTCGGCCAGATCTCCGGGAATTTACCGCTGGCTCAGATGTCCCTATAGCGGTTAAACATGAGATGTAATGTGTTTTGGGTAAATATAAACAGGCAGTTTTTGGTCTCATTAATCTGTTATTTGTTCCAGAGCAAATAGTTTTGGCAAAATGTAAATTCAATGCTGTATATCAGAGCGCTGCTTGTGTGCTTTTGACTGAATTGCCTCGCAACTTTTATGATGGTTGTTGTTGTTGTTTATTAAATATTGTTAGTCAATAAATAATATTTTATGTAAACCGTAGTATTTAGTATTTGGAAACAGTATATGTGTGTGTGTGTTTCCGTGATGGTGATTTTAGTTACGTTGTTCCGCCATTTGCTGGTGACAAGTCAGCAATAAGGACTTTTAAATTGAAAAATACATAGTTTTGAGCAAGGTAGTTATTTTTTCTTTCAAAACCAGCTTGTACGCAGCCAACAAATGCATCGAGCAGCGCTGTCGTCAGGAATCACCCTTAACAGATAAAAGGATAGTACAAGCCTATCGGACATTCAGACTAATGATTTATTGTGATATGAGATTGATCTGAAGAATGAATGCTGTATCAGATGCAGGTAATCGCGAACGCTCAGTCAGTCTCTCTCTCAATACTAAGCATAACACGTCTTTTAATACAGTAATACAGTATTACAATAAGCTTTAAATGAAGCAACTCAACATTTCTTTGTTACTAGTTCTAAAGTAACGTTTTGGAATTAGTAACGGAGGCTTGGGCTCAGCTGTTCAACTGCCAAACTTTGATTTGAATCTGTGGTGGAAGGAAGTAGTTCTGCACAAAAGAGAGTTTTTAAAGACACTCCATTGTTATTTTGTTTATGTATTTACAGTTGTATCGTCAAACTGTTGTATAAATGCAATATCACACGATATATATATATTATATTCCACCACTGAATAAAAAAACAAAACAAAGGTAACTGGAACTTTTTATCTCACAACTCGCAAAGGAAAGTTTTTATCTCAAAACTTTTTTTTTTTCTTAGAACTGAGTGATACAAATTTGCAGTTCTGCCTTTTTTCTCTGAATTGTGAGTTAAGAACCTGCTGTTGTAAGAAATTAAGATAGAACTGTGAAATAAACTCGCAATTGTGAGTTATAAAAATGGTCGTAATTGTAATAAATAAATTCTGAGAAATAAAGTCAGAATTGCAGGATATAAACTGATATAAATTCTGACTTTTTTTTCCCAGTTCTGGCTTTATAGCGCCCATTTGAGAGAAAAAAGTCAGAATTGTGACACAAACTCGCGTTTGTGAGAAAAAAAAAATCTGAATTGTGAGATATAAACTCACAATTGCGAGAAATAAAGTCAAAATTCTAACATACAAATTTTTATCTTGCAATTTGAGTTACCTGACTTCATAACTCGCAATTGCGAGTTTATATCTTGCAGTTCTGAGAAACAATGTCAGAATTGCGAGACATAAATTTACAATTGCGAGAAAAAAAGTCAGAATTGCGACATACAAAATTGCATTTGTGAGAAAAAAGAGTTTTTATCACACAATTCTGACTTTATTTCTCACGATTGTGAATTTATATCATGCAATTCTGACTTTATAACTCGCAATTGCAAGTTTATATCTCACATTTCTGAGCAAAATCTGATGAAAAAAGTCAGAATTGTGAGATTTTTTATTTATTTATTTTTTAATTCAGTGGTGGAAACGGGCTTCCATAGATCACTTTTTCCCCATCACTAGTTAATTTTAAATGCTTATGCATTGTGAGATTATTTATGTTAATGATATTACATTTATAAAAATAAATGCATTGTTATTAAACTGTCATTAAATTAGGATATACATTTTCTAATAAATTAATAGTAATAGTAGTTACTCTACTCTAATAACTCTTCTTCTTATTATTATTGATATATAACAGATTATTTAAAATATTATGTTTTATTTTATTTTAAAAATCATTTAAATATGTTATATTAGTTCACTTAGCTAAACTACTGTTATTAATAATATTATTTCTAAAATATTATGTTCAAATATTTCCCATGTCTGAAGGCAAACAATATGTTTTTGTACTGTAGTGGGTTTGTGTTCCTTTTGTTCACAGTCTCAGCTGTAGATTTTACTAGTTCTTCAGGTCAATGATCCTGTTTATTCATGCAGCAAGGAAAACAATATGAGACCAGGGACTCGTGGGAAGCCAGAGGCCGATATGACACGAATCCAGTGTTGCCTTTTGACCTTTGAAGATTTTGAATTTGTGTCAGTGTGGCTTCGTTTCCTAGTAGTGGATGACCATGTGTTTTTTTTTTTTCCCTTAAAAACACAATATTATCCACCCCACACTGTATCCTGAATATTTTATGAGTGCTACATCGAGAAAAGACAACATTGCTTCTGTCACCTCATCTTTTCAGACATGTCATTGTATCCATCTCACAGAACATCCACATTCTGCAAAGGAAAAAATAAAAAATAAAAAGCAGGATTCTGATGCATCATGGGAATGGCGAAGGCGTCTGAAAGATTTGTGGGAAGAAATCAGAACAAATTTGATTTCACAGCAAATATAGAATGATGAATGCTAGCTGCAATTTGGAGCTGCAGGAAATAAGTAATCCTGTTCTATATAGCTGTGCTGTATTATAATGTTATATTAGATCTGATTTATTTCACAGGTAAGAAGGTTTTGATCAGGTTTAAGATGAGGCAAGATGTTTCTTTATTGCTCTGAGGTTGCTCTTTCATATCTCAGGAGACTTTGAATTCAGGTGATTAAAATATTATCTTCAACTCAGGACTTTCTTCTGAAATGCCTGTGTAGGAGAAGCTAAAATAGGACATAAATAAGAAATATTTGTGTTTATATGGAAATCCATGGTGTTTAGTTCCAGAATTTGGAATTTGAGCACTGTTTGAGACGTTAGATGATGTTTGAGATGTCTTGGTGAAATGCCTCAGGAATTGTGGCACCTCAGTTGCCTTTGTGGAGTCAAAAATGCTAGATAAATATGGCAAGAATGCGTCATCTCTTACCAACCGTGAATACAGCTTCATTTGCAAGTACTTGACTTAATTCAATCCTAACCAGTCATATCCAGCTTGTGTTGAGTGAAATTAGGTCAGAGTACATGTTTTTTTTTTTTTCACTCGTCTTTTCTCTCTAGCTTTGATTCACTCATTTCGACCATTATTTGTATATCCGTGGCCTTGAGTTTCTTGTTTTATGTAGTAAACGCATCAGCTGCTAGATCTGCAGACATGCGATAATGGAATGTTCATCGTATTTAATTAAGTCGCTTTTGAATATTCATAGCTTGCAGAATTATTCTCCTCTTCCCTTTCATGTTGCCTGTCCATTAAATAACGAAAACTTAAAAGACTGAAAATCAATGGACTTTTTTATGTATGGTTTTTAGGTCATCAATGTGTCACAACTATATTAAAAAAAGGAAACATTTGTCTAAGACGTTGTGGGCAGCGCTTCGACAATTGCCTACCCAGATAGCACACATATGTCTGCGAGATGTCTGTTAAAGATCTCTTGATCTGGAAAGCATAGGCTATGTAAAAACATCTGGCAGACGTCTGTAAGAAGTCAGTTTTACATACATTCTAAGTCTTAAAGACATCTAAGAGATGTCTATTTGACATCTGATATGAAGCGTCCTATAGACGTATTGCAGATGTAAATGAAGACATCAAATAGATGTCTCTGAGATGTACGTGTGCTATCAGGGTCCCAAAAAAATATAGTGTTGGAACAATCGTCTGGCAGACATCTATAAGATGTCAGTTTTACATACATTCTAAACCATAAACATCTTAAAGACATCTAATAGACGTCTATTTGACATCTGATAGGAAACGTCCTATAGACGTATTGCAGATGTAAATGAAGACATCAAATAGACGTCTCCGAGATGTACGTGTGCTATCAGGGTACTGAAAAAGTATAGTGTTGGAACGAACGTCTGGCAGACATCTGTAAGATGTCAGTTTTACATACATTCTAAACCATAAACATCTTAAAGACATCTAATAGATGTCTATTTGACATCTCATAGGAAACGTCCTGAAGACGTATTGCAGATGTAAATGAAGACATCAAATAGACGTCTCCGAGATGTACGTGTGCTATCAGGGTACTGAAAAATATAGTGTTGGAACAAATTGCAATCAGAAGCTTCTTGTAAATTTAATGAATATTTACAAAGAAACGGCTGGCAAACATTGACTTAACGTCCTGGGGTCGGCCAAGGCGCCGACGGGAGCGCTAGCATATTTTCCAGATTACGGCGAAAAGAATTTGAATTACTCCCTCAATTTTGATTGGAAACAAAAGCAATAAATCACCTGAATCTATAAAGGGTTTATTTTTATTTGTGTACACTCACCATATCAACAAACTTTTGTGGTTTTTCAAAATAAAGAAAATATACAGCGTGTCTTTTCAGTCTTTTCAGTCTTCTCAGTCTCCGTGAATATCTATTTGAAATGCGTCACTAAAATGAGAAACTCAGCGAATACATAACACACAGACATGAGAGATATATCTGTAGAAAGCTTGAAATGTCTACTTTTAAATGAAATAGTCTTATTGAAAATAGATTTTCTGTGTTAAAGTAATCCGATAATATGAACCAACGTGATGTCCCCAAAACACCCTCCGACCCCAGAGGGTTAAACGTGAAATTTCGAAGGACCAGCATAAACCAGCAAAGGACCAGCTTAAACCAGCATCAAAACATACCTAACCAGCATATGCTGTTTTTTTTTTTACTTCAGGAATGCTGCGCTCAGTAATTCTTGTAAAATATACTCAAATAATCATTGTTTACATATTCAGAAAAATGTTTAACTACTTTACCTCAGGTAACTCAAGTTCGAGTGGATCCTGTTCTCCTCTCTCTCCTTTTCATTATTTCCTATCCCATCTATATTCAAATAAGGCATAAAATACCAAACATATGGCTTAAAAATAATATATTTGAAGTTAAAGCAAATTATTCTCACACTTACACAATATTTCTAGTTGATAAACGCTCTTTTGCGCTTGTGCTTGCTGTTAAGGCCGTCACTCTTTCTGGAAGCTGCATGTTTACACCAATAGATGGCACCAAGCGACCTTTATACATGAGTCATTCAACCGATTCGTTCGAATCAGTGATTCATTCAGGAATTAAACAAGTGACTGCTTTTAGGAGTGATTCACTCAGTATATTCGTTCAAAATACTGAATCATATTATATATATATATGTATATATATATATATATATATATATATATATATATTAACACCTTGCTTTAATATTTATTATGAATGCCTTAAATAACGAACTTTAATTTATCCCTTTAGCGCAGCTGATGACGCTTTGAAGTGACGCTTGAGTGGTCAAGAATATTCCAGTGTTCATCCTTTGATTCCTCCATCCTCATTTCCTTTCCTTGCATCCTTCCCTCATATCCTAAGGGGGGTGGAGCTAAGATGCGAGGAAAGGAAACAAGGATGCACAAATAAAGAATAAAAAGCACCCCATGAGACGCGCTAAGGATTTGTTGTGACTTTCTTTGGAAATATTTTTAGCGGTGGAGTGAAAATAATAGGATATTCTGTATAAAATGTAAGTCACTCAGCAATAACTTATGTGTTTACTGATGCATATGTGCTTGTATTGTGTTGAAAAGTTTATGTTTTCAACAAAAACAGTTTATTTGTGGAGAAATGTAGGCTATGTTTACCTCAGAAACCCTATTTATTAATATGTTTACTTCAGGAACTCTAGTGCTGAGCTTGATAATTCTTGTAAAATATACTCCAATAATCATTGTTTTACATATTGATAAATTGTTTTAACTGCTTTACCTCAGGTAACTTAAGTTTGAGCTGATCCTGTTTTCCGATATTCCCTATCTCATGTCAAGTCAAGTCACCTTTATTTATATACCGCCTTTAACAATACAGAATTGTGACAAGGCGGCTGTACAGTATTAAATAGGAAACAGTACATCAACAATGCCAAAGGCAACAGTAAACACTCACATTTTAGGTAAAGGTAGTTAATCAAAAATAATAAAATAAAATGCAATATTGTGTTAAGAGAAATTGTCCCCAACTAAGCAAGCCAGAGGCGACAGCGGCAAGGAACCAAAACTCCATCGGTGACAAATGAAGAAAAAAACCTTGGGAGAAACCAGGCTCAGTCGGGGGGCCAGTTCTCCTCTGGCCAAAAGTTCCCGTGGTCTTGTGCCGACAGCGGTCTAGGTGATGTGGTCTTCACTGTGGATCCGTCTCTGGGGCTCATCTAGTTGATGTGGACTCCGCTGACATTCAGGGCTGTAGAGGTCGTCTCTAGGTGCTGATCCACCATCTGGGCTGGGTTCGGACTGGATCCGGAGGACTGCAGTGACCATCTGATCTGGATACGGACTAGATCTGGTGGTTAATGTGACCTCGGAATAAGAGAGAAACAGACTAATATTAGCGTAGATGCCATTCTTCTGACGATGCACTGAGTACATCGGGTGTTATGGGAAGTGTTCCCGGTTCCGGTTGACCTAATTAGTGCAGCCTAACAATCCTTTAACGGATTTGAATTATAGGAATATGTTGATTTGTTATGTGTAAGCAAGGTTAAAGAGATGGGTCTTTAATCTAGATTTAAACTGACAGAGTGTGTCTGCGTCCCGAACATTGTAGGGTAGATTGTTCCAGAGTTTGGGCGCTAGATAAGAAAATGATCTCCCGCCCGCGGTTGATTTTGATATTCTCGGTATTATCAAGTTGCCAGAGTTTTGAGAACGCAGCGGACGTGAGGGACTATAATGTGATAAGAGCTCGCTCAGGTACTGAGGAGCTAAACCATTCAGGGCTTTGTAAGTAATTAGCAAGATTTTAAAATCTATACGATGTTTAATAGGGAGCCAGTGCAGTGTAGACAGAACCGGGCTAATATGATCTTACTTTTTGGTTCTAGTAAGAACTCTAGCTGCTGCATTTTGGACCAGCTGGAGTTTGTTTATTAAGCGAGCAGAACAACCACCCAATAAAGCATTACAGTAATCTAACCGTGAGGTCATAAATGCATGAATTAATGTTTCAGCATTTGACATTGAGAGCATAGGTCGTAGTTTAGATATATTTTTGAGATGGAAAAATGCAGTTTTGCAAATGCTAGAGATGTGGTTTTCAAAGGAAAGATTGCTATAAAATAGCACACCTAGGTTCCTAACTGATGACGAAGAATTGACAGAACAGCCATCAAGTATTAGACAGTGTTGTAGGTTATTACACGCTGAGGTTTTAGGCCCAATAATTAACACCTCTGTTTTTTCAGAATTTAGCAGTAAGAAATTACTTGTCATCCAATTTTTTAACTCAACTACACAATCCATTAGTTTTTCAAATTGGTACGTTTCGCCGGGCCGCGAAGAAATATAGAGCTGGGTATCATCAGCATAGCAGTGAAAGCTAACACCATATTTCCTGATGATATCACCCAAGGGTAACATGTAAAGCGTAAAGAGTAATGGCCCTAGTACTGAGCCTTGCGGTACTCCATACTGCACTTGTGATCGATATGATACCTCTTCATTTACTGCCACGAATTGATGGCGGTCAGATAGATACGATTTGAACCATGCCAATGCACTACCACTAATGCCAACATAATTCTCAAGTCTGTTCAAGAGAATGTTGTGATCAACAGTATCAAACGCAGCACTAAGATCCAATAGCACTAACAGAGAGATACAACCACGATCGGATGACAAGAGTAGATCATTTGTAACTCTAATAAGAGCAGTCTCAGTACTATGGTACGGTCTAAAACCTGACTGAAAATCCTCACAGATATCATATTTCTGTAGGAAGGAAGATAATTGTGAGGATACAACGTTTTCTAATATCTTTGATAGAAATGGGAGATTCGAGATAGGTCTGTAATTAGTTAATTCGTTGGGGTCAAGTTGTGGTTTTTTAATTAGAGGCTTAATAGCAGCCAGTTTGAAGGTTTTGGGGACATATCCTAATAACAGTGAGGAATTAATAATATTTAGCAGAGGATCTATGAGATGTCTTCCTATTGATAAAAGGCATAAAATACCAAAAATTTAACTCAAAAACAGTATATTATAAGTTTTAAGCAAAACATTCTCAGAATTATTTCTTACAATATTTCTGATTGATAAATACTTCCCTGATAGCACACATACGTCTGCAAGATGTCAGTTAAAGATCACTTGATCTGGAAAGCATCTGCTGTGTACAGACGTCTGTAAGATGTCAGTTTTACATACATTCTAAATCATAAACATCTTAAAGACATCTAATAGACGTCTATTGGACATCTGATAGAAAACGTCCTATAGATGTATTGCAGGTGAGCAAACACTTTGAAAAATACTTCCAGATTGTCTTCCAGATGTAAATGCAGACGTCAAATAGACGTCTCTGTGACATGTGTGCTATCAGGGTATTCTGTATACAATGTTAGTCACTCAGCAGAACTTGTGTTTGCGGAGCATATGTGCTTGTATTGTCTTCAAAGTTCAAATGTTTTTGACAAAAACAATTTGTTTGAGTAGAAATGTATGTTTACCTCAGAAACCCTAATATTTATTCACATGTTTACTTCAGGAACTCTAATGCTCTGCTCTATAAAATGATTAGGCCTCACATTTAAGATATAATATTCAAACTATTTTAATTAATGGATTTGCTCTCTGGTGATGCAAAGTTACTATACCATTTTCATTTTATAGACCTATACTTGGATAAAAACTAGCTTCTATTAACACTTTTTTTAACTAATCTGAAAATCTGCAGCATTGCTGCTTTTCAAAGTTTTTTGGAGGAACACAGCAGCTTCGTTCCTTCACTCACAGTTTGTTCCCTGAGCGATAAGTGTGAGCCGCGGGAAGTGTGAGACGACATATAGACAGGATTACAGGATCCTGCTAGTAAAAGAAGCCTCCTGTCATCTTCTTCTTTCGTTCTTGAATAAAATGCCACAAAGCGGCAAGGACTCGATGAAAAGGCAGCCGGAAAGCTTGGAAATCAAATGTCCTTTTTCGTTTGCCGTGTTGCGCAGCGCTTCTTTTTAATCACTTTTGATTTCTTTAGGGTTTGAGGTTTTTGAAAGAACGTTTTCAATTCAGTTCTTGTAGCAACTCTCTGACCTTCTTTGTCTCCTGCACTGCAATGTAAGAAGATCAGCGCTTTACATCTAGAGTTCACCGTCTTTATATTCAGAGATAAAATCTGTGAAACAATATTAAAAGAGAGTTTATCACAGCTCTGATATTAACCTTATTTGTAAAATTGTAATGACTGTAAACTTCAAACTTGGATTTTTTACCCTCATAATTTTTTTTTTTTTTTTGCAACTAGTGAAATGCATTTATTTTTAATTTTGCTTTAGTGCTACTGAAGCCTGTTTAAAATCTGGTTCTTTTCTGTCAGGTTCTTCTCTGTCATTCTTTGATGTTAGTACAAAGCTGCTGATAGGGTTGACTAATGCAGATTTATTCAATTCTCATCTATTAAAGTTCATAACTCCTTCAAAGTGTTCACTGGCCTCTATGTGTTTCATTCACAAGTTTTCATATTCCCACAGAATTTTAAATTGATGACCTTTACGTGTCCTTTTCTTGGATTAATGACTTCTTTTTTCTTAATAATTGAAACAAAAGTACAAGTAGAGACAAAACTACATTGCTCAGTTTTTATTCATTAGTAGTTAGCGATTAGCGCAATTAAATGCTACGGTGCTATTTTAATGTCACATTGTTCAAACTCTGATTCATTCTAGTGAATCAGTTCATCCTAAACTGCTCTTACATATGTTGGATTGAATCAGTTTGTCTTAAACAACAGTCTCTTCTATGTATTGCTGTTAAGTTTGATTCATTTCAGTTGGTTTACTTGGATAGTTGTAAATAAACTCATTCAGTGGCTTTCTGTTCTCATCTACTGAACTCTGTAGGTGTTTCAAAGTGTTGATAGAATTTGATGACCTTTACTTGTCTGTGTCTAGGTATAATGTGACTTCCCTTTCCTAATAACTGAACCAGCGGTATCTATCGTGACACTTGTTAGGAAGTAACTAAAAATAGAGACCATGCTAACTTTTCTCCCCCTGGAATTTCTTGTCATAATTTACTTTTTTAACTATTATTTAGTATTAGTCTAACATGGGAAGGGAGACGAGAGGCGAGCGGATCCATTTGCAAGCTTTTATTAGAGTTAGACAAAAACATGGTGAAAACAGGCAGGGTCGAAACAATAGCAAACAGGTATGTTGGGGTGAGGGACAAGAATAGTCCGTGAAGCAAGCGTGGGTCGAAGATCGGCGAACATAATCCAGGGAGGCAAAGCGAAGGGGAGATCTGTGAAACAAGCGAGTAGTCCAAAAGGCAGGCGGCGAGACAGACGAAATGAGATGGCCAGGGGAGAGAAAGCTAAACACTGGGAACAAGGGAACTCGGGAACCAGGGAAAAACGTGAAACAACCATAGAATAAACCACAATACTCCGTGAGTAACAGGGGGAAAGTCGGGGGCTTATGTAGCGTGCCTGATTGGCCACAAGTGTTGGTGCAATCAGCGCGATGGGTGATAGGAGACGTAGTTCGGGGTGTAGTGTAACAGTCTGTGTGATGTGAACTGTACAGCGACCACTGGTGGCGGGCGGACCGGTTCATTTGGTTAGACAGATATTTAAAAAGGAATCACTGATTCAGTGGTTTTCTGTTCTAACCTAATGAACTTTGTTGCTGTTTCAAAGTTTCAAAGTTTAACAGCTATACAGTCAAACTATCCAAACAAACAAATTAAAATTAATCAATCTTTCCAGAAATACACGAGATATAGTCTCAGATGAACTAGATTCACTATGATTCACTAGAATGAATCAGACACTACAATTTTGTCTTCTTGATTGTAGTATCTGATTTATTCTGGTTCATCTTGAATGGCTCTCTCATATATGTTATTGAAAAGTAATTTGAATGTTGAAAATTATATTGAATATGTTCTATTGCTGGAAAGTTTGATTCTTTTTGGTTGGTTTGCTCAGTTGGTGTATTTGGATAGTTGTAAATGAACTGATTCAGTGGCGTTCTATTCTCATCTGAACAGATTTTTAAAGTGATCATTGACGATCATTGATTGTAGTGATTCATTCTAGTGAATCAGTTCATCTGAAACTGCTGTCTCATGTATTTCTGGAAATTTTTATTAATTTTGATTGGTTTGTTTGGATAGTTTGACAGTCTGATGCATATCTGGTTCATTTTAAATGGCTCTCTCATATGCAGTATTGGAAATTTTGATTAATTATATTGAATCTGTTCTATTGTTGGAAAGTTTGATTAATTTCAGTTGGTTTGTTCAGTTGGTTTAGTTGGATAGTTGTAAATGAAGTAATTCAGTGGCTTTGTGTTCTCATCTACTGAACTTTGTAGCGCTTTCAAAGTGATCTTTGGCTGTCTGTGGTTTCTCATTGACTGTAGTGCCTGATTCATTCTAGTGAATCAGTTCATCTGAAACTGCTGTCTCATGTATTAATTCATTTTGATCGGATCGTTTGGATAGTTTGACAGTTTGATTCATGTCTGTTTTATCCTAAATGGCTCTCACATATGTGGTATCGGAGAGTTTGATTAATTACATTGAATCTGTTATATTGCTGGAAAGTTTGATTCATTTTGGTTGGTTTGTTCAGTTGGTTTACTTGGACAGTTGTAAATGAACTGATTCAGTGGCTTTCTGTTCTCATCTACTAAACATCGTAGTGCATTCAATGTGATCATTGGTCTCTTTTTGCTTTCTTGTTGATTGTAGTGTCTGATTCTTTCTAGTGAATCAGTTCATCTGAAACTGTGAAGTTTGATTCATTTTGATTGGTTCGTTTGAATAGTTTGACTGTTTGATTCATGTCTGGTTCATCCTAAATGGCTCTTTCATATGTGGAATTGGAAAGTTTTATTAATTATATTGAATCTGTTCTATTGCTGGAAAGTCTGATTCATTTTGAATGGTTCGTTTGGATAGTTTGTCTGATTCATGTCTGGTTCATCTTGAATGGCTCTCTCATATATGGTATTGAAACGTTTGATTTATTATATTGTATCTGTTCTATTGCTGGAAAATTTGATTCACTTCAGTTGGTTTATTTGGATGGTTGTAAATGAACTGATTCAGTTCTAGTGAATCAGTACATCTGAAACTGCTGTCTCCTGTATTGCTGGAAAGTTTGATTAATTCTGATTGGTTTGTTTGGATAGTTTGACTGTATGATTCATGTCTGGTTCAATTTCAATGGCTCTCTTATATGTGGTATTGGAAAGTTTGATTACTTATACTGAATCTGTTCTATTGCTGGAAAGTTTGATTCATTTCAGTTTATTTATTTGGATAGCTGAAAATGAACTGATTTAGTGTCTTTCTATTCTCATCTGAACTTTATAGCTCTTTCAAAGTGATCATGGGCCTCTCTATGTTTTCTAGTCTATTGTGGTGTCTGATTCTTTCTAGTGAATCAGTTCATTAGAAACAGCTGTCTCATGTATTAATTCATTTTGATTGGTTCGTTTGGATAGTTTGACTGCTTGATTCATGTCTGGTTCATCCTAAATGGCTCTCACATATGTGGTATCGGAAAGTTTGATTAATTATATTGAATCTGTTCCATTGCTGGAAAGTTTGATTCATTTTAGTTGGTTTGTTCAACTGGTTTAGTTGGATAGTTATAAATGAACTGAATCAATAGCTTTCTGTTCTTATCTACTGGACTTAGATGTTTTTTTTTTTTAAGTTATCATTCACATCTCCATGGTTTCCTGTTGATTGTGGTCTGATTCATTGTGATGAATCAGTTCATCTGAAACTGCAAAGTTTGATTCATTTTGATTGGTTTGTTTGGACAGTTTGACTGTCTGATTCATGTCTGGTTCATCTTAAATGGCTCTCTCATATGTGGTTTTGGAAAGTTTGACCAATAACATTGAATCTGTTCAACTCTCTCTCTCTTTTGTATTGTTGGAAAGTTTGATTCATTTCGGTAGGCCACATTGTTGAGTTAATTTGTTTGGATAGTTGTAAATTAACAGCTTCAAAAAGGAGTCACTGATTCAGTAACATTTCAGGTCTTCATTTATATTGAAATACATTCATTTATTCTTTTGTGGTCACAGTCCCACACGGAAATAACCTATATAAACATATATGTTTTAATATAGGTTTTGATATAGGTTTTTAATATATGTGACATATATAAAATTGGCCGTTTTCCTATATTATATGTACATATATGTACATATATGCACATATATGTACATATAATATAGGAAAACGGCCAATTTTATATATGTCACATATATTAAAAACCTATATCAAAACCTATATTAAAACATATATGTTTATAAATTTCACGTGTTCGCACATAAGTTTTTTGCATTTTTTTAGTTAGTTCTTAGTTATTGCCTTGATAATAGAAAATATGAGCTAGGCATCATGTATGACAGTTGCCAAAGTGAGATATGAGCTAAAATGACCAGATCCTGCCATGAGCTATATAGGAGACATATCTTGTATGTACATATAGGGCTTTTTTGTGGATATAAAGAAGCAATACAGGAGACCTATATGGCCTGTATATGCACATATATGCACCTCAATTTTGCCTATATGTGGCATATATACGCATATATGCAGCATATATATTATCATATATGTGCATATATACTGCATATAGGTTTCATATATGCGCATATATCCTCATATAGGTTCTTTCCATGTGGGGTGCCATTTTTCCATTTCAGTTTGTTATGTTCACTTTAACTGGAATTCATTTAAAACTCTTGCTTTTTACTCTTGTTGTATATTTTAAAAGATATTGTCATCCTAAGGAGCTTTATTGTGGTTAGCTACTCTTTGTTAGCATCTTGCAGTGTAGCTAACTACTTCTAGCTTCACTATAGTTTATCTGACACCTTTATCTGCCCACATGAATGAATTTTCTCTTAGTTTGATATTAGCAGTTACACAATACGCCTGCCAGCCTCTAAAATGCATCTAAGAAGATGAAGATGCGTCTTGCGCTTCTTCTAGTTGTCAAATTCCTTGTGATCCAGACTCAAAGTGTTGTTTTTATAAAATACATTCTGACACTTTTAAAGCTTCAAAGTCTTCATCGCTGTAGCTTTGTTGCACAATCCAAGAAAGTGCCAAAACTGTTTCTCATAATCATTCCTGTCATAAATATTGTAGCATCTTGGCGTTCTCTTGGACAGACAGACGTTGAATTCGTTCCCCATTCGTTCTTTTATGTTTTTCTTCTCAATTGTTTGAATTCTCTTAGCAAAAAGGATCACTTTCAAAGAAGCGCCTGTACAAAACACTGGGATCTTCCTCTAGGCTCCAGGTCTCTGTTTGTCTTTCTGTGGTGTGAAGTACAGAATCCCACAAGTCTCTTCTGTCGTGGCAGTAGGGAGCGAGTAGCCAGAAGCTCAGATCAAAGAGCCGTGATTCACCCACCGTGAGAGCAATCCAGTTCTTGTACATGACTGATCTCTGCTCTGATGTTCAACCTTTGTCAAGGGAATTCGATAAACCAGCTGACAGCATGAACAAACAGAGTCTGAATGGGCGGCAATGTGTTATTCAGTTGGGGGTGGTTGAGGTTTCGCTTTTTCTGATGTTCCACATGATTCCTCTCATTCAGTTTTTAATGACTGCAGTTTGGAGTGTATCAATAATTCTCGCATTTCCAGAATGTGTTATAGAAGCAACAGATCGGCGTCTAATTGCTGTTGCATGGAGTTGCGTCAGAGTCTTTAGCTCAGAGATAAATGAAGATGAGAATATGAACGAATGAGTGGAGAAACTGAATGTGAATTGAAGCTTCCTGATTGACACATTTCAGCTCGACAGAAAAAATAGTGCCATCATCCAGCTTAATTTAGTTCAGTTCAACTCTCTGAGAGTTTTATGGTAATCTACATGACAATGTTAATGTGTTTTTGGGCTTGGTGGAAGATCTGCTATGCTACTACTGCTAATACATTTACAGACATCCTGCTGTGACCATGTAGGAAACATATAACATATATTAAATAACCCCCATATATAACCTACATGAAATCAGTCTGTAGCAGATCTATACAGGTGGAGCTGGGGAGGTGGAGGGTTTCTGAAGTGCACTGCAACTGCTACGGCAAGCACTAGCCAAGTATTTAAATGTTGAGCAAGTGTTGGCTGCTGGTGTGAAAAGTAACCAATCAGTGACGTCATGTGTGTAATGATGTGAAGCTGCCTTCACGCCATGTTGTAATTCGAGATGACAACACGTGACATTCTACTTGAGCTGAATTGTGTGTTTCTGTGGCAAAACTATCAACGCCAACAAGCGCTAACTCAGAGTCTGAGAATGTGGAAAGCTATGAGTAAAATATCACGTTGTCATCTCAGAATTACGGTAATTACGACATGGCGTGAACGTAACGCGATTATATCAGATTGACAGAACTTTGTATTTAAGTTTAAAAGTACAGATTTATTAATAGAAAAAAGTTGCGCAATTTGTGAATTTAATTGGAATTCAACTCGTAATTTTGACTTTATTCTTGAAATATTTAGACTTTATTCTCGAAACATTTAAACTTTATTCTTGAAATTTCTACTTTATTCTCATAATATTTCAACTTTATTCTCGTCATTTCGACTTTATTCTTGAAGTATTCTACTTGATTCTCGTAATTTCGACTTTATTCTTGAAATATTAAAATGTATTCTTGAATATTCATGTTTATTCTCGCAATTTCAACTTTATTCTCATAATTTCGACTTTATTCTTAAGACATTTCGACTTTATTTTCATAATTTCGACTTTATTCTCAAAATATCCACTTATTTCAACTTTATTCTTGAGACATTTCGACTTTATTCTTGAAAAATAATATATTTTATTCTCACAATTTTGACGAAATATTTGACGTTATTTTCGTAATTTCCACTTTATTCTCGTAATTTTGACTTTATTCTCGAACTATCAACGTTATTCTTGAAACATTTCGACTTTATTCTCGTAATTTCAACTTTATTCTTGAAATATTTGACTTTGTTATCGTAATTTCGGCTTGATTCTCGAAATATCCACTTTATTCTTGAAACATTTCGACTTTATTCTCGTAATTTCGACTTTATTCTTGAAATAGTTCTACTCTTTTCTTGAAATATTCAACTTTATTCTTGTAATTTCGACTTTATTCTCGAACTATCAACTTTATTCTTGAATCATTTCAACTTTATTCTCGAAACATTTCAACTTTATCCTCAAAATTTTGACTTAATTCTCGCTCCATTTCGACTTTATTCTCGTGATTCCAATTTTCTTCTCAAAACATTAAGACTTTAATCTTTAATTTTAGATATCTTTTTTATATGTAGGACTAAAACTTTATTGTATGCAAAAAAGTTATATTTATTTATTTTAATTAATTAATTTATTTTAATTTTGTTTTAATGGAGTAATAAAAAAAATATCCAAAATCCTATTTGTTCAAAACCTTTGACTAATGTGTCAACAAAATACATAAACATGAACCTGAATTGATTGTATTTATTTATTTATTTTTATTTTTTTTTGGGGGGGGGGAGTCTGGATTTATCCAATATCCAGTATTGCAATCTATCAGTGGTGTGGTGGTGTTCTCTGAAGAGAGCAAAGTTTTTTTTTTTTTTTTTTTTTTTTTTTTTTTTTTTTTTTTTTTTTTTTTTCAATGTAATCAATATTCTGTTTATTAATGCCAAGTATTTTTGAATTTCAAAGTCTTCACAGCTTGGTCACTGACACAGAGGTTTACTTTAAATTTCACCAAGCTGAAATTAATTTGAGGCAATGCTAAAAACTCCCACAGACTGTGTTTCATATTTTGTATTTTGATGTTTTTGAATGGTTATATCTAAGTATGTGAGTTGTTTACTTATTAAGACTTATTAGTCTTCCCATTAAGCCGAACATAACCAGTCATGTCCAATCATATCACGATAGAGGCTGTTTAATTTAATGTTTTATTCTTATACTATTTTTTTTTCCTCATCCAATATTTTGAGGAAACACTGCCCCCTTATTTATACATAATTAACTCTATGAAACTGATAATTGGTGACCAGACTGAAAATAAGCTTCTTTTCTAAACTTCCGCACACAACTTTCCCTCGAAAATCAGCTTTGGCCAATCATAGATCAATATCAGGGAGCCGCAGTGACATTCACCTTGGCTCCTCCATATCATTACTGAACAGACTTTCTCCATTAGGTGTGATAGCCGATAGTCTCAGCGTTGAAGCAGGACCTGTAGCAGCATGACCGTCCTCCTACCACTGCGTCCTTGCTGCAGAGACGTGGGCTGAACTGCCATCCTCATTAGCCAAATGATGCTGCATCTGTTTCAGGACCTGGAGTAAACTATTGTTTCTTGGTTTCTTATTGTTTACAGTGTGATGGTTTGATCTTAGTGTACAAGAGAATGCCCTAGAAAAGAGGAAGAGATGAAGCAAGTGTAGAAGTTAGAAAGCAGACAGGGAGAATGGCAACACTGTGATTATTGCAGTTTTTAAACACTTTTGGTCATTAAGTTCCTATTGTACTGTAAATACACTTTTTTTTTTTTTGGTCTTACAATGCACATGTTTTGAAAGCACCACTATCACAAATATAGTAGTTTTACAGTTGGTCATTTAAATGATTCCTTTGAATCTGTTGGTGATTTTTTAATAATTACTGTGAATCTGATGGTGATCTGTCCTTTTTACATTTAAATGATTCCTTTGAATCTGTTGGTCATTTAAATGATTCCTGTGATTCCTGTAAACCAGTTCAAACTGTTCATTTAACAAAATCAGAATCTTCCTTCACATTTCAAGTGAAATGAAGAAAAAACACAAACCTTTTAATATTAGAGTTTTAGAGTTGGTTATTTTGATTCTTTTCTGAGAATCAGTTCAAAAACTGTCCTTTTAACATTTAAATGATTCATTTGAATCTGTTGGTCATTTAAATGATTCCAGTGAATCTGTTAGTCATTTAAATGATTCCTGTAAACCAGTTCAAACTTTTTATTTAACAGAATCAGAAACGTCCTTCACATTTAAAGTAAAATGAAGAAAAAACACAAATCTTTCAATATTAGACTTTTAAGAGTTGGTTATTTTGATTCTTTTCTGAGAATGAGTTCAAAAACTGCCCTTTCAATATTTAAATAATTCATGTGAATCTGCCGGTGGTTTAAATGATGCCTGCAAACCTGTCTGTGATTTAAATGATTCCCGTGAATCTGTTGGTGATTTAAATGATTCCTGTGAATCTGTCGGTCATTTAAATGATTCTTGTAAACCAGTTCAAACTGTTTATTTAACAAAATAACATTTCGACTTTATTCTTGAAATATTCTACTTTATTCTCATAATTTCAACTTTGTTCTTGAAATATTTGACTTTATTCTCGTAGTTTCGACTATTCTCAAAATATCGACTTTAAAATGAAGAAAAAACACACACAAATCTTTCAATATTAGAGTTTTAGAGTTGGTAATTTAGATTATTTTCTGAAATCATTTCAAAAACATTTTAACATTTAAAAAAATCATCTGAATCTGTTGATTTAAATGATTCCTGTGAATCCGTTGATCATTTAAATGATTCCTGTGAATCTGTTGTTGATTTAAATGATTCCTGTGAACTAGTTCAAACTGTTTATTTAACAGAACCAGAATCTTCCCATTTAATGTAAAATGAACAAGAAACACAAATCTTTCAATATTAGTTTTAGAGTTGTTTATTTTGATTCTTTTCTGAGAATCAGTGCAAAAACTGTCCTTTTAACATTTAAAGTGCCCCTGTTATGCCATTTTAAAGGTTGCTAATATTGTTTTAATAGACTCCCAAAACAGGTTTACATGTATGCAAGGTCAAAAAACATTTCAGTTTTCTCCAAAAATAGATTAAATTTTACCCCATTTCTAAATGATTCATAAATGACTCGTACAAAGCAGTTCGAAGAATCAGTCTCTCTAAACCCCTCCTTTCCGTGAGCTCTCACTGCTGTGATTGGTCAGATGGCACAGTCCTTTATGATTGGTCTACCGCGTACAGCGTGTCGGAAAACAAAACGCCCATTGCCATAACTGATTGACAGCCCTGGATACTTGTCAATACATAGAAAAGATGGCATCGATTTTACCATAACAATTCCAGCCAGAGTCTGATGATGAAACGGCTAAAGTGGCTGATCTACAGGTTAGCACGGTCTACCGTGGAAAGTGCTCGCAATTTGCTTATGTAAGCGAACCGGGCACACCTCTATGTTGTAAACTTCAACATTGTATAATGCATTAAGGCGGCTTTCACACTGAACTATGATTGGTCACATACTACATGAAAGATCATATTTGAAAAGGCATAATAGGAGCACTTTAAATAAGTTATTTGAATCTGTTGTTGATTTAAATGATTCCTATGAATCTGTTGATCATTTAAATGATTCCTGTGAACCTGAACTGTTTATTTAATAGAATCAGTTGGTTATTTTGATTCTTTTCTGAAAATCAGTTCAAAAACTGTCCATTTAACAGAACTGAATCTCTAACTCAGTGATTCATTTGCAGCATTGCCTCAAATTATTTACTGAACATGCATGAAATTTCAAACCAGTCTTAAAAAACTGCTATAAATTATATTAGTCGTTTATATATTTGTATATTTGACTCTTTACATTAAGCATTTTGAATGTACTTTGATACAGCTGGTATTTAGTCTAATTTATGGTTTATCTGATTTATGCCATTTCAGAGAAAATGCATAAATATTGAGATACACTGTAGCTATATAGCTTAAGCCTAATTCAGCGAGAGAAGAAATGTTCATATACCAGGAAAACATACATATGCTTTATTAGTGGTTGAATCATTTTCAATTTGGCAACTTTATTATGTAGCACAGAATAGGCCTGAATGCTGCTATTTTGGAAATGGCCTAGTTTTTGGTCTGTTTTTTTTTTTTTTCTTAGGGTGGGTGGCAAGCATGCATTTTAATCAGAGTTTACGAGTAAATTACACAGCAAGCCCAGAGATCAAAATGCATCTGTATTTCCTTTGCATTTCTTTGAGTAAAAAGAAGAAATAGCAGAAATCTTTCAGTTTTAGAGACAAACAGGTTACCTCAGAAAAGGGTGAAATCTGTGAAGAGGTGGTATTTAATAAAAATGAAAAAAAAACAACAACAACTTGATGCTCATGAATTTTTCTAGTGGAACCCCAAAAAAAATGTAGTATGGAAAGCTGGAACTTAAGATGCTTTTTTAGGAACAAAAAAAAGTTGTTCATCACCTTATTAGCAGTTGATGTGCTAGCGTATGGAAATGTGATGCATTACCTTACGGTGAAAACAAAAACAAAATTATTAATGTATCACAGCTTGTGTGAAATACCTCTTGGTAAGGTTATTATGAAAATAATTTACATGATTTACATTTCTGACAAGTGATTCATTTACTTTTGTTTTATTTCCATTGTTTGTCAAGTGTTGTACTCAGGGGAAGAGGTAGAATTAATTACAAACCGAAGGACTGTGTTATATAACAGTTTATTTTTTAATAAAGTCATATGAAACAGAGCCATCACTTTCATACAAGAATGAGAGATGTGGGTGTACCGACAACAGAATCTTTCAAAGATGATTTGCTTTCATAACTGACATGCAACACTTATTGATTTTCTCATTCAACTCCATTTTCTAAAGAACAACTTCAGGAACCGTCTGCTGTAATCTGCCTTAAATTCATTATTTTATTTTATTTTATTTTATTTTATTTTATTTTATTTTATTTTATTTTATTTGGGTCACTCCTTCAGATCTGAGGGAAATGATCTTAATATACTCTACATAAATTTCATCTAGATGTCTTAGCATATTATGCTTGGATAATAGAAAGTGTTTTAACATCAGCTTTGCATAAAAGCGCTCTACATTCATCATATTCCAATTCATTGGCCAAGCATTTGCGTATGCATTTACGTACTTGTGTGGAGCACTATGTGTATGTATGGCCTGAAGCTTTTAAATGACTGGAGATGCATCATAGGCAATGATGTTTTTAACTCTTTGCAGCATCTAGATGAAGCAGATCCAGCGTTCCTTAGTAATGAGGCAGATAGAGGTCTTAGCGTCTGTAATGGCTGTGGTTTGCAGAGAACATCCCATTGCAAATAATGGCTGAGGTCAAGCTGACTGATCGACCGCTGTTTGTAAAGAAGTGCAATGGCTTAACTGTTATGTGAACTTTTGTTTAGTCAGTGGAATAGCAAAATGTATGTTTAGATGAGCATAATGGGATTTAAATGTGCTGTCTTAAGATGATAAAAATATCTACTGACGTTCAACATTTAGTTTCTCATTTCTCAGTTTAGCACATAGTGTAGATTTAAACCAATCTTACATTACAATGTAACATTAAAAATTAACGTCTGAGCTTAATGCAGTAAAATATCAATTAATCATTGCATTTAATGTCTTGTGAGTCATGACTTTATTGCTTTTCATTATGCATACGTATGAATTTAAAATGCGTTTGATATATTGCATGAAAACGTGTATCTGGACTTGTAAGATTTCAGGTAAGCACCGTACATTAAAAGGTGACATGAATATGGGGTTCCATATGCAGCTTGTTAATGTTTTATTAAGAAGCATCAAACATTTATGTTCATTAAATATGAAAAAGTATGCAGTGTGTTTTTATGTGTAGGTGTCTTAGAATGAGGAAATAATCAGAGAACATTCTGGAAATTGAGGTGGGAAACTTTAATAATAAGCAGTAGCATCACAATATGTAGTTAAAGGAGAAGTCCACTTCCAGAACAATTTACAAATAATTTACTCACCCCCTTGTCATCCAAGATGTGCATGTCTTTCTGTCTTCAGTCATAAAGAAATTATGTTTTTTGAGGAAAGCATTTCAGGATTTTTCTGCATGTAATGGACTTCAATTATACCCCCGATTTTGAACTTCCAAAATGTAGTTTGAATGCAGCTTCAAAGGGCTCTAAACGATCCCAGCTGAGGAAGAAGGGTCTTATCTAGCGAAACGAACAGTCATTTTTTCGAAAAATAAAAATTCGTATACTTTTTAAGCACAAACGCTCGAGTAGCACAGGCTCTCAGATGCGCGTCCACGGGTCGTTCTTGAACGGTTCGTTCATTTTGATTGAATCTTAAATGTGACTTGCGAAGAACAAGTCGTCTCGGGGAGTGATTCGTTCAGTCGCGCGTGTGCAACATCGGGTTTCGGGTTTTTCGAGTCATTCGCTCATCTTATGGGGCTGTCACGTGATGCTGATTTTACTAAAATTAACAAAATGACTTGAAAAAAGATTTGTTCATTTTGCTGAACGAGACACAAAGGTCCGAGTCGGTAAAATGATCTGAACTGATCATGTCTAAGTTCATCGTCTGTGTACTCCGGCTAAAAAAGGTAGAGTATGGTGAAAAACTCCATCTTATTTTCTCCTACAACTTCAGAATTGTCCGACACGTTGTACCTTTTTGTCTGTAAACAGCGTTTGACTTTCTTGAACTTTCTTAGTCTTTGCCCGTTCGCTTTGTAAACACTGGGTCTGTAGTTCCGCCTACGTTCGGCGTGACCTTTCGACATGATTCAATAGTATGTCATGAACGCGCATCCCAGAACCTGTGCTACACAAGCTTTTGTGCTTAAAAAGTAAATAAATTTTTATTTTCCGTAAAAAAAAAATGACTTCCTCGGTGGGACCGTTTAGAGTCTTTTGAAGCTGCATTTAAACTACATTTTGGAAGTTCAAAATTGGGGGCACAATTGTAGTCCATTACATGCAGAAAAATCCTGAAATGTTTTCCTCAAAAAACATCATTTCTTTATGACTGAAGACATGAAAGACATGTCATCTTGGATGACAAGGGGGTGAGTAAATTATTTGTGAATTGTTGTTCTCGAAGTGGACTTCTCCTTTAATGCCTCTTAATGCTACATTAACTCATATTGTTTGATTAGTTTATTCTATCAGTTAATGTCACTGATTACTGCAACCTGATCTCATGACGAAAATGTACCTGTGGGAACTTTTTCGTAAGATGCGAAATTTGTACCACCATGTATGTAAATGACCATTAAATCCCCCAATCACTGTCATCTTTACCTCCGTCCATGGAGGGCGCTGTTGTCATGGAATAGTGCTGTGTCTGTACATTGGAGAACTTTCTAAGTGAAGCGTCATTCTGATCAACATTACTGGAGTAGAAACAAATGCATGTTTGAATCTCTTAGCTCCTGGCTGACGAAGGGCACAAGGTACGTTTGAATTCAATTTGTGTGTTAAACTTTGAAGTGTTTATTTAGCGATCTAGTTAGAGCATTTTAGCTTGTCATTAGCATATATGCAAATTTCAGATATCAGCCATAACCATTTCATTTTCTATTGTTGTTATTCAGACAGTGTGGGATTCATTGTTTTCATTCTTTGATCTTTATTTTGTCATTTTATGTTTTTCTCTGTAAATTGAGGTCTTCAGTTATACCAAAATTAATTAATTAACTCATTTCGTATTGCACTCTAAAAGGAGATTGTTGTCATTTATAAAATCATATCAAGTTACTCAGGTAGTACTTTGAAAGAAGTTTGTCAGTTGTTAAAACTTTTTGGTAGTTGTTTTATCTGCATTAAATATTGTTACTGTCAGTTCTGAAATAATTTATATTTTTCAGGCTTACTACAGTACAGTAAGGCAGGGTTATCATTTATGCCTGTATACTAAGAATGTGATTGTTTTGTCACACTATTAATTGTGTAGGCCATCTAAATTGCAAATGTGTATTCATTAGCCTATAGATTTGTAATTGGCATTATTTGCATAATTTGTATGCAGATGTCTAATGACTGTTTGTTTGTTTCTTTTATTCAGCTCTTACGGTGTTTTTTGTAAATTAAATCTTTTATAAACATCATTACCCGAGAGTAAAGTGCATCTGTTCAGCTGGGAATGCTACAATGTACGTTTCGGGACATATTCGATGTGATATGTCCACTGTGTGGTGCTAAACATCCACCCCCCTCCCCCCTCTGTAACATTTTAAAATAACCTACCATCTGCACTACACCTAAACCTACCCAATAATATGAACAAAAGCAAGTGAGGTAAAAACGTGATTGCAAGCATGCCTTTTTTGCTTGTTTTCGATCTCTCATCTTTCAGCTCTTTCATTGTGAGTCATGTTTTTCATAGGATTCTTAACCAATGATTCCACAAGACCAATTCCAAACAAGTTTGTAATCTCTGGAAAACAAAACATATGGAGCTGTATTCATAACTATGTACGAAAACACTGGTTTACCACTTCTAGTGTTAATTTCTGTTGGAAACTGCAGTGATGTGTACATATTGGTGCGTATTTCCCATCTTGCGAAAAAGTTCCCACAGGTACGTTTTCGTCATGAGATCAATTAGGATTATTGTCTTTCCTAAATTTGAAGTATGTCCTGTGTGAAATCTATGTAAATCCCTAATCATACCTTCCGTGCTCCAGAATTTAATTGGGCCAAGTACAGAGCCTAGGGGAACTCATCATAATTAAAGTCATGCGTTGCTGGGTGGCATTTTATTTTAGAAGCTATCAGTATTCAGAAATATCACACTGCTAATGAAGGGAGATTTCAAGCTGTTTACAACAATTGCAGTTAGCAACTCGTATGCTGTGCTTATGTGTAGCACAGTGCAAGCAAGTGACGTAAAAACACAATCGCAAGCATGTCGTTTTAGCTTGTTTTTCGATCTCTCATCTTTTAGCTCTTTCATCGTGAGTCATGTTTTTCACGGGATTCGTAACCAAGAATTCCACATCCTGAGTCCAGTTCCGTGCCGGCTGAGCTACTGAACAAGCCTGTTATGCCTGGAAAGCAAAACATGTTGAGTTGTAATCATACCCATGTACGAAAACCATTACAAGTGCTTGCTGTTTTACTGCTTCTGGAGTTCATTTCTGCTGGAAACTGCAGTGGTACATATTGGTGCATATTTCCCGTCTTGCGAAAAAGTTCCCACAGGTACGTTTTCGTCATGAGATCAAGTAGGATTATTGTCTTTCCTAAATTTTAAGTATGTCCTGTGTGAGATCTATGTAAATCCCTAATCATACCTTCCGTGCTCCAGAATTTAATTGGGCCAAGTACAGAGCTCTGGGGAACCCCTTAAATCATAATTAAAAGTCATGCGTTGCTGGGTGGCATTTTATTTTAGAAGCTATTAGTATTCAGAAATACCACTCTACTAATGAAGGGAGATTCCTAAGCTGTTTTGGTTTACATCAATTGCCATTAGCACATTGTATGCCGTGCTAATGTGTAGCACAGTGCAAGCAAGTGACGTAAAAATGCAATTGCAAGAATGACGTTTTAGCTTGTTTTTCGATCTCTCATCTTTCAGCTCTTTCATCGTGAGTCATCATTTTTTACGGGATTCGTAACCAAGAATTCCACATCCTAAATCTAATTCCATGCCGGCTGGGCTACTGAACAAGCTTGTTACACCTGGAAAGCAAAACATGTTGAGCTGTAATCATAACCATGTACGAAAACGATTACAAATGCTTGCTGTTTTACCACCTCTAGTGTTAATTTCTGTCTGAAACTGCAGTCATATGTAGTGTACTTATTGGTACGTATTTTGTGTCTTGCGAAAAAATTCCCACAAGTACATTTTCATCATGAGATCAGGTAGGATTGCAGTCTTTCCTAAATTTGAAGTATGTCCTGTGTGAAACCTATCTTTCCATGCTCCAGAATTTAATTGGGCCAATTACAGAGCCCTGGAGAACCCCTTAAATCATAATTAAAAGTCATGCTTTGCTGGGTGGCATTATATTTTAAAAGCTATTAGTATTCAGAAATATCACGCTACTAATGAAGGGAGATTCCTAAGGTGTTTTAGTTTACAACAGTTGCCATTAGCAACTCGTATGCCATGCTTATGTGTAGCACAGCGCAAGCAAGTGACATAAAAACACAATCGCAAGCATGACGTTTTAGCTTGTTTTTCAATCTCTCATCTTTCAGGTCTTTCATCATAAGTCGTGTTTTTCACAGGATTCATACCCAAGGATTCCGCATCCTTAGTGCAATTCTATGCCAGCTGAGCCACCGAACAAGCTTGTTACATCCAGAAAGCAAAACATATTGAGCTGTAATCATAACTGTGTACAAAAACGATTACAAGTGCTTGCTGTTTTACCACCTCTATTGTTAATTTCTGTTGGAAACTGCAGTGATGTGTACATATTTGTGCGTATTTCCCGTCTTGTGTAAAAGTTCCCATAGTTACGTTTTCGTCATGAGATCAAGTAGGATTATTGTCTTTCCTAAATTTAAAGTATGTCCTGTGTGAAATCTACATGAATCCCAAATCATACCTGTCATGCGCCAGAATTTAACTGGGCCAAGTTCAAAGCCCTGGGGAACTCCTTAAATCATAATTAAAAGTCATGTATCTTCACGTGGTGTTTTATTTTAGAAGCTATCAGTATTCAGAAATATCACTCAGCTAATGAAGGGAGATTCCTAAGCTCATTTGGTTTACTACAGTTGCAGTTAGCAACTTGTATGGCGTGCTTATATTTAACACAGTGCAAGTGAGGGATGTAAAACACAATCGCATGTCATTTTAGCTTGTTTTTCGATCTTTCATCTTTCAGCTATTTCATCATGAGTCATATTTTCCACATCCTATGTCCATTTCCGTGCCAGCTGAGCTACCGAGCAAGCTTGTTATGTCCGAATAGCAAAACATATGGAGCTGTAATCATAAATGTGTATGAAAACGATTACAAGCGCTTGTTCTTTTACTGCCTCTAGTGTTAATTGCTGTTAAAAACTGCAGCAATATGTACATATCGTACTTATTTCGCACTGTGAAAAAGTTCCCACAGGTATGTTTTTGTCATGTGATCAGGTAGGATTATTGCCTTTCTAAAATTTGGAGTATGTCCTGTGTGAAATCTGTGTAAATCCCAAATCATACCTTCCGTGCTCCAGAATTTAATTGGCCCAAGTACAGAGCCTTGGGAAACCCCTTAAATCATAATTAAAAGTCATGTGTCTCTGGGTGGTGTTTTATTTTAGAAGCTATCAGTATTCAAAAATATCACTTGACTAATGGAAGAATCTTAAGCTGTTTTGGTTTACAACAATTGCCGTTAGCACCTTGCATGCTGTGCTTATATTTAGCACAGTGCAAGCGAGTGATGTAAAACACAACCGCATGTTGTTTTAACTTGTTTTTCAATCTCCCATCTTTCAGCTCTTTCATTGT
Organism: Labeo catla; assembly: GCA_012976165.1. Lineage (NCBI taxonomy): Eukaryota > Metazoa > Chordata > Actinopteri > Cypriniformes > Cyprinidae > Labeo > Labeo catla. Next base: position 76,497 of record VONZ01000686.1, read on the forward strand.
GAGTCATGTTTTCCACATCCTAAGTTCATTTCCGTGCCAGCTGAGCTACCGAGCAAGCTTGTTAAGTCTGAAAAGCAAAACATATGGAGCTGTAATCATAAATGTGTATGTAAAACGATTACAAGCGCTTGTTTTATACCGCCTCTAGTGTTAATTTCTTTTGGAAACTAAAGTGATATGTACTTACTGGTATGTTTTTCATCATGATATCAAGTATGTTAGTTGTCTTTTCTAAATTTGAAGTATGTGCTGTGTGAAATCTGTATAAATCCCAAATCATACCTTCCATGCTCCAAAGTTTAATTGGGCCGAGTATAGAGCCCTGGGGAACTCCTTAAATCATTATTAAAAGTCATGCGTCTCTGGGTGGTGTTTTATTTTAGAAGCTATCAGTATTCAGAAATATCACTCTGCTAATGAAGGGAGATTCCTGAGTTGTTTTGGTTTACAACAATTGCAGTTAGCAACTCATACGCCGTGCTTATATTTAGCACAGTGAATGCGAGTGTACCCTTGTATCCAGTTGCGTTCAACCCTACCTCATGCATCTATACCGTACTGCTTCACTTATTAGGAGTGTTATGAAGTTGATGCATTGTGTGGAGTATTGCGATCATCCCTTAACCACCACTGTATTACACGGAGCGATAAACTCAGCGCTGCTGTGATTAATTATAGTTGAATTCCAATATGGGAAAAGAGAGGAGTAATTCTATTCAATTCCCAAAAGCTTTTCTGCCTTACCGGCTGAGCTAGAAAGAGAAAATGATAGAGACAGATAAAGAGTGATCAAGAGTGCAAAAAAACGAAGACGAAGGGCAAGAAGCGCACTGGAGAAATCGAGTAAAAAAAAAAGAAGAGAAGAATCCTGCAAAAGGAGGGAGTGATGTCGAGAAATATGAGGAGTTATAAATATTGATTACCGTTCTTGTACCGATCCAAAGACATGACAAGGAAGCACTCAGATGCCGAGGTGTTCTTTGGCAAGAGCGCGAACAACTCGTTTGTTCCCAGGCTCGCCTTTTTTTTACTCCCTCACTCGCTCTGTCATTCTGACAGATGCCGCCTTGCCTGAGAGCGCCACAACTTTCCTCAGCTAGGATGGGGATGTAACGTGTAGAGAGGTAGAGAATGAGAAATTGCCTTTTCTTGTTTCGTCTCCCAGCCTTTGTGGAGTGGCGGACTGTTCCTGAGAGTGCCATGTGACTTCTTCCACAGTGCTTTGGAGCTATTTTCCCCCCTCTCCCTCTCTCTTTTTTCCTTCCAACGATGAGTCGCTGAAGAGGAGAGGAGGCGGTAAGAGGAGGATATGTTTTCCGTTTCGCTCAAGTGCCGGATGGGGGTCATCAGACGCAGGATCAAGGGTATTGTGCAATGCACCACTTTCACACAAGCTTTTGGGATAGGGGTCCGAACCTTTCCAAGTGTTGGGAGGGTGGGGGAGTCTCGGGATTGGTGTGTAATTAGGCTGTGTGATTGACTTTGGGTTGTGTGTGTGTAATTGAGCCTTGTCCACTGATTTTTGAAACTTGATATGAGGAAAGGTCAGGCTTGTCTAGGATGCTTTGTTTTTCAGAACCAAGCTGTTTGCTAAAGTCAAATGTGAACCTCCTTTTAAAATCCAAGGACGGGTGATACTTCAGGTGTGCTTGTGAGTGCTTGAGTTGAGTCTCCTAGGTTTAGATTTTTTTAATTGAGTGGCTTATTTTGTATTATCTATTCAGATTATTCATACATTTTTAACGTCAAGTGTGCCCAAATGTTTATCATTGCTTTTCATTAACGTTTCATTACAGCGAGTGATATTTTTAGACTAGAATTAAAAGGCCTTCGCATGTCTTTGTAGTGACATTAGAGGCAGTTTTGCAGATGGGTGTGATTTACTGCGTGTTTTTGACTACAAAACTTAAAAGCATCTTAGTGGTGTGTCAAAAGTGTCTCTTTTTTTAGTTTTGTTGTACTCATCCAGTTTATTTTGCCTGCATTGCAACAAATATGTACTATACAGTTGCTTATATATCTGCACAGTTCACTTGCATTATTTCAAAATGCAGAAACAAATATTGGTTGTGATTTTAAAAACTTAAAAGCATCTAAGTTTTGTAATAAAAGTCTCTCTTTTTTAGTTTTGTTGTACTCAGTAACTTTATTTTGCCAGCACTGCATATACATACATTTCATCATATATAGTTGGCTACATAACTGTGTACTGTTCACTTATAGTTCTTCAAAATGCATAAACCACTCCTTAAATTTAGACCTTTCAGACCTTTTCATCAGCCTCATATTTTGCCAAAAGTGCAACACATGCATACTGTTCATATACAGTTGGGTATATAACTGTGAAATTAACTTATAGCTCTTCAAAATGCATAAACCTCTCCTAAGTGTGATCCTAAATTTACTAGACCTGTTAAAAACTTGAAAGAATCTTAGTTTTGTGGTAAAATTGTCTTGGATGCTTTCAAGTTTTTAACAGGCCTGGTAAATTTAAGATCACAGCCAGGAAATGATTATGCATTTTGAGGAACTGTAAGTAAACTGTATATAGTTATATATCCAACAATATATGAATAGTATGCATGTGTTGCAGTACTGGCAAAATAAAGTGGTAATTAAGTAAAATAAAGAGAGAGACAGAGAGATCTTAGCAGTTTTTAGCAGGCCTGTTAAAATTAAAGGACAACTCCAGAACAACAGTTTACACATAATTTACTCACCCCCTTGTCATCCAAGATATTCATGTCTTTCTGTCTTCAATCGTAAAGAAATGATGGTTTTTGAGGAAAGCATATCAGGATTTTTCTCCATATAATGGACTTCATTGGTGCCCCAATTTTGAACTTCCAAAATGTAATTTAAATGCTTCAAATGGCTCTAAACGATCCCAGCCGGGGATTATTAGACTCCTATATTATTAATAACAGATACTTCAGACCGGCCCAAATAAGGCTGTCACGATTAACAGACATTATATTGTACATGATTTATGAACAGCTTGTGGGTGAAATAGGTAAAATACTGTTGCACCCGAAAGCTAGAGGTCGCTCTCGTGCGAAAACTCAAAATAAGTGCAGTAGAGGAAGACAATAACACACATAAGGTTAGTTATAGGAAATGCATATGGACATCATTTTATCAATATTCCTAAAACCTCCTCAGGTATTTTCATGATAATAAAGTATATTAATAATAATTATTAATAATAATTTCGCACGAGAGCGACCTCTAGCTTTCGGGTGCAACAGTATTTTACCTATTTCACCCACAAGCTGTTCATAAATCATGTACAATATAATGTCTGTTAATCGTGACAGCCTTATTTGGGCCGGTCTGAAGTATCTGTTATTAATAATATAGGAGTCTAATAATAATAAGAAGAAAGCGATCAATAATACATACCTGAGATCCGGGGCTCGCGCTGATGACGTAACGAGAGGGACGCGCCTTCGTCCCTTGTACACACCCCAACCTCTTGACCCCTCCCCCACGTCAAATCAGGGACACAAAGCGAGGCGCATAGAAAAATGAAGCGCAAAGGAAAGCTTGCGCCGCAAAGGCACGGATGACTGAAACGCGGATTTAAAGGAGCGGCGCAAAGGGAAATATGTGTTGCAAAGTCAATGCTGCTGAAGTTTTACTTTGCTAAACTTTATTTTTTCTCTCAGGGGTTAACTTTTCTTTTGCAATTATTTTTTTTACTTGCAAAAAAGCAATTTTTTTCTCAATACTCTGTTTTTATTTGCAGAACATATTTTTTGTTTGCAAAACATTGTTTTATTTTGCAGATATATATGACCCTATTTTGACTCCATAGTTAATGAGTAAAAAAAAAAAAAGACAATTTCACCACAAAACTAAGATGCTTTCAAGTTTTTAACAGGCCTGGTAGTTTTAAGGTCACAACCAGGAGTGGTTTATGCATTTTGAAGAACTATAAGTGAACTGTACACAGTTATGTAGCCAACTATATATGAAAAGTATGTATATGCAGTGCTGGCAAAATAAAGTGGTTACTGAGTACAAGAAAACTAAGATGCTTTCAAGCAAGTAAGCTTTTTCTGCATTTTTGATTGTGTGAATAAATTTTGATTTATGAATAGCATGTATTTCTTACAGCACTGGCAAAGTGGTATATGAGTACAAGAAAACAAAACTTTTTCTTTTTGAAATCTCAGTACTAAGATGCTCTCAAGTTTTCAAGTTTTTAGCAGATCTGCTGAATTTAAGATCACAACCAGGAGTGGTTTATGCAATTTGAAGAACTATAAGTGAACTTTATGAACTTTACAGTTATATGGCCAACCATATGCTATGTATTTGTTGCAGTTCTGGCAAAATAAGTGGTGGATGAGTTAAAAAAAAAGAGACAATTTTACCACAAAACTATGATTACTTCAAGGTTTAAAAGGTCTGGTAAATTTAAGATCACAACCAGGAGTGATTCATGCTGCCTATATAACTGTGCAAAATTCACTTATAGTTCTTCAAAACACATAAACCACTCCTGGTGGTGATCTTAATACACCAGGCCTGGTAAAAACTTGACCTTTTTTAAAACCCCCACCACATATATGCTTTTCATATATAGATGGCTGCATAACTGTGTACAGTTCACTTATAGTTCTTCAAAATGCATAAACCACTCCTGGTTGTGATTTTAAAATGATCAGGCCTGGTAAAACCTTGAAAGAATCATAGTTTTGTGGTAAAATTGTCTCTCTCTCTCTCTCTCTAAAACTCATCAACCGCTTATTTTTCCAGAAGTGCAATGCATGTATACTGTTCATATACAGTTATAACTGTGAAATTAACTTATAGCTCTTCAAAATGCATAAACCACTACTAGTTGAAAGAATCTTAGTTTTGTGTTAAAATTGTCTTTTTTTAAACTCATTACTCACTTATTTTGCCACAACTGCAACAAATACATACTATTCTTATATACTGTATTTGGCTATATAACTGTACAGTTAACTCATAGTTCTTCCAAATGCGTAAATCACTCCTGGTTGTGATCTTAAATTAAAAAAAAAAAAAACTTGAAGGAATCGTAGTTTTGTGGTAAAATTGTCTCTCTTTTTGTAACTCATCCACCACTTATTTTGCCAGAACTGCACTGTAAAAAACTACTTGTTGAGTCAACTTAAAATAATTTGTAACCTGGCTGCCTTAAAATTTTAAGTTCAGTCAACTCAAAAAATGTTAATTTATACTAAGTGACAACTTAGATATTTAAGTTGAATCAACTTAAAATTTTAAGGCAGCTAGGTTAATTACCCATCTGTTAAATTTAGCAAAAACAAATATCTAAGTTGTTACTTAGTACAACTTAACATTTCAAGTTGACTAAACTTATTTTAGTTGACTGAACTTAAAATTTTATGGCAGCAGGGTAACAAATTATTTTAAGCTGACTCAACAAATTGTGTTTTTTATTTTTTACAGTGTGCAACAAATACATACCATATAGTTGGCCATATAACTGTAAAGTTCATAAAGTTCACTTATAGTTCTCCAAAATGCATAAACCACTCCTGGTTGTGATCTTAAATTCACTAGGTCTGCTAAAAGCTTGAGAGCATCTTAGTCTTGAGATTTTAAAAAGAGAAAGTTTTGTTGTTTTTGTACTCACGTAAAACTTTGCCAGCGCTGTACGAAATACATACTATTCATATATAGTTGGCTATATAGAAATAATAAAAATGTAGAAAAAGCACTCTTGCTTCCTTGAAAGCATCTTAGTTTTCTTGTACTCAATAACCACTTTTTTGGCAGCCCTACAACAAATACATACTGTTCACATATAGTTGGCTATATCGCTGTGTACAGTTCACTTATAGTACTCCAAAATGCATAAACAACTCTTGGTTGTGATCTTAAATTTAACAGGCCCGGGCAGATATCAAGCCGATAAGTTTGACATTCTTGTGAACCAGCCGTTTAGAAGAGCTCGTTTTCATGCATCTCGGGATCTCTAGCCTTAAGCTAGTTTGCAAGAAATCAATAAAGCATTGCCTACAAAAGTTCAAGACTGTAGAAGCAACATCAGCCGCTGACGGCAAGCTTCTGCGTGGGGGTGCAGATAGTTTCGGTGTGCTGGTCTTTGGCGGAAGTTCAAGTTTACATGTTCCAGTATCTGTGGTGGGTGATACACATGAGGTTTTCTACTCTTTTCTTGGGCCTTAAGCTTTTTTTTTCTGCATTTGTTTTCTTCAAAAATGTGTTGAGACATTTTATTCTCGAATTGTTCATTTCTTACGGTCATTCCTCAAACCGACACATCATGTCTTTATACAAAAGAAGCAGTTGGCAACACACACCGAATCCCACTTGGGCATCTTATAGAGGGAAACAGATTTGGGAAGCTGGGAACAATGCAGCACCTTGAATATACAATCATGAAGTGATTAATGATCCAATAGCAACAAAAAAGGCGGGAAAGTCTTTGGATTGAACCAATAAAACAACTCTGCTTCCAGTGTTAAGGTAAACGAATGATTGATGAAGGGAATTTCTTATACTTTGAACAAACTGGGCCTTTAGTTCTCCTAGTCCACATGCTTTATCCAAGCTTATGGAAATAGTAAAACTTTACAGTAGAATGTTCGAGGTTTATGTGTTAATTTATATGTGCTAGCTTCATGAAGACTCTATCTAGAGAAGACTTGAAGTCTAATCTGAGAGGACTGATCAGCCATGGCAGTTTTATTGGATTTATATATGGAGAGGTGGGTTCAGGACAAGCTTGATAAAAACGCTGAGACTAGACTGACTGCACTGGAGATTTCAAACTGAAAATCAACTTCTCACTCAATTTAACTATGCAACCAAGATAGTAACTGAAAGCAGCGGGCCGTAGACTTGCAATTATATTAGAGTAGCTTTGTGTAACTGATCTCCTATTCACATTCTTTTCGGATTGATTTTATTATGGTTTTATTTTTCACTAGGGGTATGTGACCCTGGACCACAAAACCAGGCTTTAGTAGCACAGACACTGTATATTTGTAGCAATAGCCAACAATACATGGGTCAAAATTATCGATTTCTCTTTTATGCCAAAAATCATTAGGATATTAAGTAAAGATTATGTTCCATGAAGATATTTTGTAAATTTCCTATCGTAAATGTATCAAAACTTTTTCGATTAATAATACGCTTTGCTAAGAACTTTATTTGGACAACTTTGAAGGTGATTTTCTTAATATTTAGATTTTTTTTTTGCACCCTCAGATTCCAGATTTTCAATCTCGGTCAAATATTGTCCTGTCAAACCATACATCAATGGAAAGCTTTCAGATGCTTTCAGATGTTATTTTAACATTTTTTTTTCTTGTTTTAAGCATTTGTTAAAATTAATGCTTGAGTTAATAAAACTTTGCTAGTGGGGTAAAACACATGAAATGATTTGAAATGAAATGTCTGCTAAATGTTTATTTCTCAAATTAATATGTGACCCTAGACCACAAAACCAGTCTTAACTAGCACGGGTATATTTGTAGCAATAGCCAAAAATACACTGTACTGTTCAAAATGATGGATTTTTCTATATTATGCCAAAAATCATTAGGATATTAAGTAAAGATCATGCTCCATGAAATTATTTTGTAAATTGCCTATCGTAAATATATCAAAACATAATTTTTGATTAGTAATATGTATTAAAGAACTTTATTTGGACAACTTTAAAGGCAATTTTCTCAATATTTTGATTTTTTTGCACCCTCAGATTTCAGATTTTCAAATAGCTGTATCTCAGCCAAATATTGTCATATCATAACAAACCATACATCAATGTAAAGCTTAATTTCTTCAGCTTTCAGTATATATGACTGGTTTTATGGCCACATACAGTATGTCTTATTTTAAAACCTTGTTTTACCTAATTTGGTGTTCCTGGTAAAAAATGATCAGCTTGTTAAAAATTAAGTGTAAATCTCTCATTATACTGTATTATTGTCAAATACTGGATTCAGTCTTTTTTGTCAACTTGTCTTTCAATTAGCACGTTTTTTGCTTTTCTTTTTGGAACTGGTTGATCTTTGATTTGGACTCATTGATATGAGCTTATATACCTTCATTTTTGAAAATTGATTCATTATTATTTTTCATAGCATTATTTGTGGATAATATTCACTCATAAATTGAGATGTGCAAGTTTAGGTTAATTATTCCTACAATCAATCAGTTCCAAAAAACAAATATAAAACCTGTGCTAATTGGGAAAAAAAAAATAAAAAAAGACTTTATAACTTTAAGTTTATATATTGTATTAATTTTGTAGACAGAAATTTATAAGCAGTTTTTCTGTAGGCCAGTCATTTTTGACCAGGAATACCACAACTAGATAGATAGATTTTTTTGGGTTAAATAAACATTACTTACACTATGAGTAAAAAAAAAAGAAAAAGAAAAAAAAAAAACAAGGCAGTAACATTTGAAACAATATATTTTATTTGTGAACTTATGTTCAGCTATTCTTTTTAATAGTTAACTATTCTTGAAGTTGGTTACTTACATTTCAAAATTAGCCTAGTCCTCTTATTAACGCCATTGTATTGTTCATTCAGACTTACGAACGAACGGGTATGATCACTAGGGGTGGAAGAAAAAAATGATTCTCTGATGCGTCGCAATTCTCTCTTCAACGATTCTGAATATTTAGTCTGCTAAAGCTGCCACTGTCTATGATCTCATCAGTAATAATCAAACGACAATCATGCTGAGGGGGAAAAAAAAAACTATTGTCTTTAAACTTTTGGATACTTAAAGTTTTAAAAAGTAGCCTGCGTATATAATAAAAAAGAAAGTATATTTTGCACAAAATAAATTTGATATAAAATGTATATGAAAATGTAGCAATGTGCAGTAATATTAAAAAACTGAGAATGTGATGCATAGTGATATTGAGTTGATAATGAAAATTGTAATTGAATTGAATCATGAAACCAGTGAAGATTCGCACTCCTACTTTTAAGATGGCAGTAGTGAAATACAAAGATTACAACTATAAACAAAAAGCAAAGAAACTGCAATTTTGGTTCAAATGTAAGGTTGTAAAGATGTATTTGCACAGCAGAAGAATTAATTGGGGAAAAAATGTAGATCAAGAATCAGATCTGATCGTGACTCCCAGAATCGGAATCGGATCGGATCGAAGTGCCTGAAGATTCCCACACCTAATGATCACATGAGGCGGGATTTATCACATGAACCAATCATAGCCAAACATAACCGGCCATATCCAATCATATCGTGATGAAGGCATTGCCTCCTCTCACGTGACTTTCCACCATTCGTTCTCAATTACCCCCCATCAAAGTCACAGCATGCTTTAGGGCAGGGGTGTCAAACTCAGTTCCTGGAGGGCCGCAGCCCTGCACAGTTTAGATTCAACCCTAATTAAACACACCTGATCCAGCTAATCAAGTCATTCAGGCTTGTTTGACAACTACATGGTTTGTGTGTTAGAACAGGGTTGGAACTAAACTCTGCAGGGCTGCGGCCCTCAAGGACCGGAGTTTGACACCCCTGCTTTAGGGGGTCTGTTAAAACTCACTGGCCTCAGGGGAGGCGAGAGAGACGTGGACTCCTGCTGAAACTTTACCTGTCACTAGGCGCGTTTCCATTACAGATTTGCGCAAAACGATATTTCATAAATGTCGATAAAAAAGTATTGCGAAATGACAACGTTTCCATTAACTTAATCTGTTCCTCTCGCGATAAGTCATGGCAACGGATTTTGGTGGGATTAGGACATATTTTTGCTTTATTTAATCGAAAGAGGCGTATGCGTGTATCTCTACACAAGCGGCGCGGAGAGCCGCTTCAGAAACGTGTGCGATGCTGCTGATACAAACATAACATAAGCTCCGGTGACCGCGTCAGAGCCATTACACACCGCAGATGCGTGCAGCGTACATAGTCTAAGCATTAATATCAGGAAAAAGGCCTTATACTTTAGAGCGGCTACGTATGAAGTGTTTCTTGGAGTTTATTATACATTGACGAATGATCACATGACTTTTTACATGTGCCATATGACCTGTAAATGCGAAAAAGACGTTTCCATTGCAGTTTTGCGAAATATTCCTTTTTCGAATTGCCTGAAAAACCACCAGCGATATATGGGAGTTTTTGCGAAACTGAACCGTTTCCATTAGGCGTATTTTCAATTCACAATTTCAATTTGCGCAATTTGAAGGGTAATGGAAACGCTACTGTTGGACAATGTTTCTTTAGAAAAACAAGTGATTTATATACTTCATAATATTATAGTTTGTGATATTTTCATTGTTTTATCTTCATCCAATATTTTGAGGAGGCACTACCTCCTTTGCCTCCTCAAAGGAAACGCTCCTGATAGATAGATGTTTAGGCTTGTAGAACAAGACGAAAATGCTAATAAAGAATTTCTGACTCTTTAGATCTGTTTCTTCACCACAATTTCACATCTTTAAATTTTTGCCTTCATTAGCGAAAGTTCTGTGAAGAGCAGATCAAAGAAAAGCCTGATTGTGAAAAGAATTGAAGATGTTCTCCGTCCTGACTGACTGACCTCTCATCGCAACATTACGAGCACGGAGGATGAAAGAACATTTAAAGATTGAAATTGTAAAGATTTACATGGCTACGTCAGAATTCTGAGCAGCGACTGATTGAAGAAGATGGAATAAGAGGCAGATTAAAGCGAGGAGATGAAAGATGGACGTGACATTGTGTCTGGATGTTCGTTTCTAAGTGGTTCGCAAGAGACCTCACATCTATTCCCTGGTATTTTCCAACAAAAGGACGTGCATGTTTAGGGTGTTTGCATGGCGCGGTGCTTTTCGAGAAAATGAAAGCTACAAGGCCCCGGCTAATGAGTACAAACAAAAGCTCTTCCTTTTGATCCATGTCACAAGTCGCGAGCATACAGGATGTTGCCAGATGGGGGTGATTTATTGCTTTCCCGCACATGCATTATTTGACTACCTGGAATGCTTTAGGGGCCTCGCTCACTTTTTTTAGTCACCGTTGTGCAAGTTTTTCTGCTAAGGGAGTATATGCGAGGCAAAAAGATTGCCTGGCGTTGTTTGAAGATGTTATTGTTTATATTCATCACAAGGTGCATTTGCCTTTGAAATTGGCTTGCCGTGTCTACCCGAAGTTTGTGGATGGGAAAGTTTGAAAACGAAGTCTTGGACTGTGAAAGAGCTCAAAAGATTTGTGCTTTTTGTTTTGTCTCATAAGCGTTACAAATCCTTTGAATGCAAGGTTAATTGTTTGTGGTCACAATAAGTCAGTATTCAAAGCATCTTAAGTAAATATGAAAACATTTCAGTGAATTAAATCATGACCCAGACCTTTTTTTCTAACACTTGAGTCAAGAGTGAGCTGGTGTTTTCATTAAAATGCAAATGGGAGTTGTAAATATGTTTTCCTTATGGCTAGGAGCCAACAGCTGGGCTCTTTTATGTGTTTATCAAAGTAAATGATTTTAGCGCAGAAAAAGTATTTAGCACAGAGGAGGACTGTTTGCTGTAGCAATTATTTTTTAATGATATTGTTGTCAGTGTGGCGATGGTGTTGGCCCAGGGCAAGGCTTAACAAGAGAAAGGAATCCGCTATTTTTGGTGGCAATATGTTTCACTATGTTTCATAGCTCATTTGTGTACAGTGTGAAAAGCTCTCAAGCTAGCAAGTCTTTTTCAGAGTAGATCTTTTTGCAGTTTTAACACAATGAAATGGCGGCATGCAATGAAGTGTGTGACGTGTTGTGAAATGTCTTGTCGATAGTAAACCACAGACGATGTGAGGAGAAAACAGGACAAAAAAATGTATCTCATGTTTCATTTAGAAGACATGTCTCAATGTAGTGGCAACAACAGGACGTTTTATCTTGTTTTTTATGTTGTTTTTTAGCCTGATTATAGGTAAAGAAGCAGTCAAGGTGCCATCTTGTCTGTAATTTGAATGGTGCTGAGCACGTCAGGCGACGTGCTGTATATTCCTTGTGAAAAAAAAAAAGTGCTTAATTGTATTTAATGTGCACATGTAGTATACTTCAAGGCTTAAATGTATATTTAAAAAATATATATTTTTACTTGCTGATACAATAAACTTAAGTGCACTTAAAGAGAGTGCAATTTCATGAGTTTCAATAATGTACACTTTTAAAAAATGGCATTTTGTAATGTCAAATTTTTACTTTGAAATGATATTTTAAATAATTGTTTTAAAACTCATGCTCTATAGCCTGTTTCTGCCACTGAATAAAAAAAATAAAAAAGGCAATTCAATTCAATTCTATCTCACAGTTCTGACATTTTTTTTTTTGCAAATGCTAGTTTGTATCTCGCAATTCTATTTTTTTCTCAGAATTTTGAGATATAAACTTACAATTATGAGTTATAAAGTCTAGTTCTAAAGGGGAAAAAAGCCTATATGTTCAAAAAATTCTGACTTTATAACTCGCAATTGCGAGTTTGTCTCACAGTTCTGAGAAAAAGTCAGAACTGTGAGATGTAAACTCGCAATTGCAAAAAAAAGTCAGAATTTTTTGCCGTGCTCTAAAGATGTGCACTTATTTTGATGTTTATGGAAGCACATTTCTGCCACTGAATTAAAAAAAAAGGGAATTGTTATTTTATCTCACAATTCTTACTTCTTTTTTTGCAGATGCAAGTTTGTATCTCTGACTTTTTATTTAGAATTTTGAGATATAAACTCACAATTGCGAGTTATAAAGTCTAGTTCTAAAGGGAAAAAAAAGACTGATATGATATTTTACATTTAACTCACAATTGCATGTTATAAAGTCAGAATTGCAAGATATAAACTTGAAAAAAGTAACAATTGCGAGATTTAATCTCGAAATTCTGAGAAAAAAGTCAGAATTATGAGACAAACACAAATTTTGACTTTTTTCCTCAGAATTGGAAGTTTAAACCTCTTTTTCTCACAATTGTAAGTTTATGTTACACAGTTCTAAGAAAAAAATCAGAACTAGAAGTTTATATCTCACAATTCTGAGAAAAAAGTCAGAACTATGAGATGTAAACTCGCAATTACAAAAAAAAGTCTGAATCATTTGTCATGCTGTAAAGATGTGCGACTTTATCTCACAATTCTGCAAATGCAAGTTTGTATCTCTCAATTCTGATATTTTTCTCAGAATTTTGAGATATTAACTCACAACTGTGAGTGTTATAGAGTCAAGTTCTAAAGGACAAAAAAAAGACTGATATGTTCTCCAGAACTGAGTTTATGTCTTACAATTCTGACTTAATAACTCATAATTGTTATGAAGTCAGAATTGCAAGATATAAACTTGCAATTCTGAAAAAAAAACTAACAATCAGAAGTTTATTTTATGCAATTCTGAGAAAAAAGTCAGAACTGCAAGTTTATATCTCACAATTTTGAGTTTATGTCTCACAATTCTGAGAAAAAAAGTCAGAACTGTGAGATGTAAACTTGCAATTGCAAAAAAAAAAAAAAATCCAGAATTGTAAGATAAAAAGTCGCAATTACCTTTTTTGTTTTTTATTCAATGGCAGGGACAGACTTCCATAGATGTTGGCTAACATACTAAAAAAACTCATAAAATATTATAGTTAATTATAATTTTACCTGTAGTGGTTTATTCAATATTAAATTTGAGTTATTTTAAATGTACTGAATTGCACCATCATTATTGCAAATGTGTAATTACAAATATATTTAAATACATGACATACAAGTTTCAATAAAAATTACAATAAAGTATATTTTAGTTTACAAAATACAATGCTTGCCAGAGCATTTGGCAATGCAAATTTCAGAGACAACAAAATTATGAAATTACATAGATGCACTTACTGCATTTAATGTGAATTTAAGATATAATATATTTTCATTTAATTACAATTAACTTGCAATTAAGTGTCCAAAAACGACATATTAAGTTTGTACCCCTCCAAAAATTAAATTCTTTCATGTTGTTCCTGTATGACTTTTTCTACTGAGGAATATATATAAAAAAAAAAAACGATTTGGTTACCATTGACTTGCATTGTATGCAAAATATATATTTGAAAAAGAAGCACTTAATTTAACTACCAAATAATTTAAATCATTTTGTTGAACTCGTGGAGTATATTCTTTAAAAATATATTATTACCCATAATAAGTGCTAAATTGAATTTCTTATTCACAAGGGTTAAAGGAATAGTTCACCTAAAAATTTAATTATTTACTCACCTTCATGTTGTTTCAAACCTGTGCCTTTTTTTTTTTTTGCAGAAGATGCGAAATGTTAACAACAGTTGGTTGATCCAGATCACAACTGATCTGATTCTCAAGTTCAAATCACTGACCCAGTGATTTGTTTGCAGCAACAAAAACAGTCTTCCGAATTTCTCCTTTCGTGTTCCACAGAAGAAAGTAAGACACACAGGTTTGGAAAGACATGAGGAGGGTGAGTAAATAATGCCAGAAGTTTCATTTTAAAGCAAACTATCCCTTAGTCCTTTCCCAACTACTCCTAAGTCTTTGATTTGTGATCTCAGAGGACAAGGCTGGCGGTCATTACGGAATCAAGACTTCATAATTAGGAATATTAATTGTTTTTTAATGAAGATAATGAAATCGCCTTCCTTACAGGATCATAATTCATTCCACGGCGGCCCACGGTGCTAACAACCTGAGCTGCCTCTGCGTTGTCCCTCTCTGCTTTTAAATTACACCTCTACTTGGCAGACTTTCAGACAAGTCTCCCTATTTTGCTTCCCTCATTTTAAAAGACCCCTTCTTCACGCAATCAATTTCTTCATGCTCATTTTCTACATCCATCCGCTGTTCTGGTGCGGCCCACTTGTCCAGTCTCAAGAGGCCATGATGGTGCATTCAGTTAATCAGCGCTGTGTCTGTGCTGCTCGCTGGCGCTGAATACTGAGAGGATGGTGGCATGTGTCCCGTGTGCTGATATGAGCTCCAGCGTTCGAGAGATATGAAGCGAGAGCATGCCATATCTCAGCGTGCTGTGATGGCTATCAGACCTCCTCCTCGGTGCCGAGGTTTGTTTGAAGCTCTGCGGAGACCACGCTTGGCATCCTGAGGCGGATCTGTATTGATCTGGCTTTGTTTGGCTCCGTTTGAGAGGCAGGAAAGCGAATGAGGTTTGGCAGAGTAGCAGAGCCTGCCGATCTGATAGACTGTGGGGAAACTGATGAGGTTGGCAAATTGCAGGGACCCGGGGGCAGGACTGTAAACCCTTACCATGTTTTACAATCTTCCACATTTGGAAACTTTTCAGGCAGCCTAGACCAAAGGTCTCCAGTCTTGAAGGCCCACTGTCATGCAAAAGTTCGCTCTAATGCCAATTAAGCACATGTGAACCGGGGTAATCGGCGCCATTAAAATCTTCCAGGAAGGTATGTTGGGATAAATTGGAGCTAAACTCTACAGGACATTGGCCCTTCAGGACCAGGATTGGACACCCCTGGCCTAGACCAAGCTGTTACTAAAAAGAACATGCCTTGAGGTCAAATCTACCTCAGATTGAGAAACTCCATGGATAGCGCTGGACTGTAGGCTATATCACCTTATGTTCAATGATATGAAAGCAATGGATTTTAAAGCCACGTTTGTAACCATGTCTTTTTAATTCCTTACTTGTCTCAACAAATTTTTGCCACAAAACCTTAAGTCTTTTCAGACCTTAGACTCTTTAGACCAAACTGTACATGAATTATGAGCTTCAAGAACTTAATGCTTGAAGCTGTGTGTGAACTCCTAATTGAACTCCTTTCCACAAATTGAATTTAAGTACAAACAATTAGTGCAACCATAATCAAAGTACTTAATATTCATAGTGCAAACAGAGACCAAATTGTTCTTCAAGCCTGATAAAGAGCTAAGAGATGATTACAACTACACAGCCCAGCTTAAGATTGGTTTGATATTGGGAGACATTAGCTGAAGTTGTGAATTGAAATAGAGCTGCGAAACGATTAGTCACGATTAATCGATTCGAATAAAAGTTAAAATATAAATATTTTACATATGAATTAAACATATTTTTTCTTAATATATACATGTATGTGTGTGTATTTATATGTACATAATAAATATACACAGTACACACACATATAATATGCAAACATATACTTTGAATCGATTAATCACAACTAATCGTTTTGCAGCTCGAAATTGAACTTACAGCCGAAATTGGTATATTGTATAAAAAATTTGCGAATAAGCGCTGTTTCCATCTAACGAGTCAAAGAGAACAAAATCGTCATTTCCTGATAAACTGGCACTAAATATCTCTAAAGGAATATATGACATATAATTTTCATATATAATAAATTACTTGCGATACGATATAAAAGCCTGTTTTCCGCCACTGAATAAAAATAAAAAAAGATATTTGACTTTGTATCTCACAATTCAGACTTTTCTCTCAGAAGTGCGTGAAATAAACAAAAAAGTCTGAATTGCAATGCAGAAAGTCAGAATCAAGAGATAAAAACTCTTTTGCGAGAAAAAAAATCAGAATTGCGAGATATAAACTCATTTGTGAGAAAAGTCAAAATTGCAAGTTTTTTTCTCACAATTCTAATTATTTCTTGTAATTTTGAGTGTATATCTCGCTATTTTGACTTATTACAACTCACAGTTGTATGTTTATATCACAATTCTAAAAAAAAATTTGTATTAGGCAGTTAAAAAAAACTGTCACATCTATTATTGTTATTAAGTCAGAATTGTGATACAAACTAGCAATTCTGAGAACATATTAATCTTTTTTCTTCCCTCAAAATGGGACTTTATAACTTGCATCTCACAACTTTTATATATATATAAAAAAATAATTATGCAGTTCTAAAAACATAATAACACGCAATTGCGAGTTATTAAGTCAGAATTGTGATGTAAACTCACTAGTAACAAAAAAAAACCATCCAAAAGACACTGTTAAGATATCCAAAAGACACAGTGTTTCTTTTTATAACATTTTATCTATGTCAAAAGATTTCAATTACAATACATATTCTTAAAGTCCATTTTCTCCTACATTTTTCTCCTACACTGAGCCATAAATCTCCATTTCAGTAGCACTTACACACACCAGATTTTACATTTTTATTCCTATAAAATACAGTAAAAGTCTTTACAGAGGGATTTGATCATATATAATTTGCTTGAGTATATTCAACACTTTATTCCCCCCCAAAATTGCAAAAAAAATGTTTTGTTTTCTGTCTGTTCCAAGTATTTTCTGAACTCTGGAGTGAAAATAAGATACCCAAAATTCCCTCTGTAAAAACATTTGACTCTAATAGGTAAAAACAAGAATTTTGAAACAGACTTCATCCAGAGGTCAGATTTTTATACTAGAAATGAATGCAAATTAGCGCATATTTCAAGTAGTGCCTCATTTGCATATTGAAACCTAACATTTTAGAAAACTTGTCATCAAAATGTTATCGCAATTATCAATGTAATCAGTCAACTGAGTAAGGACGGTGATAATAATTAGTTTGTTTTTTTTTACCCTATTCACCTGCAGTATCTTGCTAATGAAAGCTTAAGCTAAAACTTAATTTTGCCATTTCGGTTTAAAAAAAAATCTTGTTGGTGCATCACTGTTTTTGTTCAGCACTTATGGTTTTTGTACCATAACTGGATTTCCCAGCATTCTTGGGGAGTAACTAACAATGCTACTAACTTGGTTTTTAGTTGTGAGAGAAGCTCAGCTGTTTATACTAAGCAACAAGCTACTTTTTCCGCTTTTTTAATGCCATACGGTATTGCAAAGCAAATTAATGGCTGAGAAAGCTTTATTATGTTGTATTTTTGGATTAGTTTAGATTTAAAAACTGCATTTTGCCTCAAAATTAGTCTGTTACTTGTTTTTAAATATACCTGTTCCATTTTAATACTGTAACACTAATAAAGCTGCTTAGTTCAAGACGGCAATTTGTAGGCCACACCGGAAGTCTAATTGACCGTAGGTTCCCTTGGGGAAATGCTAATGGATTTTTAGAAAAGCAAAGTTTGCTATTTATGAATAAAAAAGGTCTAAAGCTGCCAGAGGGGTTTGGGTTTACATGCTTGACAAATTGGACAGCAGTTAGAAACTCATTATGTAGCAACTTGTTAGCAGCTTAAAGGCATATAAAATACAATATAATTTATGTTCCAGAACAAAATTTTTTAATATTAACTACAGACCTTGTTTTACTCCAAAACCACTGTTCTAGAAACGCAGGAAATTCCTGAGGGAAGCTATAGCTAAAAATGCTAATGAGCTAATTAAGTTGTAAGACTACAAACTGAACAGTTGTATTAAGATTCGCATTGTTTTAGGATCACACTTTCATTTGTGTTTCATATTTATTTATATTCAAACACATACTTAGCTTTAAATGTAATTTTGTTTGTAGCTTGAAGTAACTTGGAAACTTTGTCCCTCAACTTTCCGTTGTGTTAAATGTGGTGAAATGAATGTTCTGGATAAAGTATTTATCCTCACTTTCTCCAGTGACTTTTCCCTCCCGGTGCACATGTAGTCCATCATCTGAATGGATAGGTGTTCAATTAGCCTAGCTTATCATTTTCAATGACAGGTTTATGCCTTTTCATTATGGCCATGATTGTCATTTCAAATATACGGCTGGAGTTTAATCAATTTAGAGATGGCACCTCAAATATACATATCAAATGTCTCATTTTTATTATTCATAATCCAGCGGGTGTTGCTGGGTTTCTCCTGACATGTGTGCACTCTTACTGCCCTCTACTGATTAATAGCTGTCATACAATATTTATGGCACTTCCTGAAAGACTCATTTTTGGGAAAACTGCATCTAATTTGGGACAAAGTGGTTTCAAAATGAATATACTGGCAAAATATGATTCACAAATGCAAACTAGCTTTTGTAAATGCCTTTTGAGACTTTTGTTTTGACAGTTTTTCTGTCATAAATTAAACGTGGATAGCATTTCTCATCTGAAATCTTCATAAATGGAGATATATCTCTTTTCCAGGTTAAAAAACTGCAGGTGCTAATTTATTCAGTCACTATAAAGCCCGTCGGTCCTACCACACTGTTTAGAGGGTAAATGAAAGTTCTTTAGTCTGGTTTATGGTTGTTGAACCGCAGATATGTCAGTGACAGACGCGGGAGGTTAAGTGTGTCGCGGATCACTGAACAAACAATATCAAAGTGGCTGAAGTTCAAGGCAAACTGAGAGTGAATTAAAGCGGGTTATAAAAACACTGGGCTGTCACAGATCCAAAATACATCAGCTTTTATGAGTGTCCTCTCCTCTAGCTGAAGCCATCACACAAGGCTGATGCTAATAAACATTAGCACATTACTGAGGCTTCCAGGTCCGGATGTCCAAAGTGGCTGTTGATGGGCCTGCCAGACCTGAATCTGTTTACTCTTGCAGTGTCATTACAAGTTATTACCACAGATTTACCTTCCCTTTGGTGCTCTTGCTATAGATATTGTCTTGTAAGGCAGAGAATGCAATATTTGAATGATTTGCAGTTTTGTCCAGGTTATTGACTGTAAACATAGCTTTCAATGCTAAGAAGCTTTGCTGATAGTAGCTTAATCTGAACTAAAATGTGACTTTTAGTTAATATTGTTGTGTGTGCTACCATCATTATTAAGTTAACACACAAAACAGATTAAAAATGTTAATTATTTTACCATACAAAATCCATTATTGTTTATTTAGTACTGACCTTAATAAGATATTTCACATGAAAGATGTTTACATATAGTCCACAAGAGAAAATAATAGTTGAATTTATAAAAATGACCTAGTTCAAAAGTTAACATACTGTGTTGTTACCTGATCCACAGCTGTGTTTTGTTTTTGTTTTTTTGTTTAGAGTCCCTTGTTTGTCCTGAATTGTTAAACTGCCTGCTGTTCTTCATAAAAATCCTTCAGGTCCCACAAATTCTTTGTTTTTTTCAGCATTTTTGTGTATTTGAACCCTTTCCAACAATGACTGTATGATTTTGAGATCCATCTTTTCACACTGCGGACAATTGAGGGACTCAAATGCAACTATTACAGAAAGGTTACAGAGGTTCAGATGCTCACTGATGCTCCAGAAGGAAAAACGATGCATTAAGAGCCAGGGGGTGAAAACTTTTTGAATTTGAAGATCAGGGTAAATGTAACTTATTTTGTCTTCTGGGAAACACGTAAGTATCTTCTGTAGCGTCTGAAGGTCAGTACTATATGAAAAAAAAAAAGATATTTAGGCAAAATAAGAAAAATTTTGTACACATCTCCATTCTGTTCAAAAGTTTTCACCCCCGGCTGTTAATGCATTGTTTTTCTTTCTAAATCATCAGTGAGCATTTGAACCTTTTATAATAGTTGCATATGAGTCACTCAGTTGTCCTCAGTGTGAAAAGATGGACCTCAAAATCATACAGTCATTGTTGGAAAGGGTTCAACTACACAAAAATGCTGGAAAACTAAAGAATTTGTGGGACCTAAAGGATTTTTCTGAAGAACAGCAGGCAGTTTAACTGTTCAGGACAAACAAGGGACTCATGAACAACTATCACTAAACAAAAAACACATTCAGGTAACAACACAGTATTAAGAATCAAGTGTATGTAAACTTTTGAACGTGGTCAAATTCAACTATTATTTTCTCTTGTGGACTATATATAAACATATTTTAGGTGAAATATCTTATTCAGGTCAGTACTAAATAAACAACAAAATGCATTTTGTATGATCCATTTTTAATGGTTCTGAAAAGGGATGCACATTTTTGACCTCAACTGTATTATGCTATTAAAATCAAGGCTGTTGTTAATTTAGGATTATGCCAACCTTCAACTTCAACACCTAAAGTAAACTGAAATTGTTTCTGTGCAATTTGCATTGTTAGCTTAGCAACATGCTAACATCAATCTGTATTGAAATTAGTTTGAATTAACTTTTTTTGTTTTCCCTGGTGAAAAAAACAGCATATGCTGGTAGGTATGTTTTGATGCTGGTTTAAGCTGGGCCTTTGCTGGTTTATGCTGGTCCTTAGCTGGTTTTGCTGGTCCTTTGCTGGTTCATGCTGGTCCTTGACCAGCAACATGACCAGCAAAAACCAGCAAAGGACCAGCTTAAACCAGCATCAAAACCTACCTAACCAGCATTCCAGCATCAAAACATACCTACCAGTATATGCTGGTTTTTCACCAGGGTTGCATAGCTATCTTAGTAACATTTTCAAATTTACACAACTTTTCAAAATTAGTGTTTTGTACTTTTTTGTATTGTTCGTTTAGCAGCTGCAATTAAACTATTAATCCCCTTTGTGCAGTTTGCATTGGTAGCTTAGCATCATGCTAATATCCAATTTTAACATCTGACATCAGTCTTAACTGAAATCAGTTTTGAACTGTCTTCTATGCACTTTGCATTTATAAGCTAGACAACAACCCCCTGATAGCACACGTACATCTCGGAGACGTCTATTTGACGTCTGCATTTACAAGACATATTTATGCAGTTTGCTCATCTGCAATACGTCTATAGGACGTTTCCTATCAGATGTCAAATAGACGTCTATTAGATGTCTTAAAGATGTTTATGATTTAGAATGTATGTAAAACTGACATCTTACAGATGTCTACCAAACATTTGTACACAGCAGATGCTTTCCAGATCAAGAGATCTTTAACCAACATCTTGTAGACGTACGCATGCTATCTGGGCACTGATAGCACACGTACATCTCGGAGACGTCTATTTGACATCTGCAAGATGTATTTTTTTTAGATTGTTGTTTGCTCATCTGCAATACGTCTATATGACGTTTCCTATCAGATGTCAAATAGACGTCTATTAGATGTCTTTAAGATGTTTATGATTTAGAATGTATGTAAAACGGACATCTTACAGACGTCTGCCAGACGTTTGTACACAGCAGATGCATGTACAACAGACATTTTGCAGACGTACATGTGCTCCTGTGAATTTTGCATGTAGCTTAGCAACATGCTAACATCCAACTTTAAGATTTAAGTTCTAACAGTTCTTCCCTTTTACAAAGTCTTGATTTGGTTTTTGGAGTGTACTAGAACAAGTTTTCATGCTTGATTGTTCTAACAACATATTATACATGCATTTTTTCTTGTATTTTACATTATTGCAGCAGTGTTGCCAAGTTTCTGGTTTTCCAGTGGAATTGGGCTACTTTTTTTTTTTCACAGTTTAAAAGTTTGCCTTTATTTTTTTTTTTGTAAATTGTAATTGACTGAAATGTGTGTATTGAAACGTGCCTTTGAGCTCCTGTATGAAAGTGTTTTTAAGTTGTTATTGTGCATAACTCATAACAGTGAATGTAAAATATGTATTTTAGATATGTAAGTGCTCTATGTTGAGTTTTGATATTTGGATAGGGCCAATGGGCTTGTTTTGGGCTATTTGTGATTGGGCTTGTTTTGTTACATAGACCTGGCAACCCTGTCCAGTACTGTATTTTGAGCCATATTCAATCAGGAATTAGTGGTTTTAACATGCCACCAATAGAAGGCAAACAAATGACTAGTAGAGGCCCACAGGTACAATTACAGTTTCCATTAAAACCCATACTATTCCCATTATAACCATTTCAGCAGGGCAAACTGTATTTAAATAACTTTTGAGTCTTCTATGTGTTTCTTGTGAGGATTGCTATTGTGTTGCATGTGCGCCCTTTGTAGTGTGTTTTAATTTAGTTGCTTACCTAATGAAAAAGCCAGCCTTGACAAAAGTGTTGTATTTTAGCACCTCCTGTGGTGCCTTTAAAGTAAGTTTAATCACAAAACTTTGGGAAATCCAGTAATAAATTCTCATTGCAGCAAACTACAGATTAAACTGATTTTTTTTCTCTGCATAGTGACTCATAAACCAATCCACTGGCACTTTTGTCTGCACTGCGCGTCAGGTGGTCCTCAAACGGTCTTTGGGCAGCTTGCCAAGCCGAGTCTAGACTACAGTAGATTTCACAAGACTTTAAACTTTTTGTTCAGTTCCTCCTCGTTGCAGGGAAGGTGACACAAAACGAGACAATTCCACCTTGAGCGCGTGGCCATGTGATGTGTGAAGCTTAACACAGCCCAGGTTTTTCTCTCTGTGAAAGCGATATGCTTGAGTCCCGGTGGATGGGAGCAATCAGGATGTTGCAGGAACAAGGGAGCGCTCCAGAGAGGAGCTGATCAAAGCACCTTCTCTTTCCCCGCCGCCGTCTTGTTGACTGGCGATGACACAAGCACAGACTGATGAATATTTGATCCCATCCGGGGTTGCACTTGACACAACTAGCGCAAACCCAAAGAGCAGCAGCACAACAATTTGGAACAGCGTGTGAAAATATCTGCTCGCGTTTGGCGCCCACCATATTATTTTTTTTCTTTGTTGCGGGAGGACACAGTGTGGGGAATACGAATATGTTCTATTTGTTTACTGATGCCTTTTGCACCATTTTCAGAATTTACAAAGGGAGATAGCTCTATTTTAGAGCCACGATGTTGTATGCTAACAATGGTGCATTAGTAAAACATACAAGTAGAGTTGTGGCCTGATTTCTTAGGAAATGCAGAATGAAATGTTTTTCTTTCCTTTTTCCTTTGGAGTGTGGCGCATATGCTACTGAAAAAAATAGCTTTGGTACTTGTGTGTGGGTGACACAATTTTAAATCCAGATCACGTTTTATGTAACTGAGCCCTGCATATTACATGCAGAAGAAAAAAAAACAATATTAATTAAGATTTAGCACCTGCGACTTACTAATTAATTCCCTAGTTTTATATAGATTGTAGCCACATTGTACTAATTTGTTTTCTCCTTTTAATAAATTAAATCATATAACTAAAGCAAAATCAGGGAATTCATTTAGACAATATGGCCACAATTCTAGGAACAAATTAGTACAATGTTGCTATGATTTACTAAAACAAAGGGACGATGCAGTACAACGTGGCCAAATTTATTAAAACCAGAGAACGAATCAGTAATATGACCACGATTCACAAAACCAAAGGAATTAATCAGTACAACATAACCACGATATATGAAGCTACCATATTTTATTAAACAAGAAAATTAATCAGTACAACATGACCACGGGTTTACTAAAATTAAGTAACGAAACGACGTACAAAGTTGCATGATTTACTAAGACGATGGAATGAATCAATACAACGTGACCATGATTTACTTAAATGAAAGATCAAATCAATACATGACCGAATCAGTATAGCATGACTAGGATTTACATGAACGAGGAAACAAATCAGTGCAACTTGACCACTATTTACTAAAATGAGGGACTGAATCAGTACAATGTGACAACAATTTACGAAAATGAGGAAACAAGTCAGTGCAACATTGCCACGATTTACTAAAACAAGGAAACTAATCAGTACAACATCACCACGATTTACTAAAATGAGGAAATAAATAAGTACAATGTGGCCATGATTTACTTAAATGAGGGAGCGAATCAGTACAACGTGGCCGCGATTTATTAAAACTAGGGAACGAATCAGTACAACATGGCCACGATGTATTTAAATAAGCAAACAAATCCGTAAAAAGTGGCCACAATTTACTAAAATGAGGGCACAAATCAGTACAGCATGACGTTGATTCACTAAAACGAGGAAACGAATCAGTACAATGTGGCAACGATTTACTAAAATGAGGGAACAAATCAGTAAATCATGGCCACGATTTACTAAAAAAAGGGAACAAATCCGTACAATGTGGCCAAGATTTACTACAACAAGGCAACGAATCAGTACAAAATGACCACAATTTGCTAAACAAAGAAACGAATCAGTAAAACATGACCACTATTTACTAAAATGAGGGAACAAATCAGGATAGCGTGGCCATGATTTACTAAAAGAGGGAACGAATCAGTGTAATGTGGCCACAATTTACTTAAATAAGGGAACAAATCCAAACAGTGTGGCCAAGATTTACTAAAATGAGGGAATGAATCAGTACAACATGACCATGATTTACTAAAACGAGGAAACAAATCAGTACAACCTGGCCACAGCTTTTTTAAATGAGGGAACAAATCAGTACAATGTGGCCATGATTTACTAAAATGAGGGAATGAATCAATACAATGTGGCAACAATTTTGCTAAAAACAAAGGAACGAATCAGCAAAACATGACCACTGTTTACTGAAATGAGAGAACGAATCAACAATGTGGCCAAGTTTTACTAAAATGAGGGAATGAATCATGACCATTATTTACTAAAACAAGGAAACAAATCAGTACAACCTGTCCTGATTTACTAAAATGAGGAAACAAATTAGTGGCCAAATGTGGCCACAATTTACTAAATTGAGGGAACAAATCAGTACAACATGGCCACAGCTTGCATAAATGAGGGAACAAATCAGTACAATGTCACCACAATTTGCTAAAAACAAAAGAATGAATCAGTACAACATGACCATGATTTACTAAAACAAGGAAACAAATCAGTACAACCTGGCCACAATTTACAAAAATGAGGAAACGAATCAGTACAACGTAGCTATATTTTACTTAAATGAGGAATCAAATCAGTACAACGTGGCCATGATTTGCTAAATTGAGGGAACAAATCAGTACAACATGGCACAGCTTACTTAAATGAGGGAATGAATCAGTACAATGTGGTCACAATTTGCTAAAAACAAAGCAAGGAATCAGTACATGATCACTGTTTACTAAAATAAGGGAACGAATCAGTACAATTTGGCCATGATTTGCTAAAACGAGCAAATAAATCAGTACTAAGTGAACACAATTTGCTAAAACGAGGGAACGAATCAGTAGAACATGACACTATGTGAGCTATGTTGCCATCTAAGCTTCCATCTATGATTTTAAAATAGTTTCTGCTGAAATTATTAACAGAAACAGTGTTATTTAATTGGTGTTTCTCTGAAGGTGCAGTTTGAGTAATTTGATGTCTACTTCATACGCACAGTGTAGACGCTGTTTTGGCTAAAATATTGAGAAGTTTGATATTGCTACTGTATGTATTTACTGCGGTCGAAAGAAATGTTCTATGACACACTTAGCATAAATTTTCACCATTTTATTTACATCAAGGTGATTTCATTCAGCATTTCTTTTATAATATCCCAAAATGTGTGCGTAACAATACATAGATGGAAAGCCGACTGCTGTGATCATATATTAGTATAACCATTTGCCAGTGATATGCACAGTACAGCAATTTTACAGCGCATCAATTTATAGCAGAAAGACAATAGCCCTTCAATGGACCTCTATCACTCTTAAGTATTAGCACTCATTTCAGTCTCTCAGCAATCTCCTCTCAGCAGTGCAGGGTTATTGCCTATAGTGCTCTATATCCTCAGAGTGAATCAGACAAATTTAATTCCCCCATACTGTTTTCATGAGGAAGCTTTCGGCTCCGGCCAGAGGAAGACCAATAAAGCGTGGGCATGAGAGTTCAGAGGTAATGTCTGCTACAATGGACAGAGCTGTTAAAAAGCTAGTACAAATGCTTTCACATCTCTAGCTGTAAGTATGTGCAACAGTGATGCTCACTTTAGCCCCGCTGATAACGATGATCTGATATTACAAATAGAAGTTATTTTTTTAGCAATCAAATATCAGTTTCTACAATAAACAAAAGGAAAAATGTAGTGGCAAGTACTTAAAATGCAGTGTTTGTGTTTATGTTGGGTTTTATAGGGGTTTGAAAAAAACTTTATTGCATTTTTTAAGAAAAGTTTCAGTTTAATGACTCTAAAAATGTCATGTGGTGTAACCGTCAGTAAAATGTAATAACATGTTGCTTAAAACTTTGAATACATGAGGACAAACATCTACATCGTTGGTTTTAAAAATGTGTTTTTTGGAAATATTCTTTAAAGTTAAATGTATTTATGTGTTTATTTATTTAGAAATATGATAAAATAAGTCATAGATATCAAAGGTTTGGGAAAGCCACACCACATGGCAGTTTCTAGATGTCTGAAACAGTTATACCTTTTTTTCAGGGTTATAAATAGTATTCGTTTTATATGTGAATTAATTATTAATATTTTTTATCAGTATCAGTGGAATCAGTTGTGCAGGTTCGTATTTTTGGTGGAACATATGATGCATTTTTTTTAAAGATTTAATAAAAAGGGAAAATGTTACTTGAAATAAGTAAAAAAAAAAAATATATATATATATATATATATATATAATTCAATTGACATTAAATTAATAAAATTATAAAAAAATACTAAAGCTTTAACAAAAATTGTAATTAAAATTAAAAATATATATTTTAAAATAAAATCTAATTAAAAATGTTCATACAAAAACATTGACATATGACATTTTCTACCCAGAATCAGTTGTGCAGGTTCGTATTTTTGGTGTAAAATATGATAATGTTCACATTAAAGACACATATTTAAGTCATTACATGTATGTATTACATTTTTATGAGATTATGAATTACTTTAACACAATTATCAGTCCCCTACACTGACCTGCACTGAAATATACAGCATCTGTTGACTCCTTCCAGACTTTTTATCTGTTTTTGGACTTTCATAATCTGCCTGCTACAGTTCTTTAGACATCAATACAACAGGGTTAAAATCTGGACTTAACCTGGCTTCTCCACAAACCTCCATTTCTCAGGTCATTGTCTTATTTCAAGGTTGACTTAAGGCTCAACCATCATAACAAATGCTCTATGATTCAAGTTGCCCAGGCTTAGAGGCCAAAAAATAACCCCCAAAGTCAAAACGAGCTTTTTTTGGGCACAAAATCCCAAAGATTTACTATAAAAGAGAACCGTTTTGACGTTGACCACTACTCATATTCCCCTCAGAAAGCCGGTTTTCTATATTCTAAAGAAGCTTTGACACCGATACTCTGTCATTACAATCCAAACAGAACAGGTTGAGGCGGACAGAGCGAGAGAGAGTGTGTTAGTGATGAACAGATGCTGTAATGCTATAATTCACAAACACGTCCGCCCTGTGGCTTCTCTCTTTGGCTGTGAGCTGAATTAATGGTTTTGGCGTCTAATTCTCCATACACATAATAGCTTACTGAAGATCTCACACACTCACACACACACGTGCTGCTCCCCGCTGCTTCAGGAGTCCTGAGGCTGTGAAATGACGCTGTGCTGTATCACGGTCATTACTGGCTGTGTATGAAGTCTCTGTATCACACTGACACTTTGATGTCTTTTAAATATCTCACACTACATCTCTCCCACCGGAAATCCTTCTGGATATGATGCATGTGGACTTCCTGCTTAATACAAACTTTTGAGTTTAGAGTTTTTTACTACCATCTGTTTAATAACGCAGAACCCTTGTTCTTTTATAGAGGGTCTGATATCGTCTGTAACAAAAAAAAAAGTTTGTTTCTTATGTTTTATATCTTAGTAATGTAAATACACTAATATTCAAAAGTTTGGTGTCTGGAAGATTTCTTGTTGCAAAAAATGTTTTTGAAAGCTCTTATGACCAATGTTGAGGGTCACATTAGAAGTAGTAAGTAATGTAATCAGATTACTTTTTCAAGTAACTAGTAAAGTAACACATTACTTTTAAATGTACAACAGAATATTTGTGTTACATTTCACTGACACTTCTCCTGTCCCTGTGTTGAGAGAAATCGAGAGCGAGATTGTATAACTTTTAAAATATAACTTGTGGGATTTTGTTATTAAAAACAAATAAGCAAGGCCAGCCCAGGTGATAAAAAGTAATGGAATGCATTCCAATTAGTTACTTTTTTATTGAGTAACACAATATTGTAATGCATTACTTTCAAAAAATACCTTTCCCCAACACTGATACTCACCAAGGCTTTATTTGTTAGAAAATACAGTAAATACAGTAATGTTGTGAAACATTACTACAGTTTAAAATAGTTTTTTTGTTTTAATATGTATTCAAATGTAATTTATTCCAGGATTTTTCTCCATATAGTGGACTTCAATAGGGATTTGAAATAAATGACAGCGTACATACATTCCTCACAGATGGAGGCTGCTGTGATTTAGGTTTAAAACACATTAACAACTCGATACGTATCACATGATCTGTAAGAAGAGACAAATCATTAGTGACCGTGTAATGAAAACAGTTATTCACACTTTTGTTGTGACAACACTGTCAGATTCAATATAGGCGGCATGACATTGTCTTTTTGAAAATCCTGCGCTGAACTGTGTCGCTGAGGTTACTGATGTAACCTCGGTTCCTGGAGGTAAGGAAATGAGCATTGCATCGCTGATGCTATGGGTAATTGTAAACAAATCCGTGGTAAAATTAAGTAAACAACAAAGAGCAGAGTTCTTACTGACACAGTCTGTAACTTCATTAAAGCGGTCTTTGGATCACTCACTTTTACATGTAGCTGTAATTCCCACTTCTGTCCAGTTGGTGGCGAGTGCGCTACAATGTAGCAGCAGAGCGCTGGATTCAGAACAAAAACGGAACTGTCACGAATGTTTTGGTGTGCGTGTGATTAGGCACAGAGGAGTACACAGAAGCTACAACTTCACTTTAAAGAGCGCCAAAACGGTATTTATTGTTTGAATTTCCTACTTAAATGGACAGAATTTGAAATCTGAGACTTTGTTTTATATTAAACGTAACAGAAAGCCTAGCCTATTGCTATTTTTTTGGAAGGAAGAGGCACTATGTACTGTTTGTTCATCAACTGAAAACAGCATAGACATATTTTTTTTACCCAGCCCTAGCATATTTAGTTGTTTTTAAACACTGCGCTGTTGTCTTGTAGGTTCATGATTAAAAATGAAAATGTGAACAAAAATAAAAGCAATTAAATGTTTTATTTTAATTAAAATATGAAAATTGTAATGACGGGTAATAATAGATTAGGATTTTTTGCTGGACAACCTATGTATATATATATATATATATTTATATATTAGATTATTTACGGTAGTTCTGTGGCAGACTGACAACTGCGCCTGTGCACATTGTGTATCTGTACGTTCTGGAAAGGTGAAGAGATGCCTCGCTGTACCGACATCTGTCTCTCTTTATTTTATTTATTTCCTTTCTGTTTGTGACCTGAGTTGGATGCATGCTTATGTACATTTTTTCCTCGCTCGATCTTCATGTATGTGGACGAATGTGTTGACGCGTGAGGCGTTTTATTAAACTTGGGGAAAATATGCCATCTTCTCATCTCCCATGCATTATAGACCAATCATCTGTTTGTAAACATTCGGGATGCGCGCGCAGCATGGTTGCAGAGAGATAGCCTTTACGGCTAGAGAATTACAAGGATACGGCACAAAATACTTAGATTTAAAAAGAGTATAGATTATATTGATTAGATTTCATTTTCAAAATGTTATTAGCATATTACAAGAGCCCAGCCATAAGCACTGTGGGATAGTCTTACAGACCCGAAACAGGGATGACGTTTTTATGGGCGGTTCAATTGGCAGTCTATGGAGCCATGGAATAAAATAATAAAAAAGGTAAATTTGATTTTATATTTCAAAATCCTGACTTTATTTTCGCAATTCCCAGATTATATCCCACAAATCTAGAGGAAAAACAACTCGTCATTCTCTCTTTTCCCCTCGGCTTGTATCCCACACTTCTGGCTTTTTCCCCCTCAGAATTAACAAACTCATTAGTTTTGTTAAATCAAGTTATAAAGTCCGAATTAGTAGATATAAACTTGCATTTGTGAGGAAAAAAGTCAGAATTGTGAGATAAAATTAAAAAAATATGTTCGGTAAAAGGTTAATAGTAATAGGTTTAAATAATATGTCATGCTGTAATGGTAGGGCTAATACAGTACATCCCCTATGAACAGCATATGTGAATATTATGTAGACCTATTGTTTAAATCAAATTTATGCTTTAAAAGTAGAGT
This sequence comes from Labeo catla, assembly GCA_012976165.1. NCBI lineage: Eukaryota > Metazoa > Chordata > Actinopteri > Cypriniformes > Cyprinidae > Labeo > Labeo catla. Next base: position 107,414 of record VONZ01000686.1, read on the forward strand.
AATCATAGCAGTTTTCATCCATAGTATGTCCGTTTAAACATCTGCATTTAGCTTCAAATGGCATCTTTGACTACAGTATTGTATAACAATTATTTGCATTCCGATTTTGACATCAAAAGGCACAAAAATATATATATTTTTTTCTTTTTCCATGGAGTTTACCCGTTTACCCCCCACTTGCTACCAGTGATTTTCTGCAACCACTATGCACGCACTGCTGCAAGTGATGTCACTGTGACGTCTACTCGAAATTAGTCTATAGAGCATGGGAATCTAAGTCACTGCGCATTGCATTCTAGGTAGTCACCGCCATGTTTTAGGACACGCTAAATAGCATACAATGACAATAAATACAAATCACTAGAGGAAAAAACGACTGTGTTTGCCTTATTATTTTTAACAGCTGGTTGTACTTGCTTAGAATAAGGGTGCTTTCACACCTGCCTCATTTAGTTCGGTTGAATCGCACTAGAGTTCGTTTTCCTACTTGGTGCGGTTCGTTTGGGCAGGTGTGAATGTAACAATCGCACCCGAGTGCGCACCAAATGCGGACCAAATACGAACACTGGAGCGGTTTGTTTGTGGTGAGAACATGATCCGAACTCAAACAGACCCAACTGCAAAAAGTACTGCGCCTTTTTGGACTAATCCAGCTGCCGTAGTCAGCTGCGCTGTGCATTATGGGATGAGGAGACGTATTTGTTGACAGTTAGCGCTTCATTCTCGAAATGTATAGTTTGTCTAAAGTGATGTATACAAACTATATAGTATACGATGACCAGGGATACAATCAGCCAGCGCAGTCGTCCCTCCATACTAAATAGCGGCATGTTGTCTCCTCGCTTTATTTACTTCCGGGAGTTCCATTGGAATTTTCCCGCACGTTGATTCTGACCAATCGAAAAGCAGTTTAGGAAATACGTTCAATGACACATCTGGCCAACGAGTGACGTGGATGTTGTCACATGACTCAAGTACTGCTCACTGCAGAGCCGAATGGCCTCCAGCCCCCCCTCTCTGGAGGTCCAGCTCCACCTTTGTGTGAACTAATGGGTGGAGTTAGGGTTAGGATAGGGTAAGGGGTAGGGTTAGCGTGTGGTTAGGTGTCTATCTCCACCCATTACCTCCAGCGAGGGGGAGCTGGAGCTCCAGCTCCTCCCATCTGGCTCTGCAGTGAGCACCCTCTCACATGACTGCATTTTGGTTCGTTTCAACTGGTTCGGACCAGAGCAATCAGTGTGGTGTGAAAAGGATCCAAAACGGCAGAAAAATGCTACAATGTATCATTTGTTGCCCTTGGTCCGGACCAAATGAACCGAACCACAGATGTGAAAGCACCCTAAATGTACTAATACTGGAATCCATTGCATTCATTCGAGCACTCAGTCGAGTGGCCAGAACACGACACACACACACTCACTCACAGAAATCATGCGACCGCCTTCTACTGTACCACACACAGGACCGAATTATTTTCTCTTTTGCAGTTTTTAATAACTAGGTGACACTTAATGTATCTGCCAGATAAAATAAACACACCATAGCTTGATCTCAGCCAATTGATCATGTAAGTGAACCACCGCTCTGCACATTTTGTGTGTATCTCAGATGTCTGTTCTATTCAAAAGTAAGTGCCCTGCGAACTTGAAATATTCCGCCCTGATTACAGTTCGAAGACAGCGTATATGTTCCATTCAACGAGCATTAAAGTGAATCTTGTGTGCAAGACATGAATTTAAATTGCATTTATTTACAGAGGTATATTATGTCACGCCTCTCTAGTTTAGTCTGTGTGTAAAGACGATGCAGATGGTGGCGTAGCGCAAATCCATGAATGAATATTTCTAAGTAAAGTAAATGCTGATGCGTTTAATCATATATCATATCGCCCTAATTTCATTAAGGGATAAAGTGCAATAAGTTTCACTGGACTTAAATTGAACAAATACACGATTTCTTACAAAGAGCCACTGAACAGTAAATCAGATGAGTTGCTTTATGAATAAAGACAGTGATCGCAACGAGTCATATCACAGATTAAATTACATTTCCAGATGTGTTATTCATAAAGTGAGCACTTACAATTGTGGATTGGAAATTATGAATCTGTAATTAATAATAAACAAACGACAAAGCCAGATTTTGAAGTTTTTTATTTTTCATTGAGCTGCTTTCGCCATTGTGTTGTTTCAAGCTGAAAAAGCATAAAATTGCGCTTCATTTTAGATCCGTTTTCCACTCCGGTCATGACAGCAGATATGGCAGCTCATATCACAGCAAGCGTTCTCCATTCTAATGTGTTTTTAAATGTACAATATAAATTTTAACATCTACCTCCAATATTACCCAGTCTAGACTGTATTGTCCGTGTCTGAAAGTCCCAGAATGCCGTGCGTTGCTGACGTCACATTCCCATACTCTATTAGCACCACACAGTTTTCCTATCTGGGCTGTTGAACATTTCAACTCGGTTGAAATCTGGGTAAATGTGTTTAGGGGGCGTGGCTTTGGATGGTGATTTGCCAGGAGAGTGGAACGTTCGCTTTCAGTGATATCAAGCTAAAGTTTACATTTTCCAAGATCTCCTACTGCGCCTTTAATTGTAAACCGCTCCGCAGTTCTCAAATATTTGCTGAGTGTGTCGCAGTGAATACAGCAGCGTTAAACAGATCAGACAGCGTTTGTCTAAATAAAGTGCCTCTCTCTGGAGGTTTACAGATGCTCTCATACTTTGTTACTGCACACCTGAAGCTGGAGTTGTAGTTTCTATCTGCAGCTCTCAGCTTTATGGTGACGTGTTTTAGCCGCAGGGAAACAAGATGATGCGATAGACATATGGTAATGTGTAACTGTGCACATTTTGATGCATTGTGATGCTCAAAATCGACGTTCATTATTTACATTTTTTATACATCATAATTCCCCTGGAGTTCACAGAATCAGTCAAATCACAAATCATAAATTTCCTCCACTAAACAGAGTAGCCATTTTCTAATCTCTTTCTGTCCCTACGATGAAAAGATCCTGTAACTTTCAGTGCTAACTGAAGTGAATTCTGCGCGAGTGGTTCTTCTCCCTAGAGTCAAACGTTTGCCCGACTTAAAGCTGATTCTCAAACCACTTACTTCTGAATCACATTTGGACTATTGATGAAATTAAAGTCATCGCATCAGAGACTACAGCTCGCGGCATAAAAGCCACAGTCTACCCGTGATCCTCTTGTTTCATGTGATAAAGAGACTGGCGCTGCATGTTAAAACGCTGACACAGTAACTTCTAATGATTCTTGGCTTCTCTGGGAATAACTGTTTCTGCACAGGAAACTACAGAAGCCTGATTCAGGAAAAAATGACAGGCCTATTGTATTTAAAACAATACATTATAGTAATATTTCAAATATAAACTTTATTACTTTTGATCAATTACTACTACTATATTTATTATTATTATTGGTTTGGTTTTTTTAAAGCGTGACTTATATATAGTACAGAGGATCCACTGTTAGTTCATATAAGGGTTGTGTGGGTGATTCATTAAACTGCTGAGGTGGTTTCTCAAGGGTCCTTGCTCTTAGATTGGATTGTTCACAGAAATCGGTGCAGTTTTACCATTTCATAACAGCAGAAATCCCCTCATGAGTCTGAATTGCACAGCACGATTTCTGCAGGGAGATTACAAAATGATACAGCTGCCAAAATACAACCTGTACATCTACACACATATCAGACCACGGCTGTTAGTCATGGTAGACAAAATGTGTCTTTCTCTGTATGACCGTCTGAGTGTCAGGAAATATATAAGAATTAATGTTATAATGAGTGGTTATAATTTGTTTTCTTTTGCGTGTGTGCATTTTTTTTTAACACCATGTACGCCGTGTACAGTATTCCAAAGGTGTGAAGTACCTGAAAAAGTAAAAGCAGAAAAAAATTAACGCCTGGCTGATGGGTCGTTAACACAAACTGATGATATTCGCAGCATTAAACTACTTGGCACAAGCTGATTGGTTCATGTTGCACATGCAGCCAGTAAGCTTGCTGCTTTACATCTAAATGGCTGGTTAGCATTCACTAGAGCTGAGTTCCTCTGAAACTCTCCACCTCCCCAGCTCCACCTGTATAGAGTACAGGTTATTATGCTGCTTGTGCAGCACCGGTATCTCATAAATATTCACAGCAGCATATTGGTGTATGTACTGGCAGTAGCAAGTTCCTGTACAGTGTTTCCCAAGTCCAAAACTCTCAATTTCAACATTTTGTACAATATGGCCCTACAATCTTTTTCTTTTCTTTTTTTTTTTCCAGAAATGTTTGTGTTTTAATTTTTCTGATAATCAAATAAAGGCATTAAACATTTACTTATTTTTAATCAAATGAAAATTAAAGTGGTTAATATGGTTGTAATATTTATTTTTTATCATTTGTTTTGTTTAAATTAGCCAGAAATATAAGCATATAAAGATGTACATTATACTGCACAAAAGTAAGAGTAATATATTTCTGTTACACGTTAATCCATACTTTTATTTTGATAGGTTGCCGTGAAGTTTCTGTGTGTATACGGTAAAGATGTTGCAATTCTCAATATAATATTGAACAGTTCGGTACGACCTCCACAGTTTAATGCGCTCTTGTGAATTGCAGTTTTTCGGTTTTGCTTTTAAATATCTTTCGATTATATTTGAAAAAGCAACACACGCAGAGCATCTTCCATTCTAATGACATGCAATGATAAGCCTTTCTAAACCTGTTGTCCAACAAGAGTTATAAAAACAAAAGTTATAAAAACATTATAACTTGTTTTTAATTCTCAACATCAGTCGAGTGTTTGAAATAACTTCCTTATGTGATCTGATGTGGATTCTTATCACAGAATGAGGCAGACGATAAATTCTATGCTCATATTCTATGTATGTCGATTAGCAATGGCTTATAAAAATACACGAGATGGCTTGAAGAACACAGATAAACCATATATTATTGTAGACGAGTGTTTATTGTCCTTACATTTTAGCATTCAAAACGTTTAACATTATATCTTTTTATCCAGTCACAGACTAAGCTGGAACGGAAGGTAATCAGTGCTACTTCTTTGACGCATATGTGGATTTACTGCACGAGGGCGCCCTCTAGCGTCCAGTATGAATGAAACCCGTTCTATTTTGCGTAAAAATCGAAAAAATAAAACCCCTCTCAAAAGAAAAAATAAGCAGACATATACTAAACCAATGTACTTCAATGTACAGAGGTTTAAGGGAGTATTTTGTTAATTTGTTGCAAAAAAAACAAATTGAATTGGTCAGATATCAGAACCGAACCGAACCGAAAACCATGGCTAAAAACCGAGGTACGTATTGAACCATGGACTAACTGTATTGTTGCATCCCTAGTATACAGTATGATATGATGCTAGTTTTCGCAAATGAAACGGTAAAATCCACATGAAGTGACTCTCACAGCAGCTCTGGAGATGAACTTCATGTGTTTATGTCGTCATAAAATGAGACGCAGAGGCCGAAAATCACAGCGAGCCTCACGTATGCGTTAGTATTTGTGTAGTAAACAAACTGTGTTTCCGCTATTCATACATACAGAGCCAAGCGGAACATGCAGGATTTATATCTAAACCGCCTTTTTCCGTTTTAATATTTACGGACATTAGTCCATATCGCGATACGAATTAAGTGACAGACCCAATTTTGATTTATTCATCCAAAAATTGATGAATTCCATGGCATTCTGCGCTATAGAGTAGGGATGCACCAGTATCGGTATCGGGCCCGATACTGAGCTCCTGTACTCGTACTCGTACTCGTTAAAATGCCCCGATACCAAACGCCAATACCACATCATGTGACAAGTGCGTATGCAGGCAAAGAAACACTGACAACAAAACAACAGATACCAGAATGGAGTCATTAGAAATTAAGTATGTATACGAAGTATATGTATGCAAGTAACATAATGTTAAACATTCAGTATTAAGCTTGTATAACTGGTGCGCGTCAGCTGATAGACAAAGCACGCAGAGTGAATTGAGCGCGCGGCGGCCAAGATGTGTGGGCTTGTCGAGTTAATATCCCGCCTTGACATCACTGGAAGGTTTGTAGTTCGGTGAGATATGTCAAAAACAACTGAAGTAAATCAATGCACAAGTTATTTAACGGTATAGAGAGAGAGAGAGTGAGAGAGAGAGCGCGAGACAGAGAAAGAGAGAGATCTTCATTGATGTTCGCATATTTAGCACACGCATCTTTTGGATTAAAAAAAAATTTGTAAATATAAAAAAAATTATAGGGGCATTCGCTATAAACATCGTTTTTTTTTACCTTAAGCATACACGACTGTCCGGCGAAAGTGAAACTATAGCAGCCTGTGTGAAATGCGATAGGCAGTACTGTACTTTCGCATGTTTTGCTTGCTTCACGAGTGTTTCTCCATTATTTGAGTCGCTTTGGATTATAGCCCAAATAGCAGCATATTTCAGATGAAAAAGCGTGACTTATATTTCTTAAAATATCAGAGTTAGGAAAATCATAATGAGTGGTTCGCATGATTACAGTACTGAGCCGCTGCAATGGAGCAGTTTCATGCTATTAAATTGAAGACGATGTACCATAGAGCAAGAAAAAAAAAAACAGTGAAAGTAACAAAACACATTTTAATGGGCATAATTAAGTGTAAAAATAAAAATAACTAAGGGATATATAGTCAACCCAAAAATTATTCAGACAGCAGATATACACCATCCTTTGATAATTTTTTTTTGCTTTGTTTGTTTTTTTTCACTAGTGGGTGCAGGACACAGTTTATGATAATGTGTTCTAAATACATTTTAGTTTGACTGTATCTATTTGATAAATAAAGTTGACCAACTAACATTCTACATATTCTTTTAGTTTCTGTACCCTATACTTTACAAATCTACTGGTAAATTTTAAAATATCGGTATCGGTACTCGGAATCGGCAAGTACCAAAAAAAAAAGTATCGGTATCGGGCGAGTACTGGAAAAAGTGGTATCGGTGCATCCCTACTATAGAGTAAATTCCGTTTTCCTACTACTCGTTCCCGTCTGCGTTTTCTTGGAGAAATTGTAGACGCACGTCCACGTAGAGACAGAAATGACATGCCGTTGTGTAAATAAGGTAAATAACATAAGACTATTTTGTTTGTTTAATAAAAGAACAAGGTATAGACCTGTTCTGTAGGAAAGGTAACCTTAAATGACGTCTGTTGTGATCTATATAGAAAATAAAATTTGACTTGACCTTCAAGGGGGGCGGGGGGTGCCGTTGAAGGGGCGGGCCGCCCCCCCTAATATAATGGCAGGGGAAACACTGCTGTACTTGCTTTGCAGCAGCAATAATCGACAACAACAGCAATAACCAACAGCAGCAGCAGATCTATTCTGCCAACACCAAATACATTAACATTGTCATATGTATATTATCGTGCTAAAATCTTTTGAGAATTGTCATGCTAGAACTCCATTCCAAGTTACAAGTCACCAATTTCAATACCACTCAAGTAAAAGCCTCAGGGGCTTTTTGCACAACACTGTTTTCAACTAAAAACGAAAAATGTTTAATGTGTTTTGGGGGTTCATTTACACAGCGGTGTTAATTTGGGTGCCTAAAAAATGCAACATTTTGAAAATGGGTTTCAAAGTGCAAGTATTTTGGGTAAGATAGCATTATCATCTCTGTGTAAACTGCGAAAATGGGAATTTGTGAAAACGGTGACGTCACACATATGCATATTACAAAGTGACATTGCCATCCACTGGCCTGGCATGAATAATACAGCATTTTTAGGAATTGTTTTGACAATGTTGTCACCTGTACGCAAAATTTGTTAAAAATGCCAAAGAAAGGCTTTTAGTAACTTATTAGTTATTTTAAATTTCACAATCTTACATTTTTACTTTTTTTAAAAGACTATTCATTAAATGGTTTAATTAATATTTAAAAATGTACAATAATTTTAAAACAATAATAAATTAATAAATAAAACTGACAAAACTAGTCCTCCATAGTGATATACTTAAGTATGTTGAATAAGTAAATACTTGAATTTTATTTTATTTTTTATTTATTTTATTTATTTTATTTCATTTTTAGTTTGTTGTCATGTAAATGTGCCCTGGAATAAATTACAGTTTTAAAAAAAAGTTATTTCAAATTGTAATCTTGGTGAGCTTAAGAGACTTTATTAATAACATTTAAAAACCATGTCGGCGCCAATAGCCTTGTGGGCATTGTGCCAACATATAGCGCCCCCCCACCCCACCTCTGTCCCGCTTCATTTCTTGTCCTTTCTGATCTGTCCTGTCCATAATGAAGGCAAAATGCCAAAAAATACATCTTAAAAAAAAAAAAAAAATCATAATGTTTCCAAACTACTATTACTATTCATACTACTATAAAAATACTATTCACGCTTGAATGTTTATTTTATTTGATTTTATTTCATTTGTAAATTAATTTTTATTTTATTTTATTTTATTTTATTTTACAACATTATCGCCTGTCGCAATTATTATTATTATTTTTTTATTTATTTATTTATTTATTTATTTTTTTTTTTTCAAAAATGCAACAGAAAAAAACTTTCGGTTTTTGTTTGTTGTCATGTAAATGTTCCCAGGAATAAATTACAGTTTAACATATTTTCAAATAAAAAAGTTATTTCAATTTGTAATATTTCACAATATTTCTATTTCTGTATTTTTGATCAAATAAATACAGCTTTGCTAAGCAAAAAAGACTTAAAACATTTAAATCATGTTTTTGAACTTTTGACAAATTCTATTCATAAAATTGTTTAATTCACATTTAAAAATATAAGTGTAAAACAGTAATAAATTAATAAATAAAAATGACAACACTAATCATCCATAGTGAATATGCTTGAATGTTTATTTTATATTCATTTATTGTATTTGTATTTTATTAATATAATATTTTATTTTATTTTATGTTATTTTATTTTATTAACGAACATTGTCACCTGTCACTTTTTTTTTTTAAACGCAACAGAAAAACTTTCATTTATAATGTATCATTATGTAAATGTTCCCAGGAATAAATTACAGTTTAAAACATTTTCAAATAAAAAAGTTATTTCAAATAGTAATTTTTCACAATATTTCTGTTTTTACTGTATTTTGACCAAATAAATATAGCCTTGGTGAGCAAAAGAGACTTTTTAAAAAATATTTATTAAAAATGTTTAAAAATCACGTTCCCAAACTTTTGCCAAATTCTATTCGTAAATGGTTTAATTCACATTTAAAAATATAACTGTAAAACAGTAATAAATAAACAAATAAACACTAGTCCTCCATAGTGAATATGCTAGAATAAATGAATACACATTTTATTTTATTTTATTTTAATGTTGTTGCCAAAATTTTCAAAAAGGCTGCAGAAAAACTTTCATTTTTAGTTTGTTGTCATGTAAATGTGCCCAGAAATAAATTACAGTTTAAAATATTTTCAAATAAAAAAAAATTATTTCAAATTGTAATATTATTGTTTTAACTGTTTTTTTTTGTTCAAATAAATACAGCTTTGGTAAGCAAAAAGGACTTTATTAAAAACGTTTAAAAATCATGTTTTCAAACTTTTGACAAACTCTATTCATAAAATTGTTTAATTCACATTTAAAAATATAACTGTAAAACATTAATAAATGAATAAATAGAAATTACAACACTAGTCCTCCATAGTGAATATGAATGAATAAATAAATATTTAATTTAATTTAATTTAATTTAATTTAATTTAATTTTATTTATTTTTATTTTTAACATTGTTACCTGGACGTGAAATTTTTCACAACAGAAAACTTTATTTTTGATTTATTGCATGATTTTAACGTCTGTAATGATGTAATGAGATACAGATGCATCTTTCTCAATCAAAATCTTTAGGTTTATATTTTCGTTCCTTTTCTGAGAAAGGTTTTTGCCTTTAATTGCATCTGATCAAGCAAAATCAACCATTTATATACACACATCCTAACAAAACTAAAACAAAAACAAAACATCACCATAGAATTAATTTTAACACAAAAAGCCACCATGAAATGTATCAATAAGCTTTCATAAATACCATCTTCATTCTGCGTATTTGCTAAAACTCGATTTCTCATCAGCACTGGTCCAAAAATCCATCAGACGTTTGTGGACGAGCCACCGTTTTTGTGTGTAGGTGCTAAAGAGCAGTCAGAAGCCCAAAACCTACACTTGTGTAAACCCCTTATCTTCAAGTTTATTCAGGAAGGCAGCAGTTTGAGGGCAGAGAGAAAAAAGGGAGAAAAAACTAGGGCATCAAAAGTCCCGAAGGCTTTGAGCATACATTTTGCATTTATTAATCACAGCCGCGCTTGCCGAGGAGAGAGAGAGAGATGGAGAGATGGTGACTTCGCATAAAATTACGGTTAATAACGACTAATGATTAAGGCTCAGATGAGTAATTTAAAAAGACAAAGGCCGAAACGTCTCGCGGTATCGTCGGGCGCCCCGCTCGCGGATATAGGGTCTTTTTTTTTATCCCACATCTTTGATTTTGACATTGATTGACAGCAGAAAGTACCTCGCTGGCTCACAGACGAGACGTAGTCGGGAAGACGCGCTAGATACGGAGCAAAGCAGCAATCAGGGAGTATTTGCCGTGCCGAAGGAAAGGAGAAGGACTATGCTCTTCCTACAGGCTATCCTGAGGAAAAGGATACTCAAAGGTAGCCAGATTCTTTTAAAGTGTTAATTGCGATCAAAGGCTTTCTTTCATCACCATCTAATGTTCGATTCAGGCATTGCACGGTAGTAGCCTTCTCGAAATAATGCCGTTTATGCCGTGAAGTTGGTCATTCGAAATACTTTTATGCACAGGTCTTCAGTGCGTGTCCGTTCCGGCTCCTCGTGTTTGTTGTAAATGTGATTACGAGTTGATTATAATGCAATCTGGCAACCGCAAAATAAGGCATGTCCTTCTTGTGAAGGGACATTGGATGCACCTTGGATTAGGGTGCTTTGAAATGAGTTTTTATAAATAGCTAGTTAAAATCCTATATATTTGTATAAGTGTTTAGATTGTTTTTGTCTTGGAGAATGCGTGTTCTTTTGTTTGGTTTTTGTGGGAAGGTTTGTTTTTCTTCTTAGTCGCTCAGCTCAGATCTGTGTTTACTGTCACATTCACGATGGTGTTAGTCTTACGGATCAAATGTGATGAAATATTTATGAGACGCTGATCACAGCTTTGAAATGCCCGTGAGGTTCAGTCAACAGGAGGAATCTGCCACCTGTTGGCGAGACAAACAAATGGACAAGCTGCATGAAGTCCTCATGTGTCCTGTCTTGAGACAGCATACTCTTGAAGAGTAAAGGTTTATTATTTGTTGGTTCTGTTTTGTTTTAATTTAGTTGTTCTTTTTTGTTGTTGTTTTACGTTTTATTTTGTTGTTTTGTGTTTTATTTGCTTTTGCAATTCGTCCCCTTGGAATTACAAGGTTCTGTCTGACATTTTTGTCAAAACGGAGTTATTCACATATTTTTATTCTGTGACAACTTATTAACATTATGTGATACTTTTTTATGTTGTGTAGATTGTAGGACTTTTTATTTGGAAAACAAAAAAGTTCTGTCTACACAGTCGAATGTAACGCAGAAATTTTGAAGCTCAGTATCTCAAAACTACTCAGAATGCAAAGAACTTCATAATTCCAAGGGGACGAATTGTAAAAAAAAAAGGAAAGTTTTTTTGTTAAAGGCTTTTAATGCACTTGGCACTTTTAATTTGCACTTGGTGTTGTTTTATTTTTTACATGTGGCGTTAAAAAACAAAACAAAAAATGGTGTTCATTGATAGTATGTGTATGTACATATAAATAAACCCTTTCAGTAAAATATTTTGACATTGCTTAATTGTGTTTTTTTGTGTTAATTGTGTGTGTGTTTTTGGTTTTTTTGTTTGTCATTTTGTTTTTCGTTACTTTTTTTATAAAAAGGTATATATATATATTATATGTTGTTGTTTGTTTGTTTTGTTTTTTACTCTATTTTGTGTATTTTTTGTGTTTTGTTATACATTTGTTTTTCCTTTGCAATTTAAAACTTAACATAATTTTGTAAAAACAAAGTGTTTTTTTGTTTATTTTTTTGTTGTATTGTGTAGTGTTTTTTTATTTTGTGTTTTGTTTTATGTTTGTTTTCTTTAAATTTTAAACTATCAATTTTAAATAAAACAAATATATTTTAAATAAATAAATAAATAAATAACCCCAACCCTTTCAGTAAAATATTCTTATTGGTGATTTATTTTTTTTTTTTTGAGTGTGTGTTTTGTTTTATGTTTGTTTGTTTTATGTTTGTTTTCTTTACATTTTAAACTATAAATTTTAAACCAAACAAACATTTTTACATAAATAAATAAATAATTGATTTAGTAATAAATTTAATAAATGAATACACAAATATTTTGTTTTATGTTTGTTTTCTTTTGAAATTTAAAACCAAACATTTTAAATAAATAAATAAACAACCCTTTCAGTAAAATATTCGTACTCTTATTTTGCTTGTTTGTTTTGTCTTTTATTCTGTTTCGTTTTTGTTGTTGTTATTTAGTTTAGTGGTTTGTTATTTTGTGTTTTATTTTATGTTGGTTTGTTTGCTTTCTTTAGCAATTTAAAACAAAAAAAAAACATACTTTTGTGAAAAAAAAAAAAAATAACACCACTTGGCACTTTTAATGTCATTATATGCATATTTAGTATATTATTCTTGGCTAGTATATACATGTACATATGAACAACACCCAAATTAAAACCCTTTGAAGTAAAATATGGGACCAAAAACATTTAAAGTAAAATATTTTGCTATTAATGGTTCATTTAGTTTTATTTAATGTGTTTATTTATCTTTTGTTTGTTTGTTTGTTGTTTTGTGTTGTTTTTTATATTTTACATGTTTGTAGTGTTTTGTTTTCTTTTGAAATTCTGAAGCCAAACAGACACATTTTTGTAGAAAGTTGTTTTTTTTAAATGCCACTGGACGCTTTTAATGACATGTATTACATGTATACTATATTGTTAATGGATAGTATATATGTACGCATTGAAACAAAGCCTTTCAGTGAAATATTCAGTAAAGTATTTTGACATTGTGCTTTGTTTGAATTATCACCTGCATTCAGGCGGTTGATGATGACAACCAGACGACTGCTGCAGCAGACAATTTATCATAATCCTAAAATGACTTTGACCTGTTTTTGAAGACAGCGTCTGTCATGATTAGTATTGTTTTACCGTCACATTTATAGTAGAGCACAAAGCCTCTTTTTGTCAGCAACCTTTAACACATTGTCAGTTATTTGCTCAAATGTTATTAACAATATGTGTTCATTTTGTTACATTGTAAGTTAATTTTAGACTCAAAAGAGAGAAACTGCTCTTGGGCTTAGTGTTACACTGTAATATGTAGAAAGGCAGAAAGATACTGCTTTTATCTGCCACATTCACAAGCTCCAGATGCCTTATATTCTCCACACACATTTGCTCTTTGTTACGGTGAGGCTGCGACTGCATCCTGCTTTAATTTGCACTGATATGTGACGGCACCCGCTATTGTCACGTAGCTGCAAGAGGCCAGCGTGTGCGTCTTTGTTCACGCTAGATGTTCACGCTCTTTCCCTAAGAGCAATAATGAACTCCCATTTGTGAGTCAGGTGTGCATGCAGTTGTTTCAGAAGTGCAAGAACTGTCACGAGCAGCGTGGTTATGATTAATTAGAAAATGCAGAGGTTTGCACTACTGTAGATATATCGCTGCTTCTGAGTATAAATCTTCTGTCATGAGTATTTCGTATGGGAATACAGTATGATATAGTTAATGCCCATCAGCTAAATGTATGCACATATCGTTCCTTTTCGTCCAAGATGATGCTGAAGCAGCATCTCTCATTTTTCTCTCTCTCAGTGGCTGATTTGTAGAAAACACTTGGAAAATGAGTTTGTTTTGCTGGATTTGTCATTAAAACCAGCCTGTGGGGCATTCGGTTTTAATTAGTTAATTTTTCATTGAGCTTTGTTTGCCCTCGCAAGGCCCCCCGTCCTGAGATGGGGTTTATACACACGATTCTTTTAACATCTGTACTATCTGTGACTAAATGCTAAATGCTTTACTCACCCTCATGTCGTTCCAAACCCATAAGATCTACATTTATCATTGAAACACAAATTAAGATATTTTTGACGAAATCCAGCAGCTTTCTATCCCTGCATAGACAGCTATGCAACACGTTCAGTGTATTCTACAGTATGTCAGCAGCATCACATACATATGTCAGGGTACTCTTGTGAACGCGCTTTGAAGACTGACACAAATTGTTGAACAAAGTCACCAAAAGTATTCTCACAGCTTCATAACATTGCAGTTGAACTACTGATGTCACAAGGACTGTTTTAACAATGTCCTATCTTTTTGGGCCTTGAAGTTGTCAGTTGTGTTGCTGTCTATGCAGGGTCAGATAGTTTTTGGATTCCATCAAAAATATATTAATTTGTGTTCCGAAGATGAACGAAGGTCTTACGGGTTTGGAACGACATGAGGGTGAATAATTAATGACAGAATTTTCATTTTTGGGTAAACTATCCCTTTAAGGTGATATTCTTTTGAAACTGCAATACAAAGTATATGACCATGTGATAACAGTTTTACCACGCACAAGCAGCGCTAACAGTAACCTAGATTCTTTCAGCCAAAAACACAATACATCCAGTATCCTCAAGTCATCTTGTGATGGCATCTTTAATAGAGGTCGACCAATATTGGATTTTACTGATACCGATAACTACACTGTAAAAAACAAATTGTTGAGTCAAATTAAAAAAATCTGTAATCTGGCTGCCTTACAATTTTAAGTTCAGTCAACTCAAAAAAGGTTTATTCAACTTGAAATGTTAAATTATACTAAGTGACAGCTTAGATATTTGAGTTGAATCAGTTTAAAATTTTAAGGCAGCTGGGTTACTTACTCATCTGTTAAGTTTAGCAAACACAAATATCTAAGTTGTTACTTAGTACAACTTAACATTTCAAGTTGAATAAACTTATTTTAGTTGACTGAACTTAACATTTTAAGGCAGCAGGGTAACAAATTATTTTAAGCTCACTCAACAAATTGTGTTTTTTTTTATTTTTTGCATTGTAGGTTGGACCACACTGGCCGATACCAATTAATCGACCGATAGTTTTTACAATGGATACTGAACAGAAAATAAATGGTGCTCTGCTATTTAAAAAAAAGGAGTCTACTGAGCCATACTTTGTAAATGATATAAAAATATTAATATTAATTATATATTGATCATTACAGTTAGTTCATTGTTCATTAATGTTAACAAAAGCAACTAAAATTTTTAAAATATGTCAGTAAATGCTGAAATTAACACACACTAACAAGGAACAATACTTCTATTCTATAGCTTTTATTAATCTTAATTTTACAAATGGACTCGTATTGTAAAGTGTTAACATTACATCAACAGTCAAGCTGAAGATGGCCATTGTTAAAATATCTACACAAAAGCCACAGTATTCAAATTGCATACATATGGATATTGTGTACTTTCACAATTTAACTGCTCCTATTCTAGAACATTTGTGGTTATCTAATCAAAATGTCAAAATATGTTAGTCAGACAATGAGCAAAAGTGCAGCACCACGTCTAGAAGAACTCGCAGCTATCTGGTATCACACACACTGGACGTGTCACGTTCAGTTCAAGCGGCGGTCTACAAGACTTTATTTGATCACCAAATGGGCAAAAGTATACTGCTGTCCTTTCTCCACTAATGCAGCATCTAGTCAAATTCATCACTTAGTAATGACATGAAAACATGCACTACAGTATACTGTACACAACGTTTTGTCAATGTTTTAAATCTGCCTTTACGTGCTATCAGTGATTTCTGCCACTAGAGACAGCTCTCATGGTGTATAACAAAGACTATAGGGACTTTGCTGTATAATGACGACCTTCTCATTAACAGACTCAACAGACTCAACCCTGATATTCATGTTGATAGGACAAATGGTTGTGAAGTTATAGCCATTTTTATGTTTTTTTTCCCCCCTCTGATAGCGCCACCAAGTGGATAAGCTTCGCGATTTTTATTTTTTTTTCTGTGGCCTCAGATTGAGCTCTTACATACGTGTTATGAGTTTGGTGTAGATGTCTCATTTCGTTCAGGAGTTTTAGGCATTTTACTAATGTTTTGTCGCCCCTTTGCGACGGTGAGTGGTTACAAAACTTTTTTTTGATAATTATTGATATTTACTCTCCAGGGAATCTGTCAGCACTGGTTTGGTTCCGATCGGGCAAATAACCTAGGACTAGTTTGCAAAATTAGGTTTTTAAAAAAATGTGAAATACCCGAAAATTTCACCAGGTCGTGAAAATTTCATGATCAAATCAGAGGTGTGCGTTTTGTCCAGTGTGAACCAAGGATCCCAACAACATAAGACACTTGAGTCTGCAACTGACTGTTTAAGAGTTATGAGCGATTTCGTACTTTCACTGTAGCGCCCCCATCAGGTCGACTGGGGCAAGACTTGGTCACGCTGTAGGTGGTGTGAGTACTACCATTCCTCTAAGTTTCAAGTCTATACGACTTACAGTTTGTCTGCAGGATCAGTGTTACGTCAAGATTGCTGAGTTAAAACAGATCAACAGATAGTATAAAAAGGACTGCTAAAACCAAAATATACATTAGGGCTGTCAAATAATTAATCGTGATTAATCGCATACAAAATATAAGTCTGAGTTTGCCTAATATATGCTTTTGTACTGTGTGTAATTATTATCTTTATATATAAATATACACAAATTAATGTATGGATTTAAGAGAAATATGTTATGTAAAAAATATTTTATTTATATACAATATAAATGATGTAAAAATCTGAATATACACATAGTTGTACATATTTCTTAAATATATGCATTAATGTGTTTGTATTTATATATACACAATAATAACACAAAGTACACACACATATATTAGGCAAACTCAAACTTTTATTTTGTATGATTAATCGCGATTAATCGTTTGACAGCCCTAGCACAAATGTAACTAAAATGAGTGTTCCCCATTCCACGTTTGTCGTTCCTTTAAAGACCACGCCAACTTGGCTAAATAAAACAGTGAACTTCATAAATATTATAAAATAAATACACAACAACTGTAAAAACACAATAAAATACAGTGATGTAAGACACAAAGTCTATCCATCATGACTAATACAACTACTATCTTGGCAAATTTTAAAAATATTGCTAGCTATGAGAGTAAAAACATACTGAGGTGGCGTTTACAACACTGTTTTCAACAAAGAGAAGAAAATTTGCTTTTTGGCCATTTATTTACATGTAAAAACCAATTTGAGGGCCTGAAAATGCAAACTTTTGAAAACTGTTTTTTAAGAGCGCATTTTTGAAAACACTACTGTTATCATCTTCATGCAAACTACGAAAACATGAATTTGTGAAATGTGCGTATCTGCGTAGTGTTTCTTTTCAAAGTGACATCGCCAACTACTGGCCTGGCATGATAATGCACCGATTTTAGTTGTTTTTGCGGATCTGTGTGAATGGTAATCGTTTTGACAAAACAGTAACACTCTGAAAGTGTGGAAGCCAGACATTTGTTTTAATTTGCATATGGCTAGTTTTAATCCTGTCAAAGATGAAACAAATAGGGTAAACAACTTGCAGAGCCTGTGGCATGAATTAACCTGATATGGTCATTGTGTGTTTTGTTCTATTTGTGAGGATTATTTATTTGTTTCCTAAGTAATTAATTTATAGTAGTCACATTTAGCTCTTTGGTGAAAGAAGAGTGTTTGCAGAGTGGCAGGTTTGCTCACGCAGTGAATTTGTCTGTAGTAAGCACTGCCTTTGATCCTGAAAGCTGTAGGTTGTAGCTGTAGTCTTTTAAAACCGCTTCTATTGTACTGTAGAAAGGAGACACGCTCTTTGTCTAAATTGCCTGTTAGACATGTTAAATTGGAGGAAAAGGTATTGATCTGTGAAACGCCTACAAGACCATTTCTGATACAGTATACGCTGTCATTAAAGTGCCCCTGGGGTGTTTTGTGAATTGAGTGACCTAGATTGATGAATCATTAGGTTTTAGATACAGTGTTGGACTTTTCATATTTAAGGCTTGGTTGTTGTGTATACTGAAGGTTTTCCAGACTAGGATTTAAGTATGTTTATGTATGTGTGTGAACATGGTCCAAGTATTTGTTTCTCATGTGGTATCACAGCAGGCTTCATCTGCCAAGCTCTAATATGAAGCTTAAAAATGGCAGATTTCATGAGCTCGCATCTGAAGCCTTTCCCTCATCGCATGTGATCATGGTCAAAACACTCCAAAAGGAATAGCAAATGTCTGGAAGCACTGAATTTCCTTTTAACTGAAGGTGAGAGCAGGACCTTTAAAACACGAAGTTTAATTAAGGTTACATAGTAGCAGAATACACACATACACCGCTGGGCTTTGTCCTTGGTCAGTATTTATTAGGGCTGTTGATGTAGTTTAATTTGATTTAATTACATGATTTGGTTTTAAATGAATTCAGATTACTTCCACATGATGGGGAACTGCTGCTTATGAACAAATTGAACAAATTAATTACATCATTTTAAACAAACTAAGTTAACGATAGTTTAAAAAGTCTATAGACTAATCAAAATCCATACAACTAGTATCCCTGGTATTTAGAGTTTGCATCAGGTACTAAAAGTACTTGTCTTGTCTTGTCAGACTCTATTTTTTAACCGAATTAATACAGCTAGAAATGGACCAAACAAGTGTCAATCTGTTATGTCTAACCTGAAGGGATTCTTGCAGTTAGAGACCGAAATACCTCTTACACAGTATGCTGTCAGGAGTCACACTAAATTAGCTCACATTAGTGAAATTAGTGTTTCATTTGGTTTGTGAACTTGTGAGAATTAGAAAAATTTGAGTCAATTGTTTGAATAATTTATGATCAGTCCATGCATCATTAACTGATAATAATTCAACTTACTCCTTTTGGCCACAGTATTAAATCATGTAATTAACATCTGTTATATATAGCAGTTGTAGCTTTTCCCTGCGCTGGTTGCAGTGCTAATTAATTTTTGCTCGATTCCACAGGAGATTAATTAAAATTTTATTGGTGATCATTCTTGCATGCTGGAAGAGCCGCATGGATGTGAGAATCTTTTATGAACTCCAAGAGTTTCAGGAAGGGGATGTGAGTTTCAAGATAACACAGTGATACACAACTGCTGGAAACAAGCTTGGACTTAGTTGACTTAAAGGGACTGCCATAATTTACTCATGTCACCCCAAACCTGTAATTAATTTTTTCTTCTACGTGCATAAAGTAAGATAATTTGAGATATGTCTCAGTGTTTTTTTTTTTTTGGACCATACAGTGAAAGCTGTCTGTAAGCTAAAAATCTCATTTTGTGTACAATTATTCCATGTCTGTAGTTTTAAATGAATTTTAAAAGAATTTTAGAAGAAACATCTGAGAGAAGTTAAATGCAATTTTTAAGCTGAAGATAAGTTTAATGCAACTTCTTAGATAAGTTAAAGATAAGAAAACACAGCTTCTTAGATAAGCTAGAGATGAGGTAAATGCAATTTCTTAGATACATTAATGGTAAGTAAATGCAGTTTCCTAGATAAGCTGAAGATGAGTTCAAGATAAGTAAACAAAACTTAGTTCAAGATATGTAAACACAGCTTATGTACATTCAATATAAGTAAACACAACTTAGTTCAAAATAAGTAAACAGTTTAGGTAAGTTCAAGATTAGTAAACACAACTTAGATAAGTTCAAGATAAGTAAACACATCTTAGATAAGTTCGAGATAAGTTAAAAAAAGTTCAAGATGAGTAAATACAACTTAGATAAGTTCAAGATAAGTAAACCTAACTTCTTGGATAAGTTTAAGATAAGTAAATACAACTTCTTAGCTGAGTTAAAGATAAGTTCAAAATAAGTAAACACAACTTAGATAAGTTCAAGACAGTAAAGCAACTTCTTAAATAAGCTAAAGGTAAGTTCAAGATAAGTAAACACAACTTAGTTCAAGATAAGTTAACACAGCTTCGAGCTAAGTAAACACGACTTAAATAAGTTCAGATAAGTAAAGCAAATTCTTAGGTAAGCTAAAGATAAGTTCAAGAGAAGTAAACAATTTAGTTCAAGATAAGTAAAAACAGCTTAGTTCAAGATAAGTAAAAACAGCTTAGGTAAGTTCGAGGTAAGTAAAGACAACTTAGATAAATTCAAGATAATTAAAAACAGCTTAGATAAGTTCAAGATAAGTAAACGCTTAGACAAGTTAAAAAAAACAACACAGCTTGGATAAGTTCAAAATAAGTAAACTCAACTAAGATAGGTTCAAAATAAGTAAACACAGCTTAGATAAGTTCAAGACAAGTAAAGCAACTTCTTAGATAAACTAAAGATAAGTTCAACATAAGTAAAAAACACTTAGATAAGTTCAAGTTAAGTAAACAATTTAGTTCAAGATACGTAAACACAGCTTAGGTAAATTCCAGATAAGTAAACACAACTTTTTCAAAATAAGTAAACTGTTTAGGTAAGTTCAAGATTAGTAAACACAACTTAGATAAGTTCAAGATAAGTAAACACATCTTAGATAAGTTCAAGATAAGTTCAAGATGAGTAAATACAACTTAGATAAGTTCAAAATAAGTAAACCTAACTTCTTGGATAATTTTGAGACAAGTAAATACAACTTCTTAGCTGAATTAAAGATAAGTTCAAAATAAGTAAACACAACTTAGATAAGTTCAAGACAGTAAAGTAACTTCTTAAATAAGCTAAAGGTAAGTTCAAGATAAGTAAACACAACTGAGATAAGTTCAAGATAGATAAACACAGCTTAGATAAGTTCAAGACAAGTAAATTAACTTCTTAGATAAGCTAAAGATAAGTTCAAGATAAGTAAAAAAAAAAAAACACATATAAGTTCAAGATAAGTAAACAGCTTACAGTAGATAAGTTCATGGTAAGTAAACAAAGTTTAGATAAGTTCAAGAAAATACAGCTTGAATAAGTTCAAGATAAATAAAACAGCTTAGATAAGTTCAAGATAAGTAATCACAGCTTGGTAAGTTAAAAAAACAGTTTGGATAAGTTTAAGATAAGTAAACAGAGCTTAGATAAATTCAAGATAAGTAAAACAACTTCTTAGATAAGCTAAAGATAAGATGAGTAAAACAACTTAGATAAGTTCATGGTAAGTAAACAAAGCTTAGCTAAGTTCAAGATAGGTAAAAACAGCTTGGATAGGTTCAAGAAAACTAAACACAGATAAGTTCAGTACAAGTAAACACAACTGGGATAAGTTCAAGATAAGTAAACAGTTTAGATAAACTCAAGATAAGTAAAGCAACATTTTAGTTAAGACGAAGATCATTTCAAGATAAGTAAACAGCTTAAATGAGTTCAAGATAAGTAAACACAACTAAGATAAGTTCAAGATTAGGAAACACAACTTAGATAAGTTCAAGATAAGTAAAGCAACTTCATAGTTAAGCTAAAAATAGGTTCAAGATAAGTAAACAACTTGCATAAGTTCAAAGTAAGTAAACACAGCTTAGATAAGTTCAAGATAAGTTCAAGATAAATGCACCTTTATAAAATAAGCTAAAGCAAAATTCAAGATAAGTAAACAACTTAGACAAGTTGATGGTAAGTAAACAAAGTTTAGATAAATTCAAGATAAGTAAACACGTCTTAAATAAGTTCAAGAAAGCACATCTTGGATAAGTTCAAGATAACTAAACACAAATAAGTTCAAAACAAGTAAACACAACTGAGATAAGTTCAAGATAAGTAAACAGCTTAGACAAATTGAAGATAAGTAAAGCAACAGTTTAGGTAAGAAGGATAATTTCAAGATAAGTAAACAACTTGCATAAGTTCAAGATAAGTAAACACAGCTAAGATGAGTAAAAACAACTTAGATAAGTTCAAGATAAGTAAATGCACGTTCATACGGATAAGTTGATAAGTTGACGGTAAGTAAGCAAAGCTTAGATAAGTTCAAGATAACTAAACACAAATAAGTTCAAAACAAGTAAACAACTGAGAAGCGTTCAAAATAAGTAAACAACTGAGATAAGTTCAAGATAAGTAAACACAGCTTAGATAAGTTCAAGATAAGTAAAGCAACTTCATAGATAAGCTAAAAATAGGTTCAAGATAAGTAAACAACATACATAAGTTCAAGATAAGTAAACAGTTTAGATAAATTGAAGATGAGTAAACAACTTAGAAAAGTTCAAGATATGTGAGCAACTTCTTAGCTGGTTTAAAGATACGTTAAACACAACTTCTTAAGTTAGAGAGAAGTTAAACTCAACCTCTGAAGAGCAACAACAAAATCCTTTGGTCTTGGAGTTGTTTAATGCACTCAGTTTCCAAAATTGTTCATTGTTGGCAGATAGATTCTCACCGTGGCACATTACTACAAACACTGAGTTCCAGCAGCCTTCAGGAACCCAATATCTGGAAGACCATTCAAGCTAAAGCCTTAATACAGGTTAGCGGCTATGTTTAGCATTGGCAGAGGTTTAGCGTTGGCACTACATTTTCTGAAAAACATTTCATTACCTCCTGTTGGCCATTTGAACAGCTTTGCCCTACATGTAGTTTGCCGACGTGAAGCTCATTTCCCCAGAGAGCAAAGATACCAAAGCCCCTTCGCTGTTTTCTAGCTAAAACTGCTAAGCAACAAGGTTTAGTCGTTGCCTAATTCTTCTTTGAGCTTCCCTCTGTTCACAAGCAATCCAGATTACACCCCAAGTTTTTTTTTTTTCCTTTTAGGGAGAGCCGTACAAAACAACATGGAGAAGGAAAGCGAAAATGTTTAAAGCTGTGGTGATGCGTGTGCTGCCTGCCCTCATTGTGTCAGGTTGTTGTATGTTATCAGTGCAGAGGCGAGAGATTCAACAACAGCTTTAATTTCAGGGAATAAGAGGGAAACACGGGAAAAGGAGTAAAGTGGCTTTTGGGAAGTCATTTGCATTTCAAGTGCAGGTTTGAAAACGTAGTAATGGTGCTCGTCTTAATGGGCGATTCTTCGTTTTCAAATGTGTGAAGTTTTTCCAAAATCGTGTTTCTTTAGTGTTTGCATATTTTATACTACGACTAAATGCTGCTCACGGGAATCCCTTAAACTGTTAATTTACCACTATAGCTTCTGTAAAAGTCCTTTGTAATTGCATCATTAACATGCAACATGCTAATTTATTCCAACCTGAAAGGTTGACGTTATTTGTGAGTTTCTCTGTGTGTCCCAGAATTGATTTCCAGCACTTCAAAGTGAATCCGCTAATCAATTTTGTCTTATTAATTGCCATTTAATTATCTTTTGCATCATCAAAGGGCCTCAAATAGGAGTCATTATCAAAGATGTAATATGCTAGTTCATTTACCAGTCTCTAAGTTACAGCAGCAATTTCATTTGAGAAAAAAACAGCCTGATAGCAAACACACAGACGCACACATCCCTGACGTAACATGCTTCAAACGCCGCCTCAAAAAGGCTGTCAGAAAGTTAGATAACACGCCACTGAGTAATTAAACAACACAGCCGCTGAGTAATTATACAGTACATTGTCTAGCAGTTCAACTGATGTTCTCTATTACAAATCATTTTAAGAGGTTATTAAAAAATCTTAAGTGCTTTGACACTTTTATGAGCTTTATATAAGCGATGTGCGGTGTAGAAGCGTATCTGCATCTCCCACCTCTGGTTTATCTTGTATTCTGCCCCACTTCTCTATATCCTGTATGTTTTTCTCCTATTCTTTGATGGATGGCGGACCATCTGATGAATAATCCTCAGCCACATCAAACGCTTGCATCGAGGTGAGGGAATTGTGCCGGCAGAGATATTCATCGCATTAGATCTAAAAACTGAACCAGTAAATCAAAATAAAATCTCGACTTCCCAGATAACGTAGTATTTCAGAAGTGTTGTGGAACAGATTGGAGAACCCAGATTATTTTAGACTAGAATTCAGTTTTAATAATTGATGAACGGGATGTAACAGGAATGTAATGATACTTGATGAAGACGTTTGTTCGTATAGTTGTGCAAATTTGTGAACTTACATTTTTAAACCTCTTTAAAGACCCATCAGATGGTTTGACAAGCTCATTTTCTTTGTAAAAAGACCATTAGTAAGCATCTGCCTAACTGCATTAAATCAACGTTCAATTCATTCATGTTCATGTTACAGAAAAAACAAACAAATACTAAGTTTGTCTAAATACAAGTTCTGCCATGAAACACTAAATGGCGCAGGCTGATGGGTCATTAATGTGAACTGATGATATTCACAGCGTTAAACTACTTGTCACAAGCTGATTGGTTCATGCTGCATACGCAGCCAATGAGTTTACTGCTTTAAATTTAAAAAACTCTGCATTTCGCAGAGTTCCTCTGAAACCCTCCACATCCCCAGCTCCACCTGTATAGATCTGCTATGGGTTATTATATATGCTACTTGTGCAGCACCGGTATCTCATAAATACTCACAGTAGCATGTCAGTGTATGTGCTGGCAGTGGCAAATTGTTGTACTTGCTTTGCAGCAGCAGCATCAATAATCTACAACAACAGCAATAACCAATACCAGCAGCACAGCAGATCTTTTCCACCAAGATCAAATACATTAACATTGTCATATCTATTACCATACTAAAAGCTTCAGAGAGTTGACATGATAGAAAATTAAGGACCAAAGAATAATTAACCTACATGGCATCATATTATAATGAACCATGTGTAAAATTTATTGTTTATTGTTTATTTATTGTTTATTTGTGACAAACAAAAAAGCAAATATCAGCCATTATGATCCTGATATATTGCACATTCATAAATTAAAAACAACTTTTTTAATTTAAATATAGCTAATTGTTATGACTATTAATGTATTTTAAGTTGACTAGCATCAAAATTAACCATAGTTTTACTACAAATAAAACCAAAAAAACATGGTTACTACCCTGATAGCATACATGCATCATGGAGACATCTTTTTGACGTCTGCATTTACATCTGGAAGGCATATTTTTTAGAGTGTTTGCTCATCTGAAATATGTCTAAAGGATGTTTCCTATCAGATGTCAAATAGATGTCTGTTAGATATCTTTAAGATGTTTATGATTTAGAATGTGTGTAAAATTGACATCTTACAGACGTCTGTCAGATGTTTATACACAGCAGATGCTTTCCAGATCAAGTGATCTTTAACAGGCATCTTGCAGACGTATGTGTGCTATCTGCGTATAATTAAGCCACCCTGATAGCCTCCCTGATAGCACACGTATATCGCAGAGACATCTATCTGCAAGACATATTTTTTAGAAACTTTTCTCATCTGCAATACTTCTGTAGGACGTCTCCTATCAGATGTCAAATAGACGTCTATTAGATGTCTTTAAGATGTTTATGTTTTAGAATGTATGGACGTCTGTAAGATGTTTGCACACAGGAGGTGTTTCCCAGATCAAGTGATCTTTAACAGACATCTTGCAGACATACGTATGCTATCTGGGACATGTACATCACAGAGACATCTGTTTGACGTCTGCATTTACATCTGCAAGACATATTTTCTAATGTTTGCTCATCTGCAATACTTCTATTCGACGTTTCCTATCTGATGTCAAATAGACATAAATGTAGATGTCTTTAAGATGAAAGATTTATGATTTGGAATATATGTAAAACTGACATCTGAAAGATGTCTGTCAGATGTTTGTACACAGCAGATGCTTTTTCAGATCAAGAGATCTTTAACAGACATCTTGCAGATGTATATGTGCTACCTGGGCATGCCCAGTTAGGACACGTACGTCTACAAGACATCTAATAGACATCTATTGACATCTGATAGGAAAAGTCCTATAGACGTATTGCAGATGAGCAAACTCTCTAAAAATAATATGTTTTCCAGATGTAAATGCAGACGTCAAATAGACGTCTCTGTAATGTATTTGTGCTATCAGGGTGGTAAACACAAATTAAATGTGGTTTTGCTACAGTAAACATGGTATTTGTAGTAAAACTGTAGTTATACAAATGGTAATCTATAAGCCAAAAACATGGTTACTACACTTTTATCATAGTAAATCCATGGTTAATTTCCATATATTTTTCATTAGCTTGCATTGTTACACTGTTAGCATAGCATTATAGCTTAGCCTGTATCAAACTGAGAACAACCCTTCAGTATGTACTCATTCTATATAAAATCCAATGTCTAGTAAGTAAACAGTTTATTGTGCTAGCTTAGCACATGCATATCATTTTAGCTTAGCCTGTATCAAATAGAGAACCTCTGTTCGGTATTTGATTGAACTGATTGAATTGGTTCAGTGTCTAATGCGAGCAACTTGTTCATCATATAAGCTAAGCATATTGTTAGCATAGCATTCTAGTTTAGCCTGTATTAAACTGCCATTTTAATGGGGTGTTTAAAGCATTCATGCATCCTGTTTTCGAGTCATTATCAGTATTCTCCGAGCATCATGGGATTGTGATTGCCAGTTTGTCACAGAAGTAGCCTGAAATATTTAGACGTTCACCAACCCGAGGCCAGAACATAAACCAGGACCACCTGGAACGAAAACCCCATTCACATTCTGATCGGGTCTCGATGGTCCCCATGGAGTGAGTTTGAGCACAATGCAATTTTGATTTGGTATTAAATTTTAAGCCCACCATTTCAGAAGAAATTATTTGTGCCTTGATAAAACCAAGAATATGAACTATACCTTGATTACTTAGAATAAGATCTTTAGTATTTTACTGTGTTTAGTATTTGCAACCATCCTTTGTTGTAAGAGGTTTTGTACGTCTTTGAATTTGTACGTAAAGGTTTTTATATTATATGCTGCCAGTATGTTAATATTGTACAATTCTGCTTTTCTAAATTCCTGAAATGCAAGAGATACTGATATACAGGGGCAGATGGAGAGAAAGGGGGTTTATTAGTCATTGGTGTCAGAGGGGCATGATGGGTTGTGGGGGGCAAAGAGGAAAGAGGGGCAGAATGCTGATTCACAGTCGCTCTGGGAAGCGGCTGAAGAGGACAGAGGAATGATTTGTAGCTGGAGCTGCTTGGTGTCATTGTTGGTATCTGTCTAAAAGAGGTCCCGAGGGAGATGAAGAGGGAAATATTGCCCACTGCTTCTTTTAAAAAGTTGTTTTCAGTCATAGAACTGTTGAGTGTCTTACACTGTTTTATTCTTTGATTTGAAACTGCACATAGGCTAGTTTTGAATGTCTTTGGAAATAAATATAGATGAATTTTCCTGAAAGCGGAATCTTTTAAGTTTAGATTTGGTCATTTAATCAGGCAGGTGGAGTCACATTTATTGGATTTGTTGATTAAATACTGAGGGGTTGTTTTCTGGAAACAGTGTTATATTTGTGTTCTCGTGACTTATGGTTAATGAATTAACTTCAGGGTTAATGAATCTTAGTTGTACTGTTTGATATATTTGACCATGTTAGGTGTGTAATTCCATATTTTAAAATAATCCATCATTTTTACATAATCCATATTACTTTTCACAAGTTATAATATGTTGTAAATTGCAATTCCATATGAACATGCTAGACAGACGTGTTTGACTGTTGCACTCAAGACTTTGCAGGGTGCTTTCATTTTGCTGCCCTGCGACTCAAGGTTTTTTTTAGATGTTTTTACACTGATCTTCAACCCATCTATCTATCGACTAATTTATAAGTATGTAAACTCATATTATATGTTTATGTGATTGAAATAATGATTCAAAATGTACATATTGCATTTTGGCTTGTTTATTTGTTTGTTCATGAATGAATGAGTGAATGCAGGAGTAGAGAAGTTCAACATAATGTTACATGACATGATGTAGATTTCAAAATATATGGTTACATTTTTGGTTTATTGGTTCATTCATTCATTCATTCATTTATGAATGAGTATAGAAATTCAAAATGTATTGTTGTTAGTTTGAAAAAACATAAGTTTTAAAATGTATGGTTACATTTTTTGTTGGTTGGTTTGGTTTGTTTACTTATATAGAAATTCAAAATGTAATGTTACGGGGTGAAAATAATGTACTTTTTGGCCTGTTTATCTACTAGTTCGTAAGTATGTAAATTCATAATGTTATGGGTTATGGGGTTGATATAATGTAAGTTTCAAAATGTAATGGTTGCATTTTGGTTTGTTTGTTAATGAATGAATGAGTATGAAACCTCAAAATGTAATGTTGAAACGATGTATGTTTCAAAATGTATGGTTACATTTTTCATTCATTCATTTATTCATTTGTTTATTTATTAATGAGTATGGAGAGTTTGTTTGTTTGTTAATGAATGAACGAATGAGTGAGTATGAAAGTTCAAAATAATTAGTGTTACGGGGTTAAAACAATGTAGGTTTTAAAATGTATGGTTAGATTTTTGGTTCATTGGTTTGTTTATTCATTCATTCTTTCATTCATTTGTTTATATATGAATATGAGTATGGAAATTTGGAAATGTATTTGTTAATGAATGAATAAATGAATGAATGAGTGAAAGGTTTCAGTGTATGGTTACATTTTTGGTTCATTCATTCATTTATGAATGAGTATGGAAATTTAAGAAAAAAGTATTGTTACGGGCTGAAATAATGTAGGTTTCAAAACGTATGGTTACATTTTTGGTTGGTTGGTTTGGTTTTTTTGTTTATATGGAAATTCAAAATGTAAAGTTACGGAGTGGAAATAATATAAGATCACATTTCGGCCTATTTATCTGCTAATTTATAAATTTGATAAATATTATGTATGCTTACGGGGTTGAAATATTGTAGGTTTCAAAATGTAATGGTTGTAATGGTTGTATTTTGGTTTTGGTTTGTTTGAATGAATGAATGAATCAATCAGTATGGAAGTCTAAAATGTGATGTTACAGAGCTGAAATAATGTAGGTTTCAAAATGTATGGTTACATTTTTGGTTAATTAATTAATTAATTCATTCATTAATTCATTCACTCACTCATTCGTTTATGAATGAGTATGGCAATGTGGTTTGTTTGTTTGTTAATGAATTAATTAATGAGTATGAAAGTTTAAAATGTATCGTTACAGGGTTGACATAATATTGGTTTCAAAATATGTGGTTACATTTTTGGTTCATTCATCCATTCATTCATTCATTTATTTGTTTATTTATAAATGAATATGGAAAAAATGTATTGTTACAGGGTTGAAATAATATAGGTTTCAAAATGTAATGGTTGTAATGATTGTATTTTGGTTTGTTTGTGAATGAATGAATGAATGAATGAATGAATGAAAGAATGAATGAGTATGGAATTCAAAATGTAATGTTACGGGGTTGAAATAATGTAGGTTTCGAAAAGTATGGTTACATTTTTGGTTGGTTGGTTCATCTGTTCGTTCATCCGTTCAGTCAGTCGGGCATGAATGAGTATAGAAATTTGGTTTGTTTGTTCATGAATGAATTCATTAATTAATGAGTATGGAAGTTTAAAATGTAATGTTACAGATTTAAAATGATGTAGGTTTCAAAATGTATGGTTACATTTTTTGTTTATTCATTCATTCATTCATTCATTCATTCATTCATTCACTCACAAATATGGAAATTCAAAATGTAATGTTACAGGGTTGAAATAATGTTGATTTTAAAATGTATGGCTAAATTTTTAGTTCTTTGGTTTGTTCATTCATTCATTAATTTGTTAATTTGTTTGTTGAATGAATGAATGAATGAATGAATGAAAAGTATGAAAGATCAAAATGTAATATGGTTACATTTTTGGTTCTTTGGTTCATTCATTCATTCATTTTTTTTTTTCATTCATCGTTTATTTATGAATAAGTATTTATAAATAATTTGGTTTGTTGAGTGAATGAATGAATGAATGAATGAATGAATGAATGAAAAGTATGAAAGTTCAAAATGTAATATTACAGGGATGAAATAATGTAGGATTCAAAATGTGTGCTTACATTTTTGGCTTATTCATTTATTCATTCATTTGTTCATTCATTCAATTGTTCATTTATGAATGAGTATGGAACTTCAAATTGTAATGTTACAGAATTGAAATAATGTAGGTTTCAAAATGTATGCTTACATTTTTGGTTGGTTGGTTGATTTAGTTAGTTCCCCTTCAGTCGTTTCACTACGACGTTACATATGGGAACTCGCTTGAGAGTCCAATCATCTCCAAGCCTTATTCAAAAGGCCAATGAACATTCATGAACATTGGCGAGTGGTATTTGCATGCCGAGCCACTCCCCCGTACATACGGGTATATAAGATGGCGGCGTGCAACCACTCATTCAGACTTTTGCTTTTGGAGCCTCGTCTTCTGAGCCATTTAAAAAAAAAAAAAGAAAAGAGTTCCTGAGTTCACACTCTCTCTGCTGGCGTGCTGCCGAGCTACTAAAAGAGCTTCATCTAAAAGAGCGTTCGGCAGCCGCCAGCCTAATCCTGCGGGCTGCCGTTTTCACGGCATTCAAGCCTCCCGCACTCCAGCGAGCCCCGCCCGTTTGAGAGCACAGTTGTGCCGCGGTTTCTCCCTGGGCGGACCGGGATTTCAAAAGAGTGAATTTCTCGCGGCTGTCGAGGACATCTTCCCGGTATGTATCTCCGGCCGTGCGCTTCCGGGTGCGGTAGTTTCCTCGCCTCTTTGGACGGACATGATCGCTGTCTCACGTGCCTGGGCCGAGAGCACGCTGAGGCAGCGTTCACGGATGGTACGTGCGTTCATTGCGAACGTATGTCCATGGCTGCGTTAAAGTCCCGCCGCTCATTCATGAGTAGGCACCCCTTGTTGTCTTCCCGCGGTAAAAAAAAAAATAAATAAATAAAAAAATAAATAAATAAAAGCCGCGATGAGGCACTTGGGGGACATTCAGGTGACTGTGCAGAATGTTCCGTCGGCCCCCAAAGCCCCGCGGACTTCTGCGTCACCGCGCAGTCCCGTTGCCCCCATCGCCCCCATCTCCCCTCCAGGGCGTGTGAGTTCTCGTCCGCTCTCGCGGGCCGGACTTACCGCGCCGCTGGACAGGCTGCCACCGCCTTGCACGCCATGGCCACCTTACAGGTGTACCAGGCCAAGGTGTTGAAACACCTGCACGAGAGGGGTTCTGACCAGGGTGCAATGGAGGAACTCCGCGCCGCCACTGACTACGAAGGTGACGGCGCGTTCCCTTGGTCAGTTGATGTCCACCATAGTGGTCCAGGAGCGACATCTATGGCTGACCCTGGCCCAGATGGCAGATGTCGACAAATCACGGTTTCTCGACGCTCCTATCTCCCAGGGCGGCCTATTCGGCGACACCGTCGAGGACTTTGCCCAGCAGTTCTCGGCGGTTCAAAAGCAGACGGAGGCGATTAAACACATCCTGCCCCGCCGCGACATTCCAACCACGTCCGCAGGGCCCCAACCTCCGCCTGCTCGTCGCCGAGGGCGCCCTCCCGCGGCTTCCAAACAACCAGCTCCGTCCCCTGCTAAGGTACATGACACCAGATTGGCAGCCCGACGTCGAGCTGGCCGTGGGAGAGCGGCGCCGCCCGCGTCTCAGGGACCGGTCACCCGCAAAAGATCTGCGAAGCGTCCCTGACGGGCAACCCGGAGGTGGAGGGAATCGCTCTTTGGGGGATGACAACATCAACGTCCCCACTCCCGGTGGAGGGCCGGGAGCTGTCACAGAAAGAGTCAATTCTCTCACCTCCGGGGTTCAGGCCCCGAGTTCCATCTTTGAGCAGCGCCCAAGAAGTGTCTCCTCGGATTCGGACTCGGAGCCTGATGTCGCCAGCGCGGGAACCAGGGAAGAAGGTAAGCGCTGCCCAGTGCAGTCTGACTTTTCTCCAGGACGTTCTTCCTTCTGGGATCAGTCCCCTTCCCCTTCCCCCCCCAGGCTGCCCCACTGCGGTCACGTCGGTCAACGTCCCTTTGATACCCCTGGCGACCAGGCTGGGAGCCTGGCTTCAGCTTCCCAGCCCCTCGCGGTGGTTGATTCGGACGGTACGTCTCGGCTATGCGATTCAGTTCGCCAGGCGTCCGCCCAGGTACAGAGGCGTCCTTTCCACTTCTGTCCATTCGGACACACATGCCGCTGTGCTTCGTGCGGGGTTGCAGTCCTACTGGCGAAGGACGCAATCGAGCCTGTCCCTCCAGCCGAGATGAAGTCAGGGTTTTACAGTCCTTACTTCATCGTGCCCAAAAAGAGCGGTGGGTTAAGACCCATCCTGGATCTTCTAGCTCTGAATCGGTCCCTTCTCAGGCTGCCGTTCAAGATGCTCACGACGAAGCGCATCCTAACATGCATTCGTCCCCAGGATTGGGTTGCAGCCATCGACCTGAAGGACGCGTACTTTCACGTCTCGGTCCTGCCTCGACACAGACCCTTCCTACGGTTTGCTTTCGAGGGTCGAGCGTATCAGTACAAAGTGCTTCCATTTGGCCTCTCCCTCTCTCCCCGCGTCTTTACGAAAGTCGCGGAGGCTGCCCTGTCCCCTCTTTGGCAGACGGGCATTCGCATCCTCAACTATCTCGACGACTGGCTTCTCATAGCTCACTCGCGAGATCTGTTGTGCGAACAGAGGGACTTGGTGCTCCGGCACCTCAGCCATCTGGGCCTTCAGGTCAACCGAGAGAAGAGCAAACTCTCCCCAGTGCAGAGGATCTCTTTTCTCGGTGTGGAGCTGGACTCGGTCAGTATGACAGCCCGCCTCACCAACGAGCGCGCGCAGTCAGTGCTGAAGTGTTTGGAGTCATTCAGACACAAAACAGCGGTCCCTCTCAAAACATTTCAGAGGCTCCTGGGGCATATGGCAGCCGCAGCCGCAGTGACGCCGCTCGGCCTGCTTCATATGAGACTGCTTCAGCGCTGGTTACACGATCGAGTCCCGAGATGGGCATGGCACCGTGGCACACTCCGGATTGGCGTTTCCCCGCAGTGTCGCCGCCTGTTCAGCCCGTGGTCAGACCCGGCCTTCCTTCAGGCCGGAGTCCCCCTGGGACAAGTCTCCAGGCATCTTGTGGTATACACGGATGCCTCTTCCACGGGTTGGGGTGCTGTATGCAACGGGCAAGCAGCATCGGGCTCCTGGACAGGACCTCGACTGCAATGGCATATCAATTGCCTAGAGTTGTTGGCTGTGCTTCTGGCCCTTCGT
Organism: Labeo catla; assembly: GCA_012976165.1. Classification (NCBI taxonomy): domain Eukaryota; kingdom Metazoa; phylum Chordata; class Actinopteri; order Cypriniformes; family Cyprinidae; genus Labeo; species Labeo catla. The sequence goes on from VONZ01000686.1 coordinate 140,727, forward strand.
CGCTTCCGACCGACGTTGCGTCACAAGCACGTGCTTGTTCGCACCGACAGCACAGCGACTGTAGCCTACATCACCCGTCAGGGTGGTCTACGCTCCCGTCGCATGTCACAACTCGCCCGCCATCTGCTCCTATGGAGTCAAACGTGGCTGAAATCGCTACGTGCCGTTCACATTCCAGGAGAACTCAACCGTGCAGCCGACCAGCTCTCACGGCAGTCCACCCATCCTGGAGAATGGCGACTCCACCCCGAGACAGTCCAGCTGATTTGGAGCCATTTCGGGGAGGCCCAGATAGATCTGTTTGCTCCCCCGAATCCTCCCACTGCCAGCAGTTCTACTCCCTCAACGAGGCTCCCAACAGCCTCGGCAGGGACGCACTGGCACACAGCTGGCCTCCGGGGCCCAAGTACGCCTTTCCCCCAGTGAGCCTCCTTGCACAGACACTGTGCAAGATCAGGGAGGACGAGGAGCAGGTTCTGCTGGTTGCGCCATACTGGCCCACCCGGACCTGGTTTCCAGAACTCATTTCCCTCGCGGCAGCCCCTCCCTGGAAAATCCCCTTGAGGAGAGACCTTCTTTCTCAGGGGATGGGCACAATTTGGCACCCGCGCCCCGACCTGTGGAACCTGCACGTCTGGTTCCTGGACGGGACGCGTCAGACCTCTCCGGCCTTCCACAGGCCGTGATAGAAACTATCACTCAGTCCAGAGCCCCCTCCACAAGGCAGGCTTATGCGCTGAGATGGGGTCTGTTCGTCGACTGGTGTTCCTCTCGCGGGGAGGACCCACAGAGATGTACGATTGCAGTAGTGCTTTCCTTCCTGCAGGAAAAGTTGGAGCGCAGGCTGTCCCCTTCAACTCTCAAAGTGTACGTTGCTGCCATTGCAGCGTACCACGATGCAGTGGATGGAACATCCCTAGGTAAGCACCAACTCATCGTGAGGTTCCTGAGGGGTGCGAGAAGGGTTAATCCCCCCAGGCCGCACCCCATACCCTCTTGGGACCTCTCCGTCGCCCTCCAGGGCCTGCGGGAGGCCCCATTTGAGCCACTTGCGTCGGTTGAGCTAAAATATCTGTCACTTAAGACAGCGCTCCTGACTGCACTGGCCTCCATCAAGAGGGTACGGGACCTACAAGCTTTCTCTGTCGACGAAGCGTGCCTAGAATTCGGGCCCGGCGATTCTCACGTCATCCTGAGACCCCGGTCCGGTTATGTGCCCAAGGTTCCCACCACGCCTTTCCGCGATCAGGTGGTGAACCTGCAAGCTCTGCCCCTGGAGGAGGCAGACCCAGCCTCTGCGCTGCTGTGTCCAGTTCGCGCTCTGCGTATATACGTGGACCGCACTCGGCACTTCAGACGCACCGAGCAGCTCTTCGTCTGCTTTGGAGGTCAGCAGAAAGGGAATGCTGTCTCCAAACAGAGGTTGGCCCATTGGGTGGTAGATGCCATCTCCCTGTCGTACCAAAACCAGGGAGAGCCATGCCCCTTAGGTGTTCGTGCCCACTCCACACGGAGTGTTGCCTCATCCTATGCGTTGGCTCATGGCGCCTCACTAGCAGATATCTGTAGAGCTGCGGGTTGGGCGACACCTAATACCTTCGCCAGGTTCTACAACCTTCGCGTAGAGGCCGTATCCTCCCGTGTCTTAACATAGACATCACAGGCGAGCGGGAGTCCGGCTGGTGTCGGCTTGCTGCGCCATTCCTAATGGATCCGTGCGCTATTTCCCTCAGTTGTTCCCTCCGGCGAACCTGGGTCCTCCATGCCCCGCAGTCAGGCCTAGTGCGGAGTAGTGCTTGTCTGTGCTCCGGTTGGGTCTCCTTCGCCCAGCAGGTTGTGGCAACATGTTTCAGTATTTTTCCACGGTCAGCCAGAAGGCCGATGTTTCCCTCATATATCCCTAAAATCTATGGATATATTGAATTTCTTGTGTTCCACATGTAGAGATTTCATGTGCTCCGCCCCCCCAACTCCTGCTTCAGTACAACTGGCATCCCTGTGGGGCCCCCTATTGGCCCCCAGGGCGTTGGGAAGGTTACGCTCATATCCGTCTGCTGACACGTCCGCCTGTCGGCACGCGGTGTGTTGCGTAACGCGACGTCTGGTTCGTGGCCTGTTCCATGGGTCTGTTCCCATATGTAACGTCGTAGTGAAACGACTGAAGGGGAACGTCTAGGTTAGGTAACCCTCGAACGGAGACGTTACATCCCCTGCCACGACCTGACGTCGCGCTGACGCCGGGCTGCAGCTCGGCTCCTCAGCAAAAGCCTGAATGAGTGGTTGCACGCCGCCATCTTATATACCCGTATGTACGGGGGAGTGGCTCGGCATGCAAATACCACTCGCCAATGTTCATGAATGTTCATTGGCCTTTTGAATAAGGCTTGGAGATGATTGGACTCTCAAGCGAGTTCCCATATGTAACGTCTCCGTTCCCTCCTTCAGGGAACGAGGGTTACGTACGTAACCTAGACGTTTTTTTATTTATACGGAAATTTGAAATTATTGTTACAGCTCGGATAATAATGTAAGGTTACATTTTGGCATATTTATCTACTAAATTTAGAAGTATGGAAATTGAAATTGTATGGTAACAGGGTTGAAATAATGTAATTTGATATGGTAAAAAAAATAACTAACTTTAAAATAGACTTTATTAGTTTAGAGCAACAGCAGAATTATTTTTTATGATTAGATCAATTAGAACTACTTTCTTAAAGTAACAACTCCACATATTACATTTTTAAGATTGAGAAAATGTCCCTGACACTTCAAGCCTGAGGTGGGCAAACAGTTTTCTGAAAGTTCAGCAGTAACCTTTTCAAGTGAAATTAAAATAATTGACATTTGAATCTGCGCTATTTTCTTAAAAATGACCCTGAGACAATAGCCTGAAGATAACAGAAAAGACGTGCGCTCGTTTCTCGCTCAAACAGAGCGTTTTTAGCTGTTTTTCACATCCAGCAGAATGAATTGCTCTTATTCAGCTGAGAGATTTACATCCGTGTGAAGCAAATCAAAGGAGAAACCGAAAATCTGTAGGGGAGGAGAAACCGTACACCCTCATATGGCAAAAAGACAGCTTGCGTAGAGTTAGAGGAGAGAGAGAGTGTGTGTGTCCACACACACACGCAGAGCCGAAGCGTGTGACCAGACAGGGGGGCGCTTGCTTCTGTTGCTCTCAGAGCTGCGCTTCTGTCTCTCGCTTGGTGTGTGTGTATGTGTGTGTGTGTTTAAATCAAGCACGCCAACATGCTCTGTGGGCTACGGAGAGAAGTGAAGACCAGTTTTGGTGAGAATTGCTCTTTATTTCGGGATTGGTTGCCTAAAGTGGATTCTTTAGTTTTGTAAGAGTGAATCTCTGAGGTGAAGTTCAGCCAAAGTTTGCTTGTCAAGATGGTGGGTTTGATCTTGCTATTTGGAGAGGGTTTGCTTTTCGTCTGTGTCTGAAAGTTTAGTGGCTGTTTGTGTTATAATGATTCAGGAATAATGAGGCTGAAGCTGAATATATGTTGTCTTGCATAGAGTGCTCTTGAAGAAATTGTCTAATTTATACTGCTGATAGTTTTTCCATTTGTTGTAATGGTTGAAATTACATCTTTTAAGCAGTGTGTGCTGCAGCAGTGTACCGCAGTATTACCATGGTTTTATGGACATGGTAAAATGGTAAGCCATATGAATCTGGCTAAATCATTTCCAGGTCATATTTCAGCCCAATATTGAAAGAATCAATTCAGATGCATTCCCCCTCTCTCAAATTATGATTACCATAATGGGGGAAAATATAATTCTAATGCTGTTATATGGAAAAAATAATTACATATTATTTAAATGATAAATGATAATATTTATTTTAAAAATGATAGATCACATCATATGGTGGTATTTGTTGTAATTTGTTGCCTTTTGTTAATAATAAAAGCTATGCAGATTGTAATATAAATAGTTGCATACAATATTTTCATTTGCATTTTTGCATGTGTTTTATGATGATGATGATGATGATGATGGTGATGATGATGGTGATAATTAGATCCTCATAATCATGGTAGTATTTGTTATAATTTGTCGTTTTGGAAAGTTTAATATATTTAGATTATGTATTACATTTGTATAAATAAATTGTTGTTGTTGTTGTTGTTATTATTATTATCATTGTGAATTTGTTTTAATGTATGACTGTATGCAGATTTTAATAACTTACGATAATAATAATAATAATAATAATAATAATTATTATTATAATTATTATTATTATTAGTAGTAGTAGTAGCAGTAGTAGTATTAATATGTAATACTTAATATTGTATGTGATACATCATATTACATTATTATATTACAATATTTTTATATTATAGTATTTATTTAATCAAATATATATTTTTAATAATAATAATATGCTGATTTTAATACAGATTATATTTGTATAACTAATAATAATAATAATAATAATAATAATAATAATAATTGTAATTTGTGCATACTTTAATAAAATACATTTTAATAAATAAGAACAACAACAACAATTATTATTATTATTGTTATCATCTTCATCATTATTAATTTTAATTTGTGCATACTTTAATACAATATATTTTTATAAATAACAATAATAATTAATAATAATAATAATAATTATTAAAAAATAATAATATGCCGATTTTAATACAGATGATATTTGTATAAATTATTATTAACACACTTTAATAAAATACATTTTAATACATAATAATAATAATAATAATAATAATAATTATTATTATTATTATTATTATTGTTATTATTATTAATTGTATTTTGTGCATACTTTAATAAAATATATTTTAATAAATAATAACAACAATAATAATAATAATAATAATAGTTACTATTATTATTTATATATCAAAAAGTAAAACATCAAAATTGTGAGGAAAATATGGTTACTTGAAATAATAATATTATTTATTATTTATTATTATTATTATTTATATACTCAAAAAGTAAAACATCAAAATTGTGAGGAAAATATGGTTACTTGTAATATTATTATTATTTATTATTATTATTATTATTATTATTTATATATCAAAAAGTAAAATATCAAAATTGTGAGGAAAATATGGTTACTTGTTGTGAAAATAACGTCACAAAAATGCCCTAAAATAGACATAATTCGCAAAATATAATATCTCCTTTTTGAAATGTGACTTAGATGTTCCTGTCCTTAACATGTTCTTGACAGATAATTACTCAACATTTTTTCTTTTTAAGTACCTGAACTATAATCATTCATTACCATGGTATTTTTATCTCGTACATCATTGTACCACATTACCACCAAAGCACTTTGTGTAAAAAGTGTATGATGTGTGTGTGTGTGTGTGTGTGACTTCTTTCCTAAAGCTGTCGTTACTATGGCAATGAAGGGTCTTAAATATCGAATGCATAAAGCGGTCTGAGCCTCTATGTGTTATAATTGCCATTTCATGCGTTTAAATCCATATACAGTAACGTATGTAGATTCCCGCTGTGATCTTTTTTTGCTGCTTATGAATGACACAGTATTTGCAGATGAAAACCATATTTATGGGCTCCGTTGAGCGAATCAGGGGACGCTGATCTAATGAAGAGGAGCAGAGGAAGCCGTCACGCAACAGAGCTCAGTCTAATGCTCTCCCAGCGGGGCCACAGACGCAATGACTGTGTGTGTGTGTGTGTGTGTGTGTGTGTGTGTGTGTGTAATGATGCTCAGGCGCTAGCTGAGATTGAGAGATCTTATCATCCATACGCACGCTTGGCTTTTCTGGTTACCTGAGCTTGTACGGCTATTTTTCAGTTCTACAGCCAGGTTACGTTCTCCCATAATCCTGTCAGCAATTACACTCCTGTAAAACACCTCGACATCCTTCAGTCTGATACCAACTGCATGTTTCATGGCTTAAGCTATTCATCTTCGCACCTTTCTGCGTATTTTTTTCTTTGAGCCCAGAGAAATTGTACATTTGTACATTCGTAAACACCGTACAAACTTCCTAAAGGTTTTCAAAATAGCTTTTGTGTTTTGCATAAGTAATTAAGTTATGCAGATACAGGGTGAGAATATGATGACAGAATTATCATTTTGAATTCCGAATGGTCTTTTTAATGCTAATTAAAGTTATGGCTAGCATATGCTAATCAATAGCTTTCTCAAAGTATTATGGCTTTTTCCTTGGCTTCAGGTTTGAAAGGCCACTTTTTATATCCCAAATGTTTGTAATGTATAAAATCCTACTTATTTCTTGTCAAATATCGAGGTAAAATGGGTTGTGCTATAACCATTGTCTTAGATTTATACCGACACCTAGTGGTGTGGATACTGCATCATGCAAAATCAGTAATTTTCCTTTATTGATTTCATTGAAGAAATACTCAATCAGCTATGAATAATTTATTCCAAGATCAAAAGTAGTATAAAAGCAGGTCTTAGCGAGATAAAGTGTTTCAGTTTTGGCTTATCATGTGATCTCAATATGGCCACCGGCATGAGGAAGCATGATGTGTAAAACAAAATAGTTTTGTCTGTGTGTTTTTGGAAAACTTGAATATAATCAAGCTGTGATTTATTTAATTCCATAATCAAAAGTCGCTGTCATTATAGCGGGAATTAGCAAGACAAATTGATTCATTTTTGCCTTGACAATCTCAAAATGGCCGCCACCATGAGGAGACCCACGCTTTGTAAAACAAAACTATTTTTTGTTAACTGTTTTTCTAAATCTTTATCTCATATGAATATTTATGATGAAACGATGATTAATTTAATTCCATGATTAAGTGTCATAATAGTACGTTTTAGCGAGAAAAAGTGATACATGGCTTGTCAGGAGATCTCAAAATGGCTGCCACCACCAGGTGACCCACTATATGTGTAAAAACAAAACTTTTCATTAAGGCTTTTTCTGATCAAGGTTGAATCTTTATTTCATGAATATTTAATATTTACAATAACGCCCTGATTAATTTAATTCCATGATTTTTTAAAAAAGTGTCATAATAGCAGGAATTAGCCAGATAAAGTGATTCATTTTTGCCTTGACAAACTCAAAATGGCCGCCACCATGAGGAGACCCACTCTTTGTAAAACAAAACTATTTTTGTTAACTATTTCTGATAAAACTTAAATCTTTATCTCATATATTTATGATCAAGCGATGATTAATTTAATTCCATGATCAAAAGTGTCATAAAAGTATGTGTTAGCGAGAAAAAGCGATACATTTTTGGCTTGTCAGGAGATCTCAAAATGGCTGCCACCACCAGGGTGACCCACTATGTTTAAAAGAAAACTTTTCGTTAAGGCTTTTTCTGATAAAGGTTGAATCTTTATTTCATGATTATTTAATATTTATGATAAAGCCATGATTAATTTAATTCCATGATTTTAACAAAAATGTGTCGTAATAGCGGGAATTAGCAAGATAAATTGATTAATTTTTGCCTTGACAATCTCAAAATGGCCACCACACTTTGTAAAAAAAACAAAAACAAACATTTTTTTTGTTAGCTTTTTTCTGATAAAACTTAAATCTTTATCTCATATGAATATTTATGATCAAGTGATGATTAATTCAATTCCATGATCAAAAGTGTCATAATAACAGTTGTTAGTGAGATAAAGTGATTTATTTTTGGCTAGTCAGGAAATCTCAGAATGGCCGCCACCATGAGGAAACCCGTTTTTAAGCTTTTTTTGATAAAAGTTGAATCTTTATCTCAGTGTTTCCCAACCCTGTTCCTGGAGGCACACCAACACTACACATTTTCCAACTTTTCCTGATCAAACACACCTGAATCAACTCATCATCTCGTTAGTAGAGACTCCAGGAACAGAAATATATAGGTCAGATAAGGGAGACATCCAAAATGTGCACTGTTGGTGTGCCTCCAGGAACAGGGTTGGGAAACACTGCTTTATCTCATGAGTATTTAATATTTATAATCAAGCCATGATTGATTTAATTCCATGATTAAAAAAGTGTCATAATAGCAGATGTTAGCAAGATAAAACTATTAATTTTTGGCTTGTCATGTGATCTCAAAATGGCTGCCTCCATGAGGCGATCCAATCTGTGTAATCACATTTGTTTTAGCTTTTTTCTCATCTCATATTATTTATGAATGAGCAATGCTTGATTTAATTTCATGATCAAAAGTGTCATAAAAGCGGGTATTAGTGAGAAAAAGTGATTCATTTTTGGCTTGTCAGGTGATCTCAAAATGGCTGCCACCATGAGGAGACCAACTCTGTGTTAAAAAAATCAAGTTAAAATTTTTGTAAAACTGATAATGTAAGCTAGATTAAAGTGATTATTACCTTTTAAATATGGATATTTTTCTTACAAAATGCGTTGATTTGCTACAGGAGGCCTTTATTCACCACCCGGAGTCGTGTAAGGCACTTTTTTATTATGGATGGATGTGCTTTATTGGACTTGTTTTGAACTGTTGACAAAAACACCCACCCAATGCTTTTATAGAGCTTAGAAGTGTCAGAATAATGTTTTATATTACTCTGATTGCATTCGTCTGAAAGAAGGAAGTCATATACACCTATATGCCTGGAGGGTGAGTAAATAATGGGCTAATTTTCATTTTTGGGTGAACTATTCCTTTTTTATTGGCTTGTCATGTGATCTTAAAATGGCTGCCACCATGAGGAGATGCATGCATCACAGAGACGTCTATTTGACGTCTGCATTTACATCTGCAAGATGTATTTTTTGCGTAGTTTGCTCATCTGCAATAGATCTATTGGACGTTTCCTGTCAGATGTCAAATAGATGTCTGTTAGATGTCTTTAAGATGTTTAAGGTTTAGAATGTGTGTAAAACTGACATCTTACAGATGTCTGTCAGATGTTTGTACACAGCAGATGGTTTCCAGATCAAGTGATCTTTAACAGACATCTTGCAGACGTACATGTGCTATCTGACTCAGTGTAAAACAAAACCATTCCCAGATAGCACACGTACGTCGGCAAGGTGTCTGTTAAAGATCACTTGATCTGGAAAGCATCTGCTGTGTACAAACGTCTGGCAGATGTCTGTAAGATGTCAGTTTTACATTCATTCTAAATCATAAACATCTTAAAGACATCTAACAGACATCTATTTGACATCTGACAGGAGACGTCCAATAGACGTATTGCAGATGAGCAAACCATGTAAAAAATACATCTTGCAGATGTAAATGCAGACGTCAAATAGACGTCTCCGAGATGTGCGTGTGCTATCAGGGTTATTTCCAGCTTTTTCTGATAAAACTGGAATCTTCATCTCATGAGTGTATATGATCGTGTAAATATTTCACTTAGTTCTGTATTTTCAGTCAAACAGAATCCAAACTCACATTATTGATTGAAAATATTAAACATTAGAAACTTTCACCAGTAACAACATAACATTTTGAAGTGGTAAAAAGCAAAATTAAAGGAATAGTTCACTCAAAAATTTAAATTACCCCATCCCATCCTAGGTGTGTATGACTGTCTTCTTTCAGACGGATAGAGTTATATATATAAAAAAATGTTCTGGCTCTTCCAAGCTTTGTAATGGCAGTAAATATGCCCAATAAAGTGCCTTGACGGGCCTTCCGAAGTGAATCAATGCATTTTTGTAAGAAAAATATCAATATTTAAAACCTTATAAATGCTAATTGTTGTGCATTCACCAGAGAGTGGCATTTATGGGTGAACTATCCATTTAATGTACTTGCGTTTTAATGTTAGGGTTAGTTAAAGTGCGTCCAAACAGCAAATGCGCTTTTCCAAACTTAGAAAGCCTAACATTTGACTGAACCCAATACCGCTGAATATAAATGATAATTGCAAACAAATAATCCATCTTTAAGCGTCTCAGTCCACTTGAACAAACAATGATTACGCCAGCAGCCACCTTTTTCCACCGCCCACACAATGGTTTGACACAACTTCTAATGTGGAGGAGCACAGCGTCCTCCTTCGCTGTCTTTCCTGTGACTAATCTCCCATTTACATCGCTGGCATTTTCAAACCGCTCATTATACTAATTGTGCCTTGTTTGTCCAGATGCTGCTTTGCTTGTTGCGTTGAGTTATTCAGGGGAAAGTGAGTTATGGCGATAGAAGGTGGACTAGGTGTAATTATATGTTTTCGAAGTATATTTCTTTAAATAATAATGGGCGTAATCATCGCATATTTGTAGCGCTGTGAATTGCTTTGCAACTGTGGCAAGTAATGACAAGTTTGATGTGAAAAGATGAAACGAGTGTTAAACGTGCCTTGAATTAGAACGCTTTGTCTCACTCGAAACCTCAGGGAGAATGATCTATAATTCTTTGGTCAATTAATAGTCTGTTTTTAGAATAAGAAACTCCTGGTGAATATGAAACAAGCTTTGTGCCAAGGATACAGTGTTCTTGGATCTCTGTCATTTTCAAGAATTAATACATTTGGTACTAGCAATGTGTCTTAGTCTTTTCAATTCCATGACATATAAAATAGGGGAACTGGACAGATGTTGTTAACACCACAGGGGTTTGCTTGTACCTCTCCGGCCATCCACTATGTCCTGATGACAGGTTGTTAGCCGTCCGTTTAAATTCGCTCTGAATTATGGTGGTGTCCTGGCGGTGGGAATGCATTACATCTCCCGTGGTGAGTGGGAGACAGCCAGAAGGAAGGTTCAGGGGTTAACATCCTGAAATTTGTTCCCTGTTAAACTTCCTACACCCCAGTTGTCAGACAAATAGCGCAAGCTGTCTGACATCACCTTATACCAGTCTAGGAAGGATGAAAACATGCATCTGCCTCTTTGTCAGGGCAATTTAGACTGTTCTCTTGGAGATTTACAACAGCATTACACCCTGTCACATCAAAAAGGTCCCAGCGATTCTTAAAGCATGGGAGAAAACTCCTGTAATCTTACCTGTTGATAGTTTTGAATATAGCAACTTTTCTATTTGATCTCTGGAATGTTAACTAGCATAAACACAGATACTTCTGAATGTGTTCAGGTCCAAAGTAATACTATGAACTTTTGTTTTTGTAGTTCTCTAGCCTGTTTTGTTTTATTATCAAAGAATCTGGGATTCAATTAATATGAAATATGAAGCTGCAAGGTTCTTCACTAGCCGTGCAATTGATTCCAGTAGGGTTTGATGTTTTCTAATATGCAAAGCACACACACAAATTGGGTAAATTGATTCAAGTGGGGTCTGGTCTGATGTTAGCATGATGCTAAGCTACCAATGTGATAATATATAATCCTATGACCCTTATGAAAATTAACAATTGTTTTATTATAGTAAAAGTGTAGTAAGCATGGTTTTTGGCAGATTGATTACCATTTATATAACCACAGTTTTACTACAAACCATTATGCAAATAACCATGGTTTTACTACAAAACAAACAAACAAACAAACAAAAAAACACGATTACTAGAGTTAAACCATGGTAACGGTTATGGTTAGTGTGGCCAAATCATGGTTAATTTGCTGGTACAATGGTTTAACTACTGAATATTAAAGGAGAACTCCACTTCCAGAACAACAATTTACAAATAATTTACTTACCCCCTTGTCATCCAAGACATTCATGTCTTTCTGTCTTCAGTTGTAAAGAAATTATGGTTTTTGAGGAAAGCATTTCAGGATTTTTCTCCATATAATGGACTTCATTGGTGCCCCGATTTTGAACTTCCAAAATGTAGTTTAAATGCAGCTTCGTTCATTTTTAACTAATCTTTAATGTGTCTTGGGAAGAATGAGTCATCTCGGGGAGTGGTTCCGTACTGGAATTAGTTCACCTGTTTCAAGTCTTCGGGTTTTTCGAGTTGTTCATTCATCTTATGGGGCTGTCACATGATGAATGAATGACTCGAACCCAAAAACTTGTCAGATAAGAGATGAGGTGAGCTCAGAGGAAGTGGACTTCTCCTTTGACCATGTTTAGTTATTTTTTTATTTATTTATTTTTTTTGGTTTTATTTGTAGTGAACAAAGAATTTTCATAAAGGTGGCAGAAATGTTGTAAGATACATGAAACGTACACAAGACTTGACAAAAAAAAATACATAGCACACACACATATGGGGTCTGATGTTAGCATATTGCTAAGCTAACAGTAGCTGCATTTCAGCTAAATTGTGCAAATTAAAGTACACCCAATGGAAATGGGTCGATTTTGCAATACTCCCGTATATTGCAAAAAAAAAAAAAATTATACTCGCGTGAGGTGATATTTGAGATGGTCCTCACTGCAGAACACAAGATCCAGGGGACGAGGTTGGATCCAGATCCAACTGCTCCCACCTTACATATACGTAAACCTACCTGCCTCCACCCCCTGATCCCTAAACCCACTCATCTCCACCCCTTAAACCTACCATCTCCACCCCCTAGTTGTGGATCCAGCCCCAACCCCTGGATCTTGTGTTCTGCAGTGAGGGGCTACTGGATTTTTCAGCTAATTCGAAAAAGCAGTATTTCGCAAAACTGCAATGGAAACAGTTTTTTTACATTTACAGGTCACCTGGCATTCATGAAACCTCACATGGTCATTCTTTAACGTACTGTAACCTACAAGAAACACCTCATACATCAGTGCTGATAGCCAAGCGGTTAGCACACTAACATATAGGGCAAGCTGAGTTTGAGTCCCGACTTGTGGTCCTTTGCCATCTCGTTCCCAACTCTCCACCCCATGCTTTCCTGTCCTTCTCTACTGTCCTGTCCATTAAAAAGCATGAAAAAGGCCAAAAAAACAAAACATAAAAAGAAACGCCTCATACGTGACTACTCTCAAGTGTAAGGGTTTTCTTGCTTAACCCCTTATTTACACTGCACACGTCTGTGGCACATTACAGCTCCGATATAGTCACCAGAACTGATTTCTAGTCTAGTCAAGTCACTATAGTCAGCGCTTGTGTTTATATCAGCCGTGAAGCAGCACGTTTCAGAAGCGTCTCTCAACACTGCTTTGCTAAAGATACACACCTACATCTCCTTCACTTAAAAATAATGGCTAGTTGGCGCTGATAGCCTTGCAGTTGGTGCACCAATGTATAGCACAATTGTGTTTGCGGTGACCCGACTTTGATTACCGTCTCAAGGTCCTTCGCCAATCCCACTCTCTGCTCTCTCTCTGCCCCATAATTATCTCTCATAATCTCTCTGCCCCTGCCATTTCTCTACTGTCCTGTTTAATAAAGCATCCTACCAACATCCATCGGCGTGATTTATCACAAGAGGGAAAAATTACATTTTAGTTGCATAACATCAGTTAATGGAAAGAAATTTCGCAATAGTTTTTTATGCAACATTTATCAAATGTCCCAACCCTGATAGCACACATACGTCATGGAGATGTCTATTTGACATCTGCATTTATCTGCAAGACATACTTTTTAGAGTGTTTCCTCATCTGCAATACGTCTATTGGACGTTTCCTATCAGATGTCAAATAGACGTCTATTAGATGTCTTTAAGATGTTTATGATTTAAAATGTATGTAAAACTGACATCTGAAAGACACCTGTCAGACGTTTGTACACAGCAGATGCTTTCCAGATCAAGAGATCTTTCACAGACATCTTACAGACGTACATGTGCTATCTGGGATAGTATGGTAAATATTGAGAAATACATGCATGCAGAGTTCCTCTCATAGAGCAGATGTTAGCATGTTTTGCTATGTTAATAGTGTGATACTATAAACATCATCAGGGCACAGAAATATTGGTAAATTCCATTAGTGTTTGAAGTTAGCATGTTGTTAAGCTAACAGTGCATTTAGCTTAATATGCAGCACACAAATATCTATCAAGTAAATCATGAAGCACACAGTAAATGCAACTCTTTATGACTTAGTGCTATAATATACAACAAAAATACATTGCACACACAAATATTGGGCAAGCTGATTCCAGTTTGATGTTAGCATGTTTCTAAGCTAACAACATGATACTCTAGTATGCTTGGAATGTAGCCCACACAAATATCAGGTAAATATTGAGACATTCAAAAATTGTTTTTAGTTGATTCCGATATGGTTTGTTGTTAGCATGTTGCTAAGCTAACAACATCTCTAGAGAGAATATAAATGCATCGCTTACAGAAATATCAGATAAAATTGTCTTTATGCTGCTACTTTTCAGTATTGCGTTGTCTGCCATATCACATTTTCACTGAGTTTGTCGCAATGCATCCTGGGATAGGCTGTAATGTAAACATAAAATCATAAGGTTGCCACCTACATTTTGAAACAGCGACCTGTCAAATGTTGTCTTGGTAGGCAGCACAATCTAAAATCTTCCCTTTTCCTCATTGCAATGCTTATTAGCATGCTTGCTTTGAAAGTCATCCTATTTGTTTAGTCCAAAGCACGTCCGATGCATATTTAAAAGGAACAGCTGTGCACACATGAAAGGACGTGATTGGCAGCTGTGAGGCTTAATGGTGTACTTTAAAGAACCGGTTTGGGTTAATGTACCTGTAAATATTACTAAGCGCGACTGCATTACATTAAACAAATGGATATTTAAAACAAACGGCGGCAGGTTGAGTGCTTTCAAAGGCAATTAACCCTTTTGCCAAATACCCTTCCATCAAGGTTTAGGCTTTCGGAAAGCTTCAAGAACATCATACTGACAAGGTTTGGATCATTACCCAATTGCAACTGAGTAAGTTTACTAGAAGTACACTTAGTCAAGGAACATCCCTTAGGAGTGCTGAACTTAAAATGACCCAACAAATCGGTCTGGAAAGCTTTCAGTCCTGGTACATTCATGCCCAGAAACCCTGCAAAATTCCACACACTGCCCCACAGTGTCAACATGCATAATGACAACATCCCGTGGTGCCGCTCGCAGGGCAACCTGCATTGATGTTTTGTGCAAACGTGCTTTGATCTAAAATGCCGGTTCTTATTCACCTCCACATGGTTTCAAGGAACATTAATTTCGGAGGCCGAGACATAAGAGTGGTGAAACCTCGCTGCCGTGATGTTCCCGAACACACACGCCCCTGCCGGTATGGATTCAGCTCCTTGAGAGCGTCTCTGAACAAGACCCTAGATGATTATGGTGGTTAGTGTGACAGTGTTTTAAAAGCCTTTTCCAGTAGGTTCCCTTTTCTGTTTTAAATTATATCCTTAGCGTTTAAGTGTTGACAGTTAGAATGTGAGCTTTATTTTATGCTTATGTCCGGTGTAGATATGGTGTAACTGTAGGTTGTTTATAGTTGCCAATCAATCTTGAAACTCTGCATTTATATGTGGTAAAAGGATCTAAATCAATGTTAAATGTAAATATTACACTTATCTCATATTCTCATCGTGCACATGACATGGCGTTCTAAAAACACAATGCTCAAGTTAAAAGAAGTTTAGCTTTTAAAAAACGTATCTCGAGACTTTACGTTTACGTTTTTCCTTTCCGCTGCTAGTGTCGAAATGTAAAAATTTATACTGTGATGAACTGTTTGACTGTTGTACTCGCACGTTTTGCAGCGTCTTGCGCTTGTTGCGCTTGAACATTGTGCCATGTTCTGCAGTGGCAGCTCTTAAAGTAATAGCAGCCAAATAAGCCAGCTGTTGTGATGTCTACTAATCAAAGAACAAAAGAAAAAAGAGAAATCAATAACTTTTGTAGCTTTAAGGATTTGTCTACTTTATATATATAATGTAGTATTTAGTGTTTGATAACTTTATTAAATTTCTGTATATTTCCTACTTGCTGAGGGGCACAGGTAAATAATGGGTTTATGTGAAGATTGAGTTCACTGATGTTGGTTCTAATAAATGTTAAAATTGATAGCTCTCAATTATACTATGATGTTGAATGGCTATAATCAATGGTTAAATATTAGGAAAAAATAATTTCCTAAAGACATCATTAAATATTAGTTATACTCACCTTCAAATATTGAACATATGTTGTTTCTAGATTAATTTGAAGATTGCAAGCGGAATTTTTGCAATATAAAATTAGAATTTAAAACTTTACTGTTACGTGGGATTAATCATGATTATTCATGATTAATTTCAGAAAAAAATGTGTGATTATTTATTTTTTACTTTTTAATCGATTGACAGTACTATTAAAAGTATCACATAAGAAACGAGTGATGCCAGATTTTGAAAGGAAATCCATTCGCAAAAAAAGTTGAGATTGATTTTGACTTGTGTGAAAAAAGGTTGATGCAAATAATGGGAGATAGAAACGAATTTGACGAATAAATTCGTGCTTCAAAAAAGTCAAGTGACCTTGCGCAATGGGGCGGCATAACATGACTATCCAGCGGACCGGTCTTGTTGCGCAGCATCTGAAATGTTGTTATGGTCTTAAATGGTCTTAAATAAGTTTGTTATCAAAGTATTTGTTTATTGTATTTATTTATTTTTTGGTGTTTTTTACCATTATTATGACAGGATAATAGAGAGCTGACAGGAAACGAAGTGGGAAAGAAAGAGGGAGGGATCAGGATTCTAACTCGGGACACCCTTAGCGCCCTTGGCTTCTCCAATTTTTTAGAGTGTTTGCTCATCTGCAAAACATCTATAGGACGTTTACTATCAGATGTCAAATAAACATCTTTTAGATGTCTTTAAGATGCTTATGATTTAGAATGTATGTAAAACTGCCAGACGTTTGTACACAGCAGATGCTTTCCAGATCAAGAGATCTTTAACAGACATCTTGCAGACGTAATGTGTTATCTGGGATCTTACAGATGTCTGTCAAATGTTTGTGCACAGCAGATGCTTTTCAGATCAAGTGATCTTTAACAGACATCTTGCAGACATACATGTGCTATCTGGGTTGAGTCGTCTATTTGACATCTGCATTTACATCTAGAAGACTTTTTTTAGTGTTTGCTCATCTGCAATACATCTATAGGACGTTTCCTATCAAATGTCAAAAAGATGTCTATTAGATGTCTTTAAGATGTTTCCCTGATAGCACATGTACATCTCTGAGATGTCTATTTGACGTCTGCATTTACATCTGCAAGACATCTGCAAGATGTAGTTTGCTCATCTGCAATACGTCTATTGGACATTTCCTAACAGATGTCAAATAGACGTCTATTAGATGTCTTTAAGATGTTTATGATTTAAAAGGTATGTAACACTGACATCTTACAGACGTTTGCCAGACCTTTGTACACAGCAGATGCTTTCCAGATCAAGAGATCTTTAACAGACATCTTGCAGACGTATGTGTGCTATCTGGGTTATGATTTAGAATGTATGTAAACCTGACATCTTACAGACGTCTGGCAGATGTTTGTACACAGCAGATCAAGTCCCTGATAGCACACATACATTTTGGAGATGTCTATTTGACGTCTGCATTTACATCTGCAAGACATCTGCAAGACGTAGTTTGCTCATCTGCAATACGTCTATTGGATGTTTCCTTTAAGATGTCAAATAGACATTTATTAGATGTCTTTAAGATGTTTATGATTTAGAATGTATGTAAAACTGAGATCTGCTTTCCAGATCAAGAGATCTTTAACAGACATCTTGCAGATGTACGTGTGCTATCTGGGGTGATCTTTTAACAGCCATTTTGCAGATGTACGTGTACTATCTGTGCTATTAAATACAGTAAAAAGTAGAAAATCCCTTGATTTGCAAAAAAGTTTTTACGCTTACTTGAGGTGGTTTTTGACTTGTTTGAAAAAGGGTTAATGTGTATAATCATCTGCAGTACGTCTATAGGACGTTTCCTGTCAGATGTCCAATAGACGTCCATTAGATGTCTTTAAGATGTTTATGATTTCGAATGTATGTAAAACTGATATCTTTCTATGTTGTATGTTTGTACACAGCAGAATCTTTCCAGATCAAGTGATCTTTAACTGACGTCTTGCAGACAGACGTGTGCTATCTGGGTATGGTCATTCTGAAATGCTCAATTAAAGTCTGTTGTCAAAGTAGTTAATTTTATTTAATATTTTTTTTTTTTTTTAAGATTTATTTTTGGTGTTTTATGAATTTATTATGAAAGGATAGTGGAGAGCTGACAGAAAAAGAAGTGGGAAGGGATCGGAAACAGTCCTCGGGACGCCCATAGCGTAACGCCACTATATGTTGGCACATTTGCCCACAAGGCTATCGGCCTCTGTATAACTGCCTCCCAGAACCATCTTAAACAGCTGTGTTCCCAAACAGCAGGCATCTACCTTCAAAAGCAAATATTTTGTTTTGCATTTATTGTGTTTCGTCTGCTCAGTCTGAGGCACAACTAATTTATTATATAGAAGTTATTCTATTTAGTGGCTTCTCCTATTTTTCTTAGTGATATGTATTACCAGCTTATCAGGAAGTGACGTGTGATTTTGATCTCTTTGACTCGTTGTATGAAAACAGATAACAAAACAAATATTTTGTGTGATATTCCAGTTTTGCACATATGTTAAATTTACAACTTTGGATGGAAACCCAGCTATCGATACCACACATGGTTAATGTTGGAGGCCGAATCAAGACACACATACAGTATCTCACAAAAGTGAGTACACCCCTCACATTTCAGCAACGTTTTTAGTATATCATCTTAAGGAACAATACTATAGAAATGAAACTTGGATATATTTTAGAGTAGTCAATGTGCAGCTTGTATAGCAGTGTATATTTACTGTCCCCTGAAAATAACTCAACATACAGCCATTATTGTCAAAATAGCTGGCAACAAAAGTGAGTGCACCCTAAGTGATAACAGCACCATGCAAAGCCTGTGCACATGTCCTTCATCATGTTCATGTTTTTGTCTGCTTGACAAGACCATACAAAGTTATGTATCTTGTATTAGAGCAGTTAAAATTTGGTGCTTTGAGTACAATTCCCTCATACTGACCACTGGATGTTCAACAAGGCACCTCATGTGCTAGTGGTTTTCATATATTTTATTACGGAAATCTTACATGTTGTTATTATTGCAACAATGAGTTCTATTGAAATGGCTCCGTCTGTTACTTTTGTCCCATATAGTTTCCTTGCATCATTGATCAGCCAAGAAGATGACGTCATGTGATCGATTGTACCATGTGCAAGAAAAGCCTTTGTATGTAAATGTGGTTGAGGATGTGCATTGAGTTTGCAAGATTAGTTACTAATGTGTATGTGTGCATTTTGTTGCTCTTTCTTAGGAAGTTTGAATGTGTGAGGTGTGTGTTCGCAATCAGTGTGTGTAGCACATATCACCCAAGTTGCAGGTTCCTTTCCTGGGTGAAGCTTCTGGCTGTTTGGTGCTGATAATGGGGAGTAATTACTGGAGGACATGTGGAGTTTAAACAAAGAGAGACTCGAGCTCTCTCAGATTATAGCTACCGTATCTTCAGCTTAATTAGAGCCATTCATTTGAGCAGTTTACTTTAAAAAAGATTCACTAAACGGCATTCTTTCTGAATAGCCTGCATTCACAATAGTCTTTGAATACTAGTTTATGGTGTATCATGATCTGCATATTGTTGTTGTAATTTATTGTGTTCTGTAATGTGTATTTATTAGTAGTGTTTGCTAATGCAAGCATGATTATTTTATTTTATTTTTTTATTTTATTTCATCTATTTTTTAGTCTTCAGTTTTCGTTCAGGTCCTTGAGGTTAAGCTAGGATTATTTTATTTTATTTACCTCTTTTTGTGCAGTGGCACTTCGGTGCATGACAAAAACAGATGACTCGGTGCTTCGCGAGTTAGGTACCCGTCACAGCTAAATCGCTTCCTTTGATAGGTGACTCGTGAAGGTTTCCAAAACCCTCGAGCGAGCGGATTAGACGAATGCTGCTCATCACAGTGAATGCCGATACGCTGGAGTTTTCTGCCGGCTGGGAGGGAGTTTTGTTGGTTTGGTCTTGTGCTAGAGCTGGAGGCTAATCCCACCGTTGAGCCCTGTCAGTAATAGCTTTCACAAATACAACAATAAACACTTTAGATTGCTCCCCGCAGACTGTCCTCACATTCTCATGAAGGCATGTACATATATATATATATATATATATATTTTTTGCACTTGTCTGGTCTCATTCTGTCCTCCTTTGGCGAGTGGCACAAGGTATTTCATTCCGTTTTTATTTGGTTCGGTCACATAAAGGAATTCACGACTACAGGAGGTTGAATGTATTACTGCATCTTGTCCTAATGATGTTGTGTTTTGAGGCATGCAGTTCAGCGAAAAACAGTCAACGTCAAAACAGAACACGCTTCAGTTTGAATTATGGATTTTAGTGCTGTTTGCTTAGGCTTAAGTGTTAAACTTTGGCACACAACCTATTTGTGAAAAATCTACAACAGACTGACATTAAAGAAGGGAATAAAACAATCTAGAGACCTGAATATAAATGAGATTTGAGGGTTGGCTGCTTTGACTGAAGCATAAGAGCAGTGTACTAATCATGCAAAAAACTCCCCAGAAACCTATAAAACCTGGATAATACTCTGCTAATCATGCTAAAACCTCTTAGAAACCTATAAAAAAAATATAGTATCGTGCTAATCATGTTAAAAACTCCTTAGAAACTAATAAAAGCAGTATAGTAATGTGCTAATCATGCCAAAAAATCCTGCAGAAACCCATAAAAACAGTATAGAAATTAGCTAATCATGCTACAAACTCCTCACAAAGCCACGTACTGTACGTCTGCCAGATGTCTGTTACAGATCACTTGATCTGGAAAGCATCAAACACGCTAAAAAACGCATCTTGCAGATGTAAATACAGACGTCAAATAGACGTCTCCCTGAGAGCACACCCAGATAGCACACGTACATCTGTAAGGTGTCTGTTAAAGATCGCTTGATCTGGAAAGCATCTGCTGTGTAGAAACTTCTGACAGGCGTCTGTAAGATGTCAGTTTTACATACATTCTAAATCATAAACATCTTAAAGACATCTAATAGACGTCTATTTGACATCTGATAGGAGACGTCCTATAGAGGTACTGCAGATGAGCAAACACTCTAAAAAAATATGTCTTGCAGATGTAAATACAGATGTCAAATAGACATCTCAGAGATGAGTGTGTGCTATCAGGGCACATACATCACAGAGACTTCTACTTGACATCTGCATTTACATCTGGAAAACATTTTTTTAGAGTGTTTGCTCATCTGCAGTACCTCTATAGGACATTTCCCATCAGATGTCAAATAAACGTCTATTAGATGTCTTTAAGATGTTTATGATTTAGAATGTATGTGAAACTGACATCTTACAGACGTCTGTCAGACGTTTGTACACAGCAGATGCTTTCTAATTCAAGTGATCTTTAACAGACATCTTCCCTGATAGCACATGTATCTCAGAGATGTCTATTTGACATCTGCATTTACATCTGCAAGATGCATTTTTTACGTAGTTTGCTCATCTGCAATACGTCTACAGGACTTTTCCTATAAGATGTCAAATAGATGTTAAATAGATGCCTTTAAGATGTTTATGATTTGGAATGTATGTAAAAGTGACCTCTTTAAGACGTCTGTCAGATGTTTGTACACAGCAGATGCTTTCCAGATCATGTGATCTTTAACAGGATCTTCCAGATGCAGGTGTGCTATCTGGGTTGTCATAGTATACTGTTGTTCCAGCTTCAATGTTGCAGAAATAGTACAGTTTCTTAAATGGAGTCATCTGTTGCTTGTCATGTATTTCCACCATGGATGGTTCCATGATAGCACACATACATCACAGACATTTATTTGACATCTGCATTTACATCTGTAAGATGTTCATGATTTAGAATGTATGTAAAACTGACATCTTACAGACATCTGTCAGATGATTGTACACAGCAGATGCTTTCTAGATCAAGTGATCTTTAACAGACATCTTGCAGACGTACGTGTACTATCTGGGTTAGGACACTTGATTAACTTAGGGAAAAAAAACTTAATTCTGAAGAAATTATGTTACAAGTAAGATTGAAAAGTAGAGTTTCTGGCCTTCAAATCAGCTTGCACTGTGTACAGTATTATGTACAAGCACATATCTACTATCAAGTAATAAGAAAATATCCTTGTAACTGCTGCTGGAAGACTCTTATCTTCAGACAACAAACCCTTACCGCCTCACGCAGCATAACCTCAGTCAGGTGATGGTATCTTAGAGTCATCACTGCAACCTGCTGCCAGATTCTTCATTCACTGCAGGTTTTCTTCATCATAATGGGCTTGTGAGAGTTTGTTTGTGCAATATTAAATATTTCACCTCAAAATGAAAGTTTTGTCATAATTTGCTCATTCTCTTGTCATTCCAAACCTTCTAAGACCTACTTTTTTTAGTTGAAAACAAAAGGACATGTTTACTAGATTGTTCTAGCTGTTCTTTTCCTTCTAGTGAAAATATGTTGTAAGTTCTAAATCTAGTGAATTTCTATATTTTCCCAAGCCTTATGACACAGTAGATTTTAACACTACATGTTGTCCTGTTTGGAGCTTGACAGCCCCAGTTGTTGTCTACATTGTTTTTAAAAAAATAGCAGCTTGGAAATTCTGCTTGCAGGATTGATTGATTGATTTGAATGATTGATTGATTGATTAGATTTTTGTTATGTTTTAGTTATTTTTTTCTGTTGTTTTTGTTGTTGTGTTTTGTTTTTGTTTCATTTTGTGTGTTTTGTTTTGGTTGTGTTTTGTGTTCAGTTTTTGTTGTTTTGTTTCCTTTCTGTTGTGTTTTTTTCTGTTTTGTTTTTATTGTTGTTGCTGTTTTTTTGTTTTAGTTTTATTGTTTTTTTTTTCTTTTTTTGTTGTTTTGTTTAATTTTATGTTTCGTTTCATTTTGTTTGTGTTTTTGTTTGTTTTGTTTCATTATTAGTTTTTGTTTTGTTGTTTTTGTTTTTTCTTTTGTTTTTGTTGTTTTGTTTCATTTAATTTATTTTTGTTTCATTTTGTGTTTTGTTGTGTTTTTGTTTTGTCTTTTATGTTGTTTTGTTTCGTTTTGTTTTGTTTGTTGTTTTGTTTCATTTTGTTTTTGTGTTTTCTTTTTTGTTTTGCTGTTTTGTTTCATTTGTTGTTTTTGTTTAGTTTTTGTTTTTTATGTTGTTTTGTGTAATTTTGTTTTGTGTCTTGTGTTTTTGTTTTGTCTTTTTTGTTTATGGTGTTTTGTTTCATTTTGTTTTGTGTGTTTTGTTTTGGTTGTTTTTGTCTTGTTTTTGTTTCATGACTTTTTTGTTGTTTTAGGTTTGTTTTGTGTCATTTTGTTTCATTGTATGTTTTGTTTGGGTTGTTTTTGTCTTTTGTTTTTGTTGTTTTGCTTTTGTTGTTGTTTGGTTTGGTTGTGTTTTTTGTCTTGTTTTTGTTGTTTGGTTTCATTGTGTTTGTTTTTGTGTTTTTTTGTTTGTTGTTTTGTTGTTTTGTTTTGGTTGTTTTGTTTCGTCTTTTGTTTTTTGTTTCATTTCATTTTTGTCATTTTGTTCCATTTTTTGCTTTGTTTGGTTGTTTTTTGTTTTGTCTTTTGATTTTGTTTTGCTTCTTTTTGTTGCTGTTTTTTTGTATTTGTTTTTTGTTTTGTTTTGTTTTGTTTTTCGTTTTTGTCTTATAAGACAAAAAATAAATAAATAAATAAATACATACATACGTACATAGATAAATAAAGTTACACAGGTTTGGATTGACATATGAGGGAGAGTAAATGGCAGACTTTTTATTTTTGGGTGAAGTATTCCTTAAAGACTTTTCTTTGATTTAAAGGAAACTCGCAAGCGAAACTTTATGAGCTTATTAGTATCATAACAATAGTGGCAACAGGTGTTACCTTCTTTCGGCTGAATACATTAATAGTGTTTGTCCTGCTGGCGTGAAAAGATGAAGTGAATTGTGCCAAGCGTAAGGAAGCTCCAGAGACGCTTAGCGCTGATGAGCCCAGCGCACAAGGGGAAAATCCTAATTTATGTAGAAACTTTGAAGAAATTAAAACTATGCTGTTCATAAATATTTTATCTACTCCAAATGAAGCAAGTGCACTCAGGCATTCGGCTTGACAGAAAACAATCTGAAAGACGTTTGTCACGCAAATGTTTTCTATGAAGAATGATTGTGTTTCTGTGATTATTACTGTCAATAGATGACAGAAATTCTCATTAGCATGTCTCTGGATGCTAATACTCACTGCAGTCAAAAAACAGTTCATCTGTCTATGAATACAGAGGTGATTGAGATGTAATACAATCTCCATTCTAGTTAATATGAATTAATGTGTTTTTGCTATAATTTTATGTTAATTGATGGAAAGAGAGAGCGAGAGACAGAGAGAGACAGAGAGAGAGAGAGAGAGACCCTCTTGACAGATTTTATGGGATTCACTCATCAGTAGTATTTTATATGAATGAACATACTTTCTTTACCGACAGCTGATTTTTCACAGTTGCATTTAGGGTGGACAGTTTTCTCTGAGGTCTTCTAATTGATTACGTGTTTCTCGCCTTGCAGATGATGGGCCGTACTCTAAGGGGAACAAGGACTCGACGGGGCCAGACAGCTCGCTGACATGCAGAAGACAAAGCATCCCAGGTATGCCTGACTCTCATTCTATGCCATCTGTTTGTGCCCGCACAAATCCTCCCAGCGAGAGCCAGGCGCTCCGCTCCTTCAGCGTCTTTTGATCTCGGGGATCGTGTCTGTCTCTCCCCATTGGGGATGTTTGAGTTCTTCTTGCCACATTGGTTTGGATGGCTGTTTGAGATGGAGAACACAAGGGGGTTTGAGGGTGTTGTTGTAGCTTTATCCAGATGTTTCCTGCGGTTCTTGAGAAGTGTCTGTCTGAGTCATTCTGCTAGCTGCAAGCGCTTGCTGATCCAAGACCTCTTTCTTCTTTAAAACTAATTGGATTAGCTGAGTCAACTTAAAGTGTGACTTTGGAAAAGTTTCGAAATGACGTCTTAAAAGCAGAACAGAAATTTTCAAAGGTTATTTTACATTTGACTTACATCTTAATTTCAGTGTTTGTTTTTTTTATATATATATATATATATATATATATATATATTTTCCCGCATTTTTAATTAAACCTACTGTAATTTTTCATACACACATCTTCATACAAAAATAATACTAAAGGAACATTTATTTTTAAATTGATATTTGGAGAAAGAAACTTCTTACGGTCTTCAGAGCTGCATTAGTTTGCTCAAAAATGCAGAAAAAAGTAATATTGTGAATTTTTTTTAAATTAAAAAAAAAAAACTTTTTTCTATTTGAATATCTTTTAATTTCATTTTTGTTACTGTTGTTCAATCAGGGTTGCCAGGTCTGCATAACAAAACTAGCCCAAAGGTCAAATATCAAAACTCCCTGAAGTTCATATTTTACAGACACTGTTGAAAACTAATATATCGTAGTGATCATAAACACAGCTCAGTGGCCCTCATTCACAAAACTTAACACTCACCTCAGTTTTATTATTATATACTTTATGCAATATGTTAAACAATTAACCCGCAGGGGGAAAAAATAAGCCTGTGGCACTTCAGTTCTGCATGAAAACAGCAGACTTGGCAACCATGTTCTTAATATTTTTATGGAAATCATGATTTATTTTTTACTTTTTAAATTAAATGTTTAAAATAACAGAATTTATTTTAAATATATATACAGTGCCCTCCACAAGTATTGGCACCCTTGGTTAAATACAGTATGAGCAAAGGCAGCTGTGAAAATAAATCTGCATTGTTTATCCTTTTGATCTTTGATTGAAACAAATCACAAAATTCTAACCTTTAATTGAAGTAAAACAATAGAAAGTTTGGGGGAAATCTCATTATTATTTTTTTTTTCTCTAGTTCACATTGGCCACAATTATTGGCACCCAATTATTGCAACGTCCTTTATTAAAGGTAACAGCTCTGAGTTTTTTCCTATAATGCCTGATGAGTTTGGAGAACACCTGACAAGAGATCAGAGACCATTCCCTCATACAGAATCTCTCCAGATCCTTCAGATTCCCAGTTCCATGTCGGTTCGTCTCCTCTTCAGTTCACCCCACTCATTTTCTAAAGACTTCAGGTCAGGGAACTGGGACGGCCATGGCAGAAGCTTCATTTTGTTGTCAATGACACATTTTTGTGTTTGTTTTGGATCATTGTCCTGATGAAATATCTAAACATGGTCCATTATAAGATTTCTAACAGTGGCAGTCAGGTTTAGATTTTGTTTACTCTTAGTATTTGATATAATCCATGATGCCATGTATCTAAACAAGATGTCCAGGATCTCTGGCAGAAAAATTAGCACAGAACATTAAAGATGCAGCAGTTTATTTAAATATGTGCATGGGGTACTTTTTATCCCCGTTTGCACCAAACCCATCTGTGTTTGCTGCCAAAAAGCTCTTTTTTTAGTTTCGTCCGACCATAGAAGCCAGTCCCATTTGAAGTTTTAGTCGTATCTGACAACTAAATATGCTGGAGTTTGTTTTTGGATGAGCGAGCAGGATTTCTCTTGAAACCCTCCTAACCAACATGTGGTGATGTAGGGGCTATTTAAATTTTTTTTTTAGGCTTTCTGGCCCCAAGACTCAACTAATCACTGCAGTTCTCCAGCTGTGATCCTTGGAGAGTCTCTGGCTACTCAAAGTCTACTCCTCACCATGCATTAGGACGATATAGACACACGTCCTCTTCTAGGCAGATTTGTAACATCTTTAGTTGATCTGAACTTCTTAAAGCGGTCATCGGATGCAAAGTTCACTTTTACATGTTGTTTGAACATTAATGTGTGTTGGCAGTGCATGTACAAATCTACCCTATAATGATAAAAATCCATGCAGTGGTTTTTAATTAAACTGTAAAAATAATATCCCCTTTTCAAATCGAGCCATTCTCAGATGCCTGTTGGTGTGCCGCCAAACCTACAGAGGCCGCTCCCATGATAGTTGATTAACATGAGCATCTTACCTCAAGCCCGCTTTACATCACCTTTCCTAACAACATGCTAGTTAGCAAGTTTAAATGTGCTAAATGCGGCTAAAGTAAACAGGCTCGTCACTCCACAGAGAGAAGAGGGGGCGGGGCGAGCAGAGTTCATTTGCATTTAAAGGAACAACCCCTCAGAATGGGATGATTTTTGCAGAGCTGATTTTGACAAGGTAAAAAGGGTGTTGTTTTACACTACCATTGAGAATTTTTAACCAAAGTATATTAGAGACTTTTCATTAAGACCCTAAAGAATCATATCAACTTGTGGAAAATGGGCATCCGACGACCCCTTTAATTAGTGCCCTGATGATGGAAATGGGGAGTTTCAATATTTTAGCTCTTTTCTTACAGCCACTTTCTATTTTGTGAAGCTCAGCAATCTTGTTCTGCACATCCGAACTATGTTCTTTGGTTTTACTCTTTGTGATTGAAAATTAAAGGAAATTTGGCATTTGTGTTCCTCATATTTATAATCCTGTGCAACAAGAAGTCATGGCTGGACAATTTCATGTTCCTAGTCACCCTGGTGTGCTTAAAAAATGTGTGAAAAAAAAATGAGTGGAAATATACTTCAGAGATATTTTACTCATAAGAATTTCAAGGGGTGCCAATAATTGTGGCCAACATGAACTAGAGAAAAACATTTATTTCATAATGAGATTTTCTCCTCACTTTACATTGTGTCACTTCAATGAAAGATTAGAATTTTGTGAATTCTTTTGAATGAAAGCTCAACAAAGCAGATTTATTTCCACAGGTGCCTTTGCTCATATTTGCCAAGGGTGCCAATATTTGTGGAGGGCACTGTGTGAATATATATATATATATATATATACACATATAATATGTGGCCCTGGACCACAAAACCAGTCATAAGTAGCACAGGATTTTGTTCCATGAAGAAATTTACTAAATTTGCTAACGTAAATATATCAAAACATAATTTTTGATTAGTAATATGCATTGCTAAGAACTCATATGGACAACTTTAAAGGCAATTTTCTCGCCTCAGATTTCAGAATTTCAAATAGTTGTATCTTGGCCAAATATTGTCCTATCCTAACAAATATACATGCATCAATGGAAAGCTTATTTATTCAGCTTTCAGATTATGTATAAATTTCTCAATTAAAAAAAAAAAAATGATGACATATAATGTTATATGACATATAATATAATATAATATAATATTAAAGAAAGTGTTACCAAAACATACTGCCAGAATAAGGCTTTCTCAGAACTGATATTACAGCAATCATTATCATAGTTTGAAAAGACTTAGCTAAATGTATGTGAACGGTCCATTACGTTTTTACTTGTGGAAAACATTGTAGTTCCAGTCTGTTCACATTTAAACCCACACAGGCATTGGCGTGATTAGATAAGACTCTGTGAGAGATTTTGTGGCACAGTTGGATTCCAGAGGAAAGTGTAGCATCCCAATTTCTGCTGCACTACTGGTGTGTGATAGATGTTTTCTTTCATGTGCCTCTTGGTTTGGATTTTCTGTTTAAGAATTCATATACACAGCATGAATCGAAAATTAGTGTAAGTTAGTTGCGGTGTAGCATCTTAAAACAATATGGAGAAATCGTGATATTGAGAATTCACAAAGCTTCTTATCTTTAGTTAGATGAGAGTAAATGCAGCACATTTGCATATCCAATATAATATCAGAGACCATCTGAGTAATAGGATGAGTGTCATAATAACATGCTGCCGACTTTTGTCTCTTATGTATGTGCGTGTATGTGTTTGTCTATTGTGTTTCTGGCCTGAAGAACTGCGTGGTGTTACGCTGGTTGAGCTGATTAAGAAGGAAGGAAGCACTTTAGGTCTCACCATCTCGGGTGGCACAGACAAGGACGGCAAACCACGTGTCTCCAACCTTCGGCCGGGTGGACTGGCGGCAAGGTGAGCACTAGAGCTGACATCATGCAGAAAATAACGCACTACCTGTGTCAGCCAATCACAGAATTAGAAAGTGGTCACCTGACATCTCCGAAGTGTGCTAATCCTCGCTAATGTGGCTACACATACTGGTGTTGCATTGTAAATGTGAATTACAACTTAAAATTGTTCATTTACCTTAAATTATTGTTACAAACTTTTGTTTTTGAGCATTGTTTACATTATCTAATAAGAAACTAGAAGAAAACTGTTGCAGCAGCTAATTCACAAAAATGCTGGCTAATGTGCCATTAGGACTTGTGTTCTGACACATTTCAAAACATGACAGTGCAATTTTGTGTAGTACAATGTGTCACACCTTCAAATTGCATCTTATTGTTACCGTTAATTAAGATCCCAGATAGCACATGTACGTCTGCAAGATATCTGTTAAAGATGACTTGATCTGAAAAGCATCTGCTGTGTACAAACATCTGACAAGTTTTACATACATTCTAAATAAAAAACATATTAAAGACATCTAATAGACGTCTGTTTGACATCTGATAGGAAACGAGCAAACAGATGAGCAAACACTAAAAAAATATGTCTTGCAGATGTAAATGCAGATGTCAAATAGACGTCTCTGAGATGTATGTGTGCTATACATCTGCAATACGTCTATAGGACGTTTCTTACCAGATGTTCTTCTGCCATTACAGTAGCTGACATGAAAGAGAGAACTGACCATAGAAGCACTTACTTTATGCTAATGCTTGCTAATGGAGCAATGCATACATGATGTGTTACATTACTTGCTTAACATTAGCATTACTGTTCTTGTGTTACTGTGGTAAAAAGTGCAGTCCTCAAGTGGTCGATAGAATTAGCTTCAAATATTTATGCTATTAGCTATCTATAAGTTTATATTAACAACAGTTTGACTAGTTATAGCTAACTTGTTTAGCAAAATTCAAACTGTTGTTCTGCTGTTGCAGTAGCTGTCCTAAAAGAGAAAAGCAGAAACAACTAATTTATGCTTAAGTTAAATATAGCAACAAGGTAACTAGCTATAGCTAACTTGCTTGGCAAGATTCAAACCGTTCTTCTGCCATTACAGTAGTATAATTGACCACAGAAACAGCCGAATGATGCTAAAGCTTGTAAATGTAGCAACATGTACATGTTGCTTTGTTACTTACTATTAGCATTGCTCTTTTTTTATGTTACTATGGTAGTAATTAGTAGTTGTTGTTCAAGTGGTCGATAGAATTAGCTTCAAATAGTTATGCTTTTAGCTAGCTATAAGTTAAACATAGCAACTATAGCTATATAAACATAGCAACATAACTAGCTATAGCTAACTTGACGTGAAAAGACCTGACCTGAAAGCGAAAACTAACCATAGAAGCATTTAATTTATGATAATGCATCGTTAATGTAGCAATGCGTACATGTTGCTTTCTTACTTATTTACAAACTGTTCTTCTGCCGTTACAGTAGCTGACCTGAAAAAGTAAACTAACCATAAAAGCACTTCCCTGATAGCACACACACATCACGGAGACGTCTATTTGACGTCTGCATTTACATATGCAAAACGTATTTATTACCTGTCTGTTAAAGATCTCTTGATCTGGAAAGCATCTGCTGTGTACAAACATCTGGCAGACATCTCTAAGATGTCAGTTTTGCATACATTCTAAATCATAAACATCTTAAAGACATCTAATAGACATCTATTTGACATTTGATAAGAAATGTCCAATAGACGTGTTGCAGATGAGCAAACTACATCTTGCAGATGTAAATCCAGACGTCAAATAGACGTCTCCAAGATGTACGTGTTCTATCAGGGTAGAGTGTTTGCTCATCTGTAATATGTCTATAGGACATTTCCTATCAGATGTCAAAAAGACATATTAGATTCCTTTAAGATGTTTATGATTAGAATGTATGTAAAACTGGCGTCTGAAAGACCTCCGTCAGACGTCTGTACACAGCAGATTGTGATAGCACACATACATCAAGGAGATGTATATTTGACGTCTGCATTTACATCTGGAGGACATGTTTTTTCACATTGTTTGCTCATCTGCAATTCGTCTATAGGACGTTTCCTATCAGATGTCAAATAGACGTCTATTAGATGTCTTTAAGATGTCTATGATTTAGAATGTATGTAAAACTGACATCTTACAGACGTCTGTCAGATGTTTGTACACAGCAGGTGCTTTCCATATCAACCCTGATAGCACACGTACATCTCAGAGACATCTATTTGACGTCTGCAAATATGTATTTTTTATGTAGTTTGCTCATCTGCAATATGTCTATTTGACATTTCCTATCAGATGTCAAATAGACGTCTATTAGATGTCTTTAAGATGTTTATGATTTAGAATGTATGTGAAACTGGCATTTTACAGATGTCTGCCAGACGTTTGTACACAGCAGATGCTTTCCAGATCAAGAGATCTTTAACAGACATCTTGCAGATGCACATGTGCTATCTGGGTTAATTTATGCTAATGTTCGCTAATGTAGCAACATGTTACCTTACCTTACAATACTTAACATTGGCATTACTGTTTTTGTGATACTGTGAAATTGTGCTGCATTAATGCTCAAGTGGTTGATAGAATTAGCTTCAAATATTGATGCTGTTAGCTAGCTATAAGTTAAAAATAGCAATAATTTAACAAGCTATAGCTAACTTGCTTATCAAGATTCAAACTGTTCTTCTGCCATAACAGTAGCTACAGAAGAAGCTAATTTCTGCTGTGCATACTTCTGTCACATTACGACACATTTCGGAACGCAACTGTGCATAAAATCAAGCGTGTAGCTAGAAGCGCTGTTCACAAGTAGGTACAGTAAGTTGTGAGCCTTAGAGCTAAAGAAGGGAATTTGATAAATAGTTGTTAAATTTCTGTTTCCTCATACTTACTTTTGGTTAAACTCATTTCAGTGATGTGAAAGTTTTCCCATCTTCAGTTGTTTCTTCTTTCCTTGTGGCTGGTGTGAGGATGTTATGGAGTGCATCTGGGCTGATGATACATTTTTGTCAGGCATCATTGTGTTAGCGCATGTACGCCCAGAGGACAAAAGGGAATGAATAGCATTCATTTGTCTAATTAGCATCTAAATGAGCATATTTATACTCCCTGTGGGGTGTTCAACAACAGATAAGGAGTTCTCACTGCATTTTACTTTCCATTCAAAACATAATTATGTTTTCTATGTTTTTGACCATTGACAGAAAGCGTTTCTGGACCATCCCACGTTATCTTGCTAATTCCTCTATGTTATGCTAACAAAGCTACTTTCTTCAAAGATTGGAAAATCCAACTTTTACATTGTTCAACATAAATGGTGGAGCAGTTATTAGCTAAACTGTTTAATTACTATATTTTTAGTAATTACAATATAAAAAGTTTCACTACTGCTAATATTAGGCTTAGGGATTTGAACAAACCCATAATCCTAAGTATTGTTCTGTGATTGAGTTACATTTTAATGTGTCTCAGGAGCGATCAGCTCAATGTGGGCGACTACATCAAGTCAGTCAATGGTATCAACCTGACCAAGCTGCGTCATGACGAGATCATCAGTTTGTTAAAGAACGTAGGCGAGCGTGTCGTGCTGGAAGTGGAGTATGAACTGCCTTCACCTGGTAGGAAGTTGAGTATTCTGACTTTTGCTTGTCTTGTGGCATGTTCCTGTCAATGTAACCCCAGTCTGAGCCAATCAGACTGAATGAGTGAATGAGTGAATATCATCATTAACGTCTTTTTGCGTCAGTAAGTCCACTTCAAGTTGTGTATATATAGTTATGCACAGTAATTCAGAATGCATGGATGTATGTTGAAAGCTACTGTGTGTCATAAGCTAGCCAGTTTGTTTTTGGTTTTGGTTTGAATGGCAGATGTAGCAAATTAGCTTTACCAATTTGTTGAACAAACAAACAGAGTATCATCTTAAAGTACCACATTGTGCACTTTTTGGTAATATTAGCCTATAAATGGCTTATTTATCACACCAAACACATGATCTCTTAAGACTTCAAGCAATGGTTTTGACAAATGCAATACCATGATATTAGTGATGGACCGATACATTGCCCAGAGGTGCGTTTCCTGCACAACAATGAAATTTGCTGCTACTACTCTGGTATGATGCATGGTTTGAACAGTTAACTAGCTAGTCATGTTTGTTTTCTAAAACCATACTATCTTTGTGGCATATCCATGGTCCACATGTTGTACTAACAAGGAACTACGCTTATAACCACAGGTCAAGAATTGTAATTGCATCCAAACAACTTTGCGAATTTTCGTTGAAATTGTAATTCTTGACCTGTGGCTATAAGCATAGTTCCTTGTTAGTACAACATGCCACAAAGATAGTATGGTTTTAGAAAACAAACATTAGCTAGATAACTGTTCCAACTATACATCATACCAGAGTAGTAGCAGCAAATTTCATCATTGTGCAGGAAACGCACATTTGGGCAATGTATCGGTCCATCACTAATATCATGGTATTGCATTTGTCAAAACCGTTGCTTGAAGTCTTAAGAGATCATGTGTTTGGTGTGATAAATAAGCCATTTATAGGCTAATATCACCAAAAAGTGCACAATGTGGTACTTTAAGATGATACTTTGTTTGGTCATTAACAACATCATTTATGATTTTCTGTTTCGGAAATAATAGTTCCAATGAAAATTTGTGAACAGCATCGTAAAGTTATGTGTTTGGAACTACAGCTCTCGTCCTGTATAAAGCATAGTTTCTTGTTAGTATTAGCTAACTCAATGGTTCTCAGCTCCAGTCTTCTTTCTCCTAAGGAGCTGATGGTCTGAATCAGGTGTGGTAAATGAGGGAGACATACAAAATGTGTAGAGCAATGGGCCTTGAGGGCTGGAGCTGAGAACCACTGAGCTAACTACATTCACATATTTGGTCGCTACCATCATAGTTCTACGATTTGCTGTTTTAGGACACATAGTTGTAACAAACATTCACAAACAGCATCGTAAAGTTATGTGGTTGGAACAACAGCTCTCAAACTGTGGTTAAAAGCAGAGTTTCTTATTATTAGCTAACTACGTTTGCGAATTTGGTCATTACCATCATAGTTGTACAATTTGCCGTTTCAACATTAAAAACATTGCAAAGCTTTGTGGTTGAAACTACAGCTCTCAGCCTGTGGTTAGAGGCAGAGTTTCTTGTTAGTATTAGCTAACTTTGGTCACAAATGCAGTCTCTATCAATTTAGTTCTATGATATGCTATTTTCCCAAAATCATAGTTCCAATGAACTTAAACATCATCCGTAAAGTTGTGTGGTTGGAACTACAGCTCGCAAATGCTGTCGTTACCTATGTAATTCAACATTTCGCTGTTTCTCGAAATTGTAGTTCCATCCAAACAACTTTGTGAATTTTCGTTGAAATTGTAATTTCAGTAAACAGCAAATTGTTGAATTACATATGTAACGACTGCATTTGCGAGCTGTAGTTCCAACCACACAACCACACAAGAAAATATGCTTCTAATAACAGGACAGGTGCTGTAGTTCCAACCACACAACTTTTTGATGCTGTTTGTGAATGTTTGTTGGAACTATGCTATTTGGAAAGCACAAATTGTACAACTGTGTTGGTAACAACTGAATTTGTGACCATAGTTAGCTAATGCTAACAAGAAACTGTGCTTTTAACCACAGGTCCAGTGCTGTAGGTATAACTACAAAGCTTTGCGATGCTGTATACGAATGTTCATTGGAACTATGGTTTCTGAAACAGCATGTTGTAGAACTATGTCGGTAACAACCAAATTTGTGTTTGTAGTTAGCTAATATTAATAAGAAACTATGCTTGAACCACAAGTCGAGAGCTGTAGTTTTGACCATACAACTTTACAATGATGTTTATGAATGTTTGTTGGAACTACAATTTCAGAAAATAGCAAACTGTAGAACAATGTTGATAACAACTGAATTTGCAGTCACAGTTACTTAATACTAACAAGTAACTATGCTACTAAAAACAGGATAAGAGCTGTAGTTTCAACCACACAGCTTTTTGATGCCGTTTACGAATGTTTGTTGAAACTATGATTTCGAAAAAAACAAAACGTAGAACTATGTTTGTAACGACTGAATTTGCAATCACAGTTGGCTAATACTAACAAGAAACTATGGTTTTAATAATGGAACAAGAGCTGTAGTTTCAGCCACACAGTTTTACGATGTTGTTTACGAATGTTCGTTGGAACTATGAAACAGCAAATGTAGAACTATATTGGTAACGACCAAATTTGCATTTGCCGATAGCTAATACTAACAAGAAACTATGCTTCTAACCACAGGTCGAGAGCTGTAGTTCCAACCATACAACTTTACAATGCTGTTTACAAATGTTTCCTGGAACTTTGATCTCGGAAAATAGCAAATCGTAGAACTATGTTTGTATCGACTGAATTTGCAATCACAGTTAGCTAATGCTAATAAGAAAATATGCTTCCAATAATAGGAGAAGAGCTGATGTTTTAAACACACAACTTTACGATGCTGTTTGCGAATGTTCATTGGAAGTATGGTTTCTGAAGCAGGAAATTGTAGAACAATGTTGGTAATCACCAAAATTGTGATCATAGTTAGCTAATACTAACAAGAAACTATGCTTTTAATAACAGGAAGAGAGCTGTTTTTCCAAACACACAACTTTATGATGCTGTTTGCAACGATAGTTAGCTAATACTAGCAAGCTGTTTCCGAATGTTTGTTGGAACTATGATTTTGGGAAATAGCAAGTCATAAAACTGTATTGATAATGACCAAACTTGCGACCACAGTTAGCTAACAGTGCTTTTAGGAAAGGCACCCCATGCTGAAAAAAAGATCGACCTGTAGTTAATATATCAACACTGAAATCTGTGCATCCATGCACTCTGATTATAATGGATCGAGGTGATTGTATCTCATTGGCTCAGTTTGGCATGTGTTATGATATATTACAATCGTTAGCCAGTTTATCTTGTGCATGACAGATAAATTGTCTAGTTTATAAACTCAGTGTTTCTGGCTGACCTTCTGCTGAACGTCAGTTTGCATCTGGGTTTATTTATCTGATTGTCCGGCAGAACTGGCCATTCGCCCAGTAAAAGGTGCTGATTTAGAGATGCTATTGCCTCTCTTCTGTCTCTGTTGTCCCTCTTAGCACCAGACAGTACCTCAGGTGTTATTTCCAAGACAATCGAGATCTGTTTGCAGAAAGAGGGCAACAGCTTCGGCTTTGTTATGCGAGGTGAGTTTGGGTTTATTGCCACTCATTTTATTGTATTTATTTATTTAAATTAATCTTTCCTATAATATTCCTAAAATCAAATAAAAAACTACAGATTTTTAAATATGTGTTATAATACAGGCGGATCCCATGAGGACTGGCACAGATCTCGTCCTTTGGTGGTCACGCATGTTCGACCAGGTGGTCCTGCTGACAGGTAATGGACAATCCAAAATTAAGCATTTGACTTTTCTGCAAAAAGAGTTTCCAAGATAAAGCGAGCAGTATTCAGCAGGTCATAAAGCAGCTTTTAAAACATGTATCCAGCATCATGTTAGCTCAGTAGACTAAATTTATTAGCATGCCAACTGCAGGGAGTGCAGGACAGAGTGTTAGCTTAGCAGGCTAATTGATTAGCATTCTTACTAAAAACGTAACTATTAATTTTGTTGGTTTTTAACTTTTTAGGTGCAACTGAATTTAATGAACAACATGTATAAGCAACACAGTTCTTGTTGCAGTCATCTGCCACATTTGGAGCGTCGTGTCTTAACACACTATTTGCATTTTATCTAAATCCAGAAAGTAGGCCAGAGATTTCCCTCTCAGCTTAGACGGCTAGTTATTATTTTTAGTTTTAGGATTTTGCGTGCCTCTCTTACCAACCGCTTTTCCCTACTTATATCCGCATCACGCAACCTGGCAAAAGAGAAAAATAAATGTATGTGTCTAGAGAGATTCTTATTGAATGTCTTCAATAAGATGCCTTTGATGTTAAAGACAAAGTGTGTTTTGATTGATGGGTGGAAATTGTATTGTCGTTCCTGAATGCCTCCAGACGTTTCATGAAGAAAATATAGTGCTCTCAAACAGGTTCTCTCACATTAGTGTGGAATATCAAGAGTATTTTAAATAAGCTCACTGCCTAGGCAGCATATTCAACCTTATTTTGCCTTCAAAAATACCGAAAATGTTTTTGAAAGAAGTTTAAATTTGAGTTGTATTAAGTTCAGATTTATTTGATCAAAACAGTAAAAAGAGTAAAATTGTGAAATATTATTACAGCTATTCTGATTAATATTTTTGCGGAAACTAAAATATTTTTCAGAATTTTTTGATGAATAGAAAATGTCATCTTTACTGTCACATTTGATCAATTAAATGAATCATTACTGAAAAAAGTATTAAATTAATAAAATTCTATTGACCCCAAACTATTTAAATGGTACTGTACACTGTAACAAAAAAAAAAATGAGTGAACTTAAAATTTTAAGTTCAGTCAACTCAAAAAAGTTTAGTCAACTTGAAATGTTGTTGTACTAAGTGACAACTTAGATATTTAAGTTCTTTCAACCTAAACTTTTTAAGGCAGCTGGGTAACAAGCCCAGCTTTTAAGTTTAACAAACCAAATTTTTTGTTTAGTCAACTCAAATATCTTAAGTTTTCACTTAGTACAACTTAACATTTCAAGTTGACTAAACTAATTTGAGTTGAATGAAGTTAAAATTTTAAGGCAGCAGAGTAGCAAATTATTTTAAGTTGACTCAACAAATTATGTTTTTATTTTGTGTGTGTGTTATACATTTCATTGATAATTAAATGTGACTGTTCTGCATGTGTTCTTGTGCAGAGAAGGGACTCTAAAAGCAGGCGATCGGATCTTAAGTGTGGACGGTGTGGTTTTACACAGTGCCACTCTCAGCGATGCTCTTACTGTTCTGACCCAGTGTGGCCAGGAAGCCCTGTTCCAGATCGAGTATGACGTCTCCATCATGGGTAAGTTACTTCACAGTTGCGCTCGTTTTATATATTGACAGGAAATTCCATATATCCCAGTGGATTAACATGTCGTTAGCTTTGTGTGTTGCACTTTGAAAGAAAATGATAAATTAACCCTCAGAATGCCTTTAAAATCTGTATACTATTTTCGAATTACAGGTTTGTTTAGACCCAAAGAATTGTTATTCTATAAAACAGTCCTTACTTAATATTTGTCAACTAAAGCTATAATGTATCTATATTAAAAATTACTCATTAATAATTTAAAGTGAAATAAGTAAATAAATAAATCAAAGTGTTCAATATTGCCATGTTATTACCACAGAATTACTGCATTTACCACTTTTTATTAATTAAAAAATGTAAAAATTTTTTAAAATTTCCAATTACACACATACAAAAAAATTCTTTATTTCCCCAATATTTATATATATATATATATAAAATATTTAAATATCTCATTGTATGGAATTTATAAAAACATCTGAGAATTACCTATATTAACCCTGTTGGAATTAATGAAATGTAATACTCATGACTGTTTAAAAAACGTCCAAATTTATGAAACTACATACATATTACTCTGAAAATATACTTTGAAAATAAATTTGTTTTACTTGCATTAACTTGAACGTTCAGATAAAAAAAAGTGATTTTTTTCATGTTGCGTTCAATAGGCATACATATAGCACATAGTTTATCAGCAAAATTTAGTCCCAAATGTTCGTGAGATATGAAGAAAAGGCTTAATTTATTTTAAATTAAGGGTGTTTTTTTTTTGACACTAATTTAGCCTCATAGATAATTTTACAACAAGTATTTTTGACACTAATTGTACTCCATACATAGCTGTGTCCAAAATGACCTGAACACAAAACGTTTTTTAAATGGTTATATCTGTTAAACAATAGTTGCACAAATCTGTATAAATAAAAAAAAATAAAAATAAAAAGGTGTATTTTGAGGGTCTTAAAATATTTGCAAAGTTTCATTCCCTTAAGTTTTACTTAGAACTTTCAGATGAAAAAAGTGATGTTTTTCATGTTGCGTTCAATAGGCATACATATAGCACATAGTTTATCAGCAAAATTTAGTCCCAAATGTTTGTGAGATATGAGGAAAAGGCTTAATTTATTTTAAATTAAATGTTTTTGTTTGTTTGTTTGTTTTTTTTTTTTTTTTTTGGACACTAATTTAACTTCATAGATAATTTTACAGAAAGTATTTTTGACACTAATTGTACTCCATACATAGCCGCATCCAAAATGACCTGAACACAAAACATAACTTTTTTTAAATGGTTATATAAACAATAATTGCACAAATCTGTATAAATAATGAGATGTATTTTGAGGGTCTTAAAGTATTTGCAAAGTTGCATTTCTTTACTAAAAACTTTTCTTTTTTAGAAATTATGTATCTCTTCAGAGACAAAATGGAGTTAACTGAACTACTTTAGCATTTAGAGAGTGCTGGTCCTTTTGCATACGTTTTCCAGAAGCACAGCACTTCTCTCCAGAGATCTCTGCTCTGTTTAGCCATCTTCACAATTTCATCTGGATGAACAGCAGGTTGTTGACCTGCAAGAGTGGAGAAACAACCTTCACGCCCTTAACAATGCTGTTAGGCTAATTTATGCTGACCACAATTAGCATAACGCCCACTGTTGTTCTCCTTGTGGAGTTAAAGAGGTCATATCCTAGAAAATAGAGGTCTGGAATAAACTTTTGGCTCTCAAAACTTTCTGAAAGACTCTTTATTGAATGTAAGCTGTAGAAATCACAGCGTAACAATGCTGTCCTTTTCTGTCCTTATCACCTGTTGTCAGACTCAGTGACGAACGCTTCAGGTCCTCTGCTGGTGGAGATTGCCAAGGCACCTGGAGCCAGTCTGGGAATCACTCTGACCACTGCCATGCACAGGAACAAACAGGCCATCGTCATCGACAAGATCAAACCCGCCAGTGTGGTGGACAGGTACACACTCACCAAACACCAGACTGCTTTGTTAATCATAAAACCACTTTTAAGCAATTTTCCTATGCA
Organism: Labeo catla; assembly: GCA_012976165.1. Classification (NCBI taxonomy): domain Eukaryota; kingdom Metazoa; phylum Chordata; class Actinopteri; order Cypriniformes; family Cyprinidae; genus Labeo; species Labeo catla. The sequence continues at coordinate 180,654 of VONZ01000686.1, forward strand.
GATTGCTTTAAAAACAACTAAAATTGCATATTTTCATGAGCAACTCCCCAAATAAAGCAGTTCTATAGGATTTCTGCAAAAACAGACGTTTTGTCACTGATACAATTTTGTAGAATGGCTCTGGCATCTACAACAACATAAACTGCTTATACTGTATGTGAAACTGTAAATACTTTTAAATAATTTTGTTTCTTAAATTGTTTGTAAAGACTTTACAGAAATGGTTTTACAACTTACTCAAAATTTAGGGTACATTTTAGTAAAACCATTTTTTTGTGTAACCCTTTTTATTTTCATGTAATTTCTTTAATATTTTATTTTACATAAATCTGTCTATCTATCTATCTATCTATCACGCAACTGTTTTATTTTTGTGTGAATTTATCTTTAACTCTTTTTTACATACTTTTATTTATTCATTTATTATGCAAATTGTTTGTTACAGTATTCATCCACAAATGGGAAATTAAATTGTTCAAAGCCATTTTTACGTAAATAGTTTTCATTTCCCCACAAAAGTTTTTTGTAAAAACAATTTGTACGCAAATGATTTTATCATTGTAAAACCATTGTTTGGTTTTTGGTTTTAATTTGATTTTTATGTAAACTATTTTTTTTTTTTTTTTTAATAAATGCACTTTTAAAAAGCATTTTTAAACATTTTTAAACAACCAAAATCGTTTTTAGATAAAATATTTTTTATTATATTTATATTTTTCCTATATTGAGAGACAATTTATACTCCAAAAACTTTATTAGTCTGTCCTAAATTTATTTTTTAATTTTATGTACAGTAAATTGGTTGAAAGATGTTAGTTTTAAAAATAAATAAGTAAACAAAAATAGATAAGTTTACAAAAAGTATTTTTGACGCTAATTGAACTCCATACATAGCTGAGTCCAAAATGACCCGAACACAGATCGTGACTTTTTTTCTAAATGGTTATACCTTTAAATAAATAATAGGATTTTTTTTTTTTTTTTTTTAGAAATTATTTAATGAATTTAAATTGTTCATTAAACTTTTTTAAGGGTGTTACTTATTTTTACAATTTTACAAAAAATAATTTTTGACACTAATTGTACTCCATACATAGCCGAGTGTAATGGTTATTACCCTAATGGTAATGGTAATGGTTAATATATATTTGCTATAGTTATTAGGATGCATGAAATGTTGTTGTTTTTGTTTTGCATCAGAATCATAGGATTCATTTTTGATGGATATGCAATTTTCTATATTCCTATTTTTATTACATTTTAAAAACAGTACGAAACATCATTCACCATCATTAACTTCCCCATTCTATATAGTTCACATATTTCTGAGGGAAATAGTGTATTCAGATTCATTATTGTGGTAATTTGGGTGATTTTCGATGTTGTTTTTGTCTTTTATGACAGCTCTAGCAGTTCTCTGTTTGCGTCTCAGGTCCGGAGCGTTACACGTGGGTGATCATATCCTGTCTATAGACGGCACCAGCACAGAGCACTGCTCCGTCCTGGAGGCCACGCAGCTGCTGGCCAGCACGACTGATCAGACCAAACTAGAGATCCTCCCCGCACACCAAACACGCCTGCCCGGGAAACCCCAGGACACTGGTGAGAGACGGGAACTGCTGTGAAAACTGCTGTGCTTTTCCAGACATGGATTAGGCCTAATCTGAGACGTCTTTAACAGATGGCTGAATCTGATCTTGGAATGGACCTAAACTGTGTCTGGAAAACTCTGTGAATGTACCGTAACACATGGGTCATTGACACAATGCTCATTTTTTGTGCCTCATTTCAAGTGTCCTATTTGTGTCCTAAGTGTTCTAAGAAATATATGAAATACATATTTAATATTATTTAATAGTGTTTTTAAAAATGTTATTTAAAATATATATAATGTTTAATAATGGTATTTAATAAAAAAATATTTTATAAAAATACTATAAACATTAAAAGAGTTTTGTCCACCAAATCAAAGTCAGGTTGTAAAATATGTCATGTGGAGCAACCTCGTAATAAACCGTAATTCTATTTATCAATTAATCATTCATCATATTTGTAAAAATACTTTTACTACATCTAAGAAATTTTTGTCGACCAAATCAATGTCATGGCCAGCTGTAAAATATGTCATGTGGAACAACCTCATAATAAACCGCATTTCTATTTATCAATTAATAATTCATGATATTTTTACTTTATTTATTTATTTATTTATTTTTTACTTCAATTAGTTTTTTTTTTTTTTTTAATAATGATTAAGCTCATTATTTATGTTTTTATAGTATAAAAATATGTTTTTACTTGTTACATCACATGATATTTTAGAAGGTTTATGTATGTATGTATGTATGTATGTATGTATGTATGTATGTATGCATGTTTATTTGTATTAATTAATTAACCTGATGGTTACACCACATGACATTTTAAATCATTTCAAGTTTTTTTATGTTTTTTAATTGTTGAAAGTTAGTTGTAAAATTGGAAAAAATGTTATTACTTTTTACTTGATGGTTACACCACATGACATTTTAAGTCATTTCTTCGTTTTTCCTTTTTTTTATTGTTAAAAGTTAGTTGTAAAATTGGGGGAAAAAATATTAAATTGGCATATGCACTTTAACCTATTTTTTAATCTTCACCAGTCTTGTTTCATGGGAAATAAATAGATAAATAAATAAATAAACACACATTTTCTTATTTAGTATTTTTGTTTTGCTTTCCAGTTCAAACAGAAGTAATACTACTTAAGATACCAAATCTTGTTTTCTGAAATCAAAATTAAGTGAGTTAATGCTTCAAACAAGAGTTGTTTTCCCTTTAAACTGAGATTATTTTTCTTACAGCGATGGCAATTATTTGCACGTCTTAAACATAAACTTTATTTTGAAACATTTTTTCATTTAGAAACATTGTCTTAATGAGTGTCATTTTACCTCTTAAGTAAATTTTTTCTTGATTTTAAGAATGTTTTAATACTTGTACTGTAAAACTCGTACTGTGTTGCCACTGAGCAAGTCAAGTACCATGTAAATCCAATAGTATATTATGGTAATCGTTTCTATGACCATCATACTAAACCACAGTACTTTTTGTGAAGTCTAAGGCAACCATTTGTTTCCCTGTTTATTCCAAAGGAGGTCATAATAATCTTTTGCTAATTATAGCGATATAAACTTCACATGTATCCTCTTCGGATGCACAAATGAGGACGAGAAAACATAGATGGCGAGACTGCTCTGTCATCTCATCTGCTGTCCTCTCATTTAATTAGCTTCTCGTTCTGCTTGATGTCGCCCCACGAGCTTAAGACCGCAGGACAGATTTAATCATGGAGACCTGCTCACCCTAGAAAACCAGCAGACAGCGGCTCGATATCAAACCGAGACGCGGTGGACGCAGACCCAGATTGGTTATTTTCATCCCGTTTATATGCAAATGCAGCAGATGAACAGATGTCCGACTGTGCGGACCACATTGCACTAAAAGCCTGAATTAGTAGCCTGCGTGAGCTCTCGGACTGTTTGCAGCGCCGTTCTCTGAGAATCTAATCAATAGCTTATTATCATCGAGCGTATAAACATTTTCTATAATTGCACGACTTTATGGATGCACCCAATGATTGGGCGACTTCAATTATAGAAGATGCTTAAACTTCAGATGGTTGTTTTAAGTTGACTTTGAAGCTGTTACATGTGAGTGTACACATTGTGATTTAGCACACTTTTAATGTATAATATTTTACAAACATTATAATTTATTAACAGCTTCAATTATAGAAGACATTGAAACTGCAGATGGTTGTTTTTACTTTGACTTTGAAGTTCTTGCTATTTCTGGTTCTGCAATCATCCAGAACTGTAGATGCCCATCAATTTCAATCTAGTCCAATTTTTGCCCCACTTCTGCTGCCATGGTTCGGCCTGTGACAGTTAATTACGTCCACCAAAGCTTTAAAACTGAAAAGATGGCCTCTTGAATTCCACGCATTGCTCGTATAAATCATAAAACAGAGTTTATGATGCCAGTAAAGCCTTGACGTCCAGATTTTTGGGCACTGGAACAAACGTCCCTAATGGATACGGACAAGTAAAGTGGTTATGTTTTCAGCATCTGATCTGTCCTGCCAAAATATCACATGGCACTATATAGGTCATTCCCTGCCGCGCTGAGAACCCGAGAGAGGAGGTGGAAGGCTGTAATGATGGAAAAAACATATTTGCGAGTGTGAACTTTCAGCCCCGGCAGGACTTCAATCAAGAATTGACGCCCACTTGCGGAGCCCGTGTCAATAATACATAGAAACTTCACCCAGGAAATAAATGGAATTTGATATTTTGCCATATGACTCCTACGTTTTCGATTTCAGAATTTATATATGCAAATATTGTAGCTGACCTTGTTAGGGGAAGAAAAGGAAGAATGTCTGGGGGAAATCTCTTTCGGGGATTGCTTTCTAAGAGATTCTAGAAATTAAAGTGAGGAAGAATAAATTATATACATTTGAATACATTTGCATATTTGGTAGACACTTATTTACAAAGCAACATTGATATTACATTACATAGAACAGAACAGAATAGAAGTCACAGTTATGAGCTATAACCGTATTTATGAGAAACCAAGTCTCAGTTATGAGTAATAAAGTTACGGTTATGAGAAATGAAGCCACAGTAACAAAACACTTTAGTCACAATTACATGAAATTAATACAGTTTCAATAAAGTTACAATTACAATAAATAATGTCACAGTTATGAAATATAGTTGCAATTACAACGTCACAATTACAAGACATAATGTCACAGATATGAAAAATAATGTTACAGGTATGAAGTCGCAATTACAAAAATAATGTCACAATTATTAGATATAGTTGCAATTAGAGAAATAAAGTCTCATGACAAATAAAGTCATAGCTACAAAATAGTCGCAGTTACGAGAAATAATGTCACAATTACAAAAATAAAGTCACAATTGTTAGATATAGTTGTAATCAGAGAAATAAAGTCTCGTTTATGAGAAATAAAGTCACAGTTACAAAATAGTCGCAGTTATGATAAACAATGTCACAGATATAATAAATAATGTTACAGTTATGAAATATAGTCGGAATTACAAAAATACTGTCACAATTATTAGATATAGTTGCAATTATAGAAATAAAGTCTCGTTTATGAGAAATGAAGTCACAGTTACAAAATAGTCGCAATTACAAGACACAATGTCACAGATATGAAAAATAATGTTACAGGTATAAAGTCGCAATTACAAAAATAATGTTAGAATTATGAGATATAGTTACAATTTGAGAAATAAAATCTCATTTATGAGACATGAAGTCACAGTTTAAAAACAAATCACAATTACAAGAAATAATGTCACAGATATGAGAAATAATGTTACAGTTATGAAATATAGTTGGAATTACTAAAATAATGTCACAATTATTAGATATAGTTGCAATAGGAGAAATAAAGTCTTGGTTATGAGAAATGAAGTCACAGTTACAAAATAGTCACAGTTATGAGAAATAATGTTACAGTTATGAAATATAGTCACAATTACAAAAATAATGCCACAGTTATTAGATATAGTTGCAATTAGAGAAATAAAGTCTCGTTTATGAGAAATAAAGTCACAGTTACAAAATAGTCGCAGTTATGATAAACAATGCCACAGATATGATAAATAATGTTACAGTTATGAAATATAGTCGGAATTACAAAAATACTGTCACAATTATTAGATATAGTTGCAATTATAGAAATAAAGTCTCGTTTATGAGAAATGAAGTCACAGTTACAAAATAGTCGAAATTACAAGACATAATGTCACAGATATGAAAAGTAATGTTACAGGTATAAAGTCGCATTTACAAAAATAATGTTAGAATTATGAGATAGTTACAGTTTGAGAAATAAAGTCTCATTTATGAGACATGAAGTCACAGTTTAAAAACAATCACAATTACAAGAAATAATGTCACAGATATGAGAAATAATGTTACAGTTATGAAATACAGTTGGAATTACAAAAATAATGTCACAATTATTAGATATAGTTGTAATTAGAGAAATAAAGTCTCGTTTATGAGAAATAAACGAGTTACAAGTCACAGTTACAAAATATCCACAATTACGAAAAATAATGTCACAGATAACACAAATTTTGTTAGTTATGAGAAAGTCACAGTTGAGTTGCAGTTATAAGAAATGAAACCACAAGATACAAGATGCTTTAGTCACAATTACATGAAATTAATACACAATTATAATAAAGTAGCAATTATGAGAAATAATGTCACAATTATTTGCAGTTACAACAATGTCACAATTATGAGATGTAGTTGCAATAAGTCACAGTGCAAAAAATGTTGGAATTACAAAAAATTGCAATTATACAAAGTCATAGTTACTGTAATTGCAATTACAATAAATTAATTTACAATTTTACATAATAATAAATGCAACATTATTTCACTTGATTAAGAGAAATTGTAATTGTGATTTGTTGTTCTTTTCTTTCTTTTTTTTTTTTACTTTTTCCTTAAATTTAATTTAAATTAAAAAAAAATAAATTTAAACATAAAGTTTAAATTTTATGTCTCAAAAACATCAAATTAATTTTACTTTCATTCTATGTTGGAATAACACTTGTAATATATTTCCGAATACACTAATAGCTTTATGTCATTGACTCAATAACATTGACTGTTACACAACCCACTTTGGATGGAAAACAGCTAACATTCAGATAGTAGTTCAGATTTTTGAGATCTTTTATTTGTACAGTATGTCTGTATTTTGCAATACAGAATTAAGCGACACACAATTTAATAGCAAATTAGCCAAAACCACTGCTAATAACCTTAGTGTCAGTCACCTGCTGGTTGAATTCATGTTTTAGCTAAATGACGTGGTCTTAAAAAAGCAGTATTGTAATCTCCTTACTCAAATTAAGCTCCTGTCACATCAGCCTGTGTGGGAGACTTTACCGTCATCATTCCTGGTGTTCTCAATTCCTACATCAAGAGACAGAGTTGTGTTTCTTTGAGACCTAGTAGACGAGCTTAGCATAAGCCACAAGGAAGAAGGATTTAGCACTCAAACGTTAGAAGATGCCTCATTGGTGCTCAGACAAACAGATAGTAGTATTTAACCTGGCTTGTGAAAATCTGTCTGAAAGTGGCATTTCTTAACGTCTCATCACATTCTGTGTGGCAAAAAAATACAAACATAATGCTAATATGTGCAGGAGTCAAAATGTTTGTTTAGTATGTAACAAAGATTAAAAAAGTAGCGAGTAGACTTCATTTAAACCACAAAGTGTAACCACACACACAAATACACACATCTCTCTGAGTGTTCTAAAGCTCCTTATGGTTTTCCAGAAATGGAGGATGGTAAAGCTAAGCTAAGTTAAAGCTAAGTTGTTGAATGTCATATTACTTAGTTAGGGTGTTTCACATTATTAATTCCCTGCTGAAAAATCCATCTCAAGTTGGTTCTAAATTTTGGAACAGGGTAGCTGGTTTGCTGATGATCTTAACAGGTAAACCACCTTGGACCATCAGCAAAACCAGCTGCCAGCTAAACATACAGCCTTATGGTTGTCAGGTTGGTCAACCAACTAATGACCAGCTTGGACCATTTAGAAACTAGTTACTGTGTCCAAAAACAGAGCCCATCTCTGTGTCCATGTCACAGTGAGATGGATTTTTAAGCAGGATAAAGAATCACATGCTGAGTATGTTAGGTCCAGTGATACGTTCACATATCTTAATTATTATCTGTAGAAGCTTTGTGCTTTATGTATTTTTATGTATAGAGTTGTATGTATTTTTATAGAAATTCATTTTTTGCTGCAGAGTAAAAAATAAAAAGATATTAAAAATAAGATAAGGTACGTTGCGTGAAATCAACATGCAATTGTGAGAAATTACAATTATGAGAAAAGTTGTGGCAGAAGTGAGATCTAGTTGTAATTAAGAAAGAAAATGCAGTTACAAGGAATAATGTTGCAGTTGTCAGAAATAATGTTGCAGATTTGAGATAGTTGCAATTATGAGAAATAATGTTGCAATTATCAGAGTTACCAGATATTTAAGTCTAAATTGCAGGAAATTTATACAGTTATAATAAAGTCGCAATTACAAGAAATAATGTTGCAATTATGAGATATAATCACAGTTACAAGAAATAGTGTTGCAATTTTAAGATATAGTCGCAGTTATAAAAAATAATGTCACAGTGATGAGATATAGTTGGAGGTATGAGAAATAATGTCACAGTTACGAGAAATAATGTTGCAATTATGAGATAGTCGCAATTATGAGAAATAATGTCACAGTTATGAGAGTTGCAAGATATTTATGTAGCAATTACATTAAATAATGTTGCAATTATGAGAAATAATGTTGCAATTAAGAGAAAGTCATATTTATGAGAAATAATGTCACAGTTATGAGAGTTGCAAGATATTTACATAGCAATTACATTAAATAATGTTGCAATTATGAGAAATAATGTTGCAATTAAGAGAAAGTCATTTATGAGAAATAATGTCACAGTTATGAGAGTTACAAGATATTTAAGTCACAATTACAAGAAACAGTGTTGCAATTTTAAGATATAGTCGCAATTACAAGAAATGTTACAATTTTAAGATATAGTCGCAATTATGAAAAATAATGTCGCGGTGATTAGATATAGTTGCAGTTATAAGGAATAATGTCACAGTTATGAGAAATAATGTTGCAATTATGAGAAAGTCGCAATTATGAGAAATAATGTCACAGTTATGAGAGTTAAAAGATATTTAAGTCACAATTATAATATTGCAATTTTGTTGTAATGTTGCAATTTTAAGATGTAGTCGCAATTTCTAAAAAATCGCATAAGATTATCACAATTATGAGAAATAATGTCAGTTATGTGAGTCACAGTTCTGAGAAATAATGTCACAATTATGAGAAATAATGTTGCAATTTTGAGAAATAATGTCGCAGTTCTCAGAAATAATGTCGCAGCTATGAGAAATAATGTTGAAATTATGAGATAGCCGCAATTATGAGAAATAATGTTGCAATTATGAGAAATAATGACAGTTATGAGCTAGTTACAATTATAGGAAATAATGTCACAATTATGAGTAATAATGTCACAGTTATGAGATAGTTGCAATTATGAAATACAGTGTTGCAATTATAAGAAATTACGTTGCAGTTGTCAGAAGTAATGTGACAGCTATAGTTAGAAATATCAGAAATAATGTTAAAATTATGATAAATAATGTCGCAATTACAAGAAATGTATAGAATTATAATGAAGTCAGAATTACAAGAAATAATTTTGCAATTATGAGATATAATCGCAGTTTTAAAAAAAGTTGCAATTTACCTTAAGATACAAGATACCATATTCAAAATTACAAGAAATTATTTCCATTTTAATAGTCGCAATTATGAGAAATATAGTAGCAATTACAAGAAATGAAGTCAACGTTACAAAATAGTCACAATTACAAGAAATAACGTCTCAAAATGAGAAATAATGTTGCAATTGTGAGATAGTTGCAGTTAAGATAAATAATCTTAATCATAAGAAATTAAGTGACAGTTACAAGATACTGTAGCCACAACTACAAGAAATTAATTCACAGTAACAATAAAGTTCCAATTGCAAAAAAAAGAAGTCAGAGGTACAACATAGTTGCAGATTATAAGGAAATAAATTCCCAATTACAAAAAAATAACCAATTATGTGAATAAAAGTCTCAATTACAAGAAATTAGTTCACGGTTTTAATAGTCACAATGGTGAGAAAAATAGTAGCAATTACAAGAAATGAGGTCACCGTTACAAAGTAGTCACAATTACAAGAAATAATGTTTCAGTTATGAGAAATAATGTTGCAATTATGAGATAGTTGCATTTGCAGTTAAGAGAAATAGTCTCAATTATGAGAAAAGAAGCAGCGTTTACAAGATCCTGTAGATGCAACTACAAGAAATTGATTCACAGTTATAATAAAACCGCAATTACGAGAACTAAAGTCTCAATTATAAGAAAAAAAGATGCAATTATTGAGTAAAAAAAAGTGAGTAACAAGAAATGAAGTCACAGTTACAAAACAGTGCAAATTACAAGAAAACAAATTCCCAATTACATGGAAAAAGACCTAATTACATGAATAAAAGTCTCAATTACAAGATATAAAGTTGCAGTTATGAGAAGTCAATTGCATTTGTGAGACCAAGTCATAATTATAATTAAAATATTAAACCAATAATGTTGCAGTTCATGGTAACATTAATATATCTCATGTTTGTTGTTCTATTACTTGTATGATAAACAATTTTGATCTTGCATTAGGTTGCCCCTTGATGTCCAGAATCTGATCCTGAAGCAAAACCAGTTGCGAACCACTACCGTATAATAAATGACTTGTTTCAAGTGTTCTTGCTAATTTATTCAATTAATTTTACTGTCTTTTAAATTCAGTCTTTTGCTCCTGTCAAACCTACTGCATTATGAGTGCTTGGAGATACTGCAGAACAAATGAGAACAAGCGCATACACGCACACATAGGCACTCAATTATACAGCTTGCCTCTAGCAGCAGGACTTCATTAGCCTGTTTGTTGATGAGCTTCCTCATTGTTTTGCATGCACATTCATTTTCCACAGACCAATATTAGAGACGGATATTATCACTTGAATGTGACTTTAACGGACCCAAATGATGGATTTTTAGCGTTTAAATGAGTATTAATGAGAACAATATAGAAGGAACACCACATAAAGTATGTCTTTTATATAAAAGTGTAAACATATGTTTTGCATTGTTGTTATTTATTTTGAGAATCATGTAATTGATATCTCAATTTAGTAATTAATTTCTGTGTCTTTAGTGAAAGTTCAGAAAAGTGACCACCCGCATTGTTGGGACCCCTGTGTGAACTACTGCCATTCCCAACATCCTGGTCACTGTAAGACTTCGACATGGACCTCTGCTTCCAGTAACCCATCCAGCTCTCAGGATTACTGCAAATGTAACTATATTACATCATTTTCACACAATTACCATCCATATGAAGATAATTATGAAGGGAGAACATTTTCTGCACATATTTGTGTTCACACTGAGAATGCAAATTCGCATACATTTCTCAGATGATATCTAGTAATTTAATTAGGAGTCTGCATGATTAGGAGTTTAGCAAGTTTTCCTTGCAGATTTTGCTTGCGTTCAAGTTGGTCACACAAAATTTCATGGCCAATATCCAGTCATTAAATAGGAGTCTGCACATTTGGGAGTTTCACGTGAGGACAAAATATTTTTTTGTTTTGCAAATTTCACTCGTGTTCCAGTTGTTCACACAAATTCACACAAAAGTTAGCAGATTATATCAAGTCATTTAAAAATGAGTTCATGCGATTGGGGCTAAAAAGTTTCCACTCACAAATTTGCATTAAATTTAAAAGACAATATCAAGTCATTTGAACAGGAGTCTGTGCAATAGTGAGTTTCGCATGAGGGCATACATTTACGGAAAATAAGTCATTAAAATAGGAGTCTGCAAGACCGAAGTTTTGCATGAGGATGAAAAAGTTTCTCAGATTTCACTTGTGTTCACACAAATATCGCAATCAATATCTAGTAATTTTAAATACGCGTCCACACAATTGGGAGTTTCGCATGAGGGAGCAAATTTTGCTTGTTTTTACATTGATAATGCAAATTCGCATAAGTTGTGCAGATGATATGTGGTCTGCATGAATTTTAGCGTGAGGTCAAACAAAAAATTTCCCTTGCTACTTTTGCGTATGCTCAAGCTTGTCACACAAAATTTCATAGACAATATCTAGTCATTAAATAGGAGTTTGCACATTGTTTCATGTGAGGGCAAAGTACTTTTTGGTTTTGCAAATTTCATACATGTTTCCAGTCGTTCACACAAATTGTAAGTTTCCCTTACAGATTCCACTTGTTTTGTGCGATTATCCAGTCTCATTTAAATAGGAGTCTACACATTTGGGAGTTTCTCACAAAGCTCAAAAAAAATTTCACTCAAAGGTTTTCCGTGTATTCCATGTATTATCGCGTTTGAGTCACATAAATTTGCATAAAAGTAGAAAAAAAATAATAAAATCTGATAATTATGAAAAATAAAGTCCTAATTATGAAGTCTAAAGTTCCAGTTAGCCTAAATTATTGAGAGTTTTGCTTGAAGGTGGAAAAGTTTTGAATGAGGGCAAAAAAGTTTTTGTTTTGCAAATTCCACTCAAGTTTTCTGTTGGTCATATAAATGTGTGCAAAATTTCACAGATGATATCAAGTTATTTAAATAGAAGTTTGATTGTGAGTTTTACGTGAGGGCAAACATTTCCCTTGCAGATTTTGCTCGAGTTCAAGTTGGTCACGAATTTGCATAAAAGTGAGAAAAAAATCTAGCAATTATGATAAATAAAGTACTAACTATGAAGTCTAAATGTTCCCGTTAACACACGATTGAGGGTGGAAAAGTTTTGTATGAGGGCAAATTATTTTTTGTAAATTCACACAAAATGTCACAGATGATATCAAGCCATTTATATCGAAGTTTGATTTTTGAGTTGGACTTGACGGCAAAAAAGTTTCCCTTGCAGATTTTGCGTGGGTTCAAGTTGGTCACGTACATTTGCATAAAACTGAGAAAAAAATCTCAGCTACAAAAAAGGTTGCAATTATGAAAAATAAAGTACTATTTATGAAATCTAAAGTCCCAGTTAGTCCACACATTTGAGAGTTTTGCATTAGGGTGGAAAGGTTTAAAGAGTTCCCCTCGCAGATTTCCCTCATGTTCAAGATGTTCAAATGAATTTGCTGCATTGGCCAATAGAAATCTGCTTTGTTTGAATGTGACTTTTTTGTGACCTTTGCTTTATGCATCACTACAATATTAACAATAGTACTGGCCTTTTTTGCTCTGAAATTTCAATGAAATATTGCTAATATGACCCCACTTTTATTTTACACTTCTGTAGCATTTTTTTAGTCTGGGTTTCCTGCACCAAAATGCAGTTTTTACTGACCAACTCCCATTTCTTCAGAAAATCTACCTTTATAGTTGAAGTCATCCATCTTCATTTACATGTAAAACAGCATTACGATAATATGGAATATTGTTCTTAACCCAGACATCCACCTCCCAGCGGTTGCCTCCAAATCCAATATAACGTCCTCTTAAATAACAAATGTTTAGTGCCTAGAACTGCAAAGACTAGCAAGGGACCAATAGAACATGGATCATTAACCTGCAGCGAGCCGCTCGTCTCTTGGACCATTGCCATCTTTTTGATTTTGAATTTTTTAAGTGCGGCTACACCGCCTGACTTTCTCTCTCCATTTCTCTCTTCTCTCTAGCGGTAGTCTGCACTAACTTCTCTCCCGGGTCCACTACCACATCAGGCATGACCAGCCAGGGTTCCAGCACGCTGCCCAGGACCGCTCCTCCCATGAGCCCACGAAACTCCATGCTAAAGAGACGACAAAGGAAAAAAGAGCACAAAAGCTCCTGTAGGTGACTGGATGGGTTTTCTTGAGATATTTCCTGGTCTAAAACAGCATATTAACGTAATGCATTTCATCTCACCAGTGACTGATTTGTAAAGCTCTACGTAAGCAGTTTTTAAATGGCTTCTTATGAAACGACTATACGCATTACTGATTCTAGTAGAGTTAGATGTTCGATTAAGGACGCAGTGGTGCATAAAACAATGTTCCAAATGTAGATTTCGGAGGAGGAGGATCACTCAGTCCTGTCAATCATCATTACAAGATGATTCCCTCCACCTCCCCTTCTCTATATATCTATATCTGTACCTATATCTGTTATTCTTTCTCTGTGTAGTATCACAATAGGGAGTTGAACTCAATGACTATTAAGTCTGAATGGGTGGCGAACTCATGAAAGTGATGTTGGGAAGATTGTATTTACGAGTTGAATGCACCGCAAAGTTGCAATTAGTGAAAAATGCATAGGTAATGTTGTATTGTTTTATTCATGTTTTTTTTTTTTGACTTAACCAATTTTATTTTCCTTCTAAGTTAGGTGTTAGCATGTTTGCTAAGCTTTTTATGCAATATATAGCACGCACAAATCATTTATTTTTAATTAGGCTGAATTCTGTTGCTTTATTTATTTTGGTTACCAGTGTAGTTAAATGATAGCATGTCGCTAAGCTAACAACTCTAAGGACCGTTAGAATACATAAACACATGTATTTACTGGATTGAACTATTTTTGTTTACCAATTAACCTACTTTTATTTACAGAGTTGTGTTAGCATGTTGCTAAGCTAACTCAAGACACTATTAAGTAATAGTACACACAAATACCATTTTTTTAACTTTTACTGGAGTCCCAGATAGCACATGTACGTCTGCAAGATGTCTGTTAAAGATCTCTTGATCTGGAAAGCAACTGCTGTGTACAAACATCTGACAGACGTCTGTAAGAAGTTTTACATACATTCTAAATCATAAACATCTTAAAGACATCATATAGATGTCTGTTTAACATCTGATAGTCCAATAGACGTATTGCAGATGAGCAAACACTCTAAAACATATGTCTTGCAGATGTAAATGCAGACGTCAAATAGACGTCTCTGTGATGTATGTGTGCTATCAGGGTTTACACTATTACTAAAACAGTGAACACAAATATTGGGTAAATTGTCTACTTTTTATTAAACTGATTAAAATGTTTTTTGATAAAATTTGAAAAAATGGCAGTAGAGGTGTTAGCATGTTGCTAAGCTAACAACAATTCAGCACTCTAAGCACTGTTACAGTACATGTATTGGAAAGTCTATTTTTATTGGATCAAACTGTTATCAGTTAAACTACTTTATTTACAGATTTAGATGTTGGTGTGTTGCTAAGCTAATAACAAAGTACTCTATGTGCTACTAGGTAATACAAAGTACACACATGTTGCTAAGTTGCCAGATAGCACACGTGTATCTGCAAGATGTCTGTTAAAGATCACTTGATCTTTAGTGTCTGCTGTGTACAAACATCTGACAGACGTCTGTAAGATGTTAGTTTTACAAAAATTCTAAATCATAAACATCTTAAAGACATCTAATAGACATCTGATAGGAAACGTTGTATAGACGTATTGCACATGAGCAAAGACTCAGAAAAATACATCTTCCAGATGTAAATGCAGACATCAAGTAGACGTCTCTATGATGTATGTATGCTATCAGGGTTAACAATAATACTCTTCCCAGATAGCACACATATGTCTGCAAGATGTCTGTTAATCATTTAATCTGGAAAGCATCTGATGTGTACAAACATCTGGCAGACGTCTGCAAGATGTCAGTTTTACATACATTCTAAATCATAAACATCTTGAAGACAAATAATAGACATCTATTTGACATCTAATAGGAAACATCCTATAGAGATATTGCAGATGAGCAAACCCAGATAGCTCACATACATCTGCAAGATGTCTGTTAAAGATCACTTGATCTGGAAAGCATCTGCTGTGAACAAACATCTGGCAGACGTCTGTAAGATGTCAGTTTTACATACATTCTAAATCATAAACATCTTAAAAACATCTAATAGACGTCTATTTGATATCTGATAGGAAACGTCCTATAAACGTATTGCAAATGAGCAAACAATCTAAAAAAATATGTCTTGTAGATGTAAAATGCAGACGTCAAATAGACGTCTCCGTGATGTATGTGTGCTGTCAGGGTTAGCACTATTACAAAAACAGTGAACACAAATATTGGGTAAATTGTCTACTTTTTATTAAACTGATTAAAATGTTTTTATATAACATTTTAAAGAAATGACAGTATAGATGTTAGCATGTTGCTAAGCTAACAACTCAGCGCTCTGAAGACATTAATTTGGTACATAGCATATTTTTATTGGATTGTACTATTTTTTATCTATCAATTAAAGGACTTTTATTTACAGAGTTAGATTTTAGCATGTTGCTAAGCTAACAGCATAGTACTCTAGAAACTATTAGGCAATAATACACACAAATCTCTATATTTTTATCTATCGGTTAAACTTTTAGTAGAGTTGGATGTTAGCATGTTGCTAAGTTAACAACACAGTACTCTTAGCACTATTACAAAAACAGAGAACACAAATAGTGGGTAAATAGCTTTTTTTTAATTAGAATGTTTTTATATATAATTTCTTAAAATGCCAATAGGGATGTTAGCATGTTGCTAAGCTTACAACATTACACAAATATTGTGTATTTTAATCTATTCTTTTTTATACCTAATTACTGAATAATTCTACATTTATCTCAGTTCATTCCTCCATCTTGAACGTACGTTTTACTAGGTTTTGGAATAGAGTTTCACTTTTAGGGGCCGTTCACACAGAATTTGTTTGACTGTTGCCCTTGCGTCTTGTGCCAGCATCTCACACATGATATTGCATTGTAAACGTGCTGTTCAAATTGAAAGAAGTTTAAACTTAAAACAGTGCATCTTCAGACCTTGCAGGATTTTGTTTTTCATTACACTGGCCTGCATCTTACGTTTTTAAACATGAAAACGCATTCTGTGGGAACAGCCCCTTAATGGATGGAATCCAATTGTACATTTACAATATTTATTTTGTGAAACTTCTGTCTTTTTAGCCGTTTCTTTAGCCTCAAGTTCTGTGGGCCCTGGTGGTCAGATAGTCCACACCGAGTCCAGTGAGGTCACGCTGAGAGGAGACCCTCTAAACGGGTTTGGGGTTCAACTGCAAGGTGGAATATTTGCGACAGAGACTCTCTCTGCACCCCCCCTTATCCGCTTCATAGAGCCGGACAGCTCTGCCGAAAGGTACGTCCCAAACGTTATCTAAACCTCACTCACTCAAGCATATATAAACACACTATTAGGTGCCACAACGGACTGAGAATCCATTGAAATGCAAACAGATCCTGTAATAAATATACCAGAATTTTTTTAAATATGCCATACGACAGCCGGTGTACACTGACTTGGAGAGAGACACTTGAAAACGATGAAGCTGGATGTGATACTACCTCAGAATCTGGGTCAACACTCAGCGGGAAACTCACACTGCAAAAAAATCACGCCTTTTAATCGGCGACGTTTAAGAAAGAGCCTTTAATTTTTAATTTAAGAGGTTGAAATGTGTCTTTGTCACACTTTGTGCCCTTAAACGGAGGGAAATATTTAGGACGCGTCTCCAAAATGAAACTCTATCCACTGGAAAGACAAATGACTAAACAATATCTTTAACATCTCAAATGCTTTTTCCTAGACAGCAGTGAGATTAAATTAAAACTAATGGATCCTAACTTGGGGCTTGTGCATTTCAGATGTTTCCCCAGAGAAAAAGACCCCAGTAATCTAGAATTTCACCAGAGCTCTCTGTCAATATTGTGAGAAATGATCTGCTCTATGCTATCAGCATTCATTTTATAGCTCTAAATTCGTATTGTATGTCAACAACTGTCTCATTTGGGTCTCATTTAATTTGACCAAAGGACTTTTAGGAGAAACATCTGAGACAAAGTTTATACTATCTTTTGTTAACATTATGCTAACTATAGCTTTAAACTCTTATGTCAAAAATGGTCTTGTTTGTGCCTCTCCGAAACTAAGCTGTCACGTCAGTTACTTTGCTAACTTTTGCTAACGTTTGAATACTTTTTAGCTGTAGTTGTCTCATTTGTGTCTCGTTTTCTTTGTCCAAAAGGAATTTTAGATGAAACATCAAAGACTAAGTTGATACTAAAGTGCTACATCAGCTCTCTGCCAAACTTTTACAATGTTTTTTTAGCTATAGCTCTAAACTCTTACTGTGTGGCAATCATTGTCTCATGGGTCTCTTTGCATTAGTCCAAAGAAATTGTTGGAACATGTGAAACTAAATTGCTACAAAGGTGCTATTTCAGCTGTTTTGCTAACATTTGGCTAGCACTTTGCCAACTATAGCTCTTCTTACTGTATGTCAGCAACTGTCTCATGAGTCATGAGTCTCTTTTTATTTAAGATTCTTCTTTTTCTTAAAGGGTCATTAATTGCTCACTCTCATGTTGTTAGTCAAAGCAAAGTTGTAAGACCTTCGTTCATCTTTGGAACACAAATTAAGATTAAGTGAGAGCAACACAACTATCATGTTCCAGGCCATGTTGAAGACTGACATGGAAGATAAGGAATTGTTGAATATAGTTGTTATATTTGTTTTCTTTGCACACAAAAAGTATTATTGTAGCTTCATAATATTACGGTTGAACCACTGTTGTCACATAGACTATTTTAGCGATGGCCATACTACCTTTTTGGGTCTTGAATGTGGTAGTTCCGTCGCTGTCTGTGCATAAACATTTTACTGTATCTGCAACCACTAGATTAGACCATAAACAAACTCTTCGTAATTATATTCAGATTTGTAAATGTGTCTGTTTCTGTTTTCGTGAGTCATTCCTGGTGTGAAATTGTTGTAGCATGAAGCGAGTGATCTGATGTGTGCTGAGCTGTGTTGTACTGTGGCGGTGTGTGACATTTGTGGTGTTTGGGCTGGAAGTCATTGTATGTCAGGTCAGTTGTTCTCTTCCATACACACATGGTTTCTCACGGTGACGCTGGGCTTGCATGTGGAAACCTGTGAAAACAGTATTCTTATTGTAAATCACGCGATTTTTGTTGTTGTGTTTGATAAAATTAACTTTAAGATTTTCAGTCAGACTTTTGACTGCTGCCATGAAGTCTGGTCCACCCTGCACCTTCTTTGGGCAAGAATCCGCCCATTTAGTTGTGGGCTAGTTTACCCCAAAAAGAAAATTCTGTTATTATTTATGAATGTTGGTAACCTAGCAGATGGCAATAGCCACTGAGTTCCATAGTATGGGAAAAAACACTATGGAAGTCAATGGCTAAGGTCAACTAGTTGGTTACCAACATTCGTTGGATAAAAGAAACACATACAGGTTTGGAACAGCTTGAGGGGGAGTAAATGATGACAGAATTTTCATTTTTGGGTGAACTGTCCATTTAAGGGCTTAAGTTGATGGAGGAAAGGAACATGATATGACCACTTCTAGAGCTTTTTAGTCCATCTGTCCTGTTTTGATTTACAGGTGTGGGCTTCTCCAGGTTGGAGACCGAGTCTTATCCATCAACGGAATTCCTACCGAAGACGGAACGCTGGAAGAGGCCAATCAGCTGCTCCGGGATGCTGCTCTGGCCAATAAGGTCACACTAGAGATTGAGTTTGATGTGGCAGGTTAGTCAGGTTTTTCACATTTTAGGCTTAACCCTTGTGCGACCTTTTGGACATTTTTGTCCATTTCAGTTTTTGCCTGTGTTATTGCCAGCTGCTTAAATATTGGCACAGGTGTGTATTTTTATTGGAATTTTACTATGTCACCCTCATTTCCTTTAATAAATCTGTTTTGCACTAGGTACAAAAAATAGTTCCTCTCAGGACCTAAAGGACAAAAATGTCCCCACAATGGCATTTAACTGTAAAATGATGCAGCTTTTGTTAATAGACTTTCATTCTGTTGGCAAGGCTTCAAAATTAATTTTTTTTACAATTTTTTTACCAAATGGTGCCCTTTTTTTAGATTTGGCCAATAAAGCAAATACTTGCTTTATTTCTGTTTTCTGCTTCTGCATATTATAGAGCCAATTGGATAAATAATGCAGCTATAATTGTTTGGGTGTGTTGGTATGGATGTCAGAGTGTGGTTTGTACACAAATCCAACAACTGTGCGCATTAGCGGAGTTTTGCTGGCATCTTAAGGTGGAAATTTAGTACTGTGCCCAAACAAAATCTTCCTGAAAGCTCATTTTTTAAAATATCAACCTCCAATTTGGAACACAGCTTGTTTAGATTTATGGCTTTGAAGTTTAGAGTTCAACATGATTCATAAAATATATATTTTATATAAAATATTGTTCATAAAGCATTTTCATAAAATTAAACCTCTATAACTTTTTTTTTTCGTTTCGCTTTTTTAACTTTTTCTACTTCAGCAATAATCTGCCATGGGTCTTCTTTAAAATGAGACCAAACGTAACTCTTTGCTCCCAAGCTTCAAATTTTTATGACAGTTTTTTGACATGGACATTTGTTATAACATAAATGATGTCTCTTACTGAAATATTTTAAAAAATCACATCATTTCGGACTATAGGGGCGCCATTATTTTCGATGACATCAAATGGTTGCACTCGGCACTACTGGCGCACTACTTACCGCAACAAAACTTGGTAAATAAAATACTGCTACAAAGACCACAGCTACTGAAAGAGCTTACAGATGGTGATGGATATAAGCGTAGGCTTAAACCAAATGTCGTACCATCGATTCAAAACACTCCTGGATATCGAGTGAAAACGGCACTGAGAAACACCTTCAGTGGCTGCAGCGTCATGACAAGTGTCGACATGTTATGTCCTGCCAGGATGGCATCTAGCGTTTCTTGTCTCTGCCGTTTGTAGGCTATTTCAGTAGCTGTGGTCGACTAAAAGTCTCAAAGCCACCGGGGCTAAAGTGGAGAGAACAAAGACGCGGGTCTTTAGGATGTTTTACTCATCCCCAGGCGTCTTCTCATTCTTTTCTCCACTTCTTATCGCTAGGAAAATCAGTGAAGACTTACATCACTTCTGTTGCTGCCCTTCGACTGAAAATCACAACCAAAAGCTGCACAATGTGGCATCGTGTTAGTATGTTATTGTTGTGTTGTGGTAAAAATAGCAACAGGTAGCACCAGTAGCTCTCTGAGTGCAACCATTTCACGTCATCAAAACAATGGTGCCCTCAGTAGTCCATAATATGTATAAAACAATGTGGATTTCTTTAAATAACATTAGTCTTTTGTGGGTTTTCTGCTACATATTATTCTCAGTTTTTATTGGTATTTAATTAAAATCAGTTGCAATCATATTTGCGCTCCATCATAATGTTGTTTTTGTCGTATGGCCAGAATCTGTTGTGCCTAGTAGTGGAACATTTCATGTGAAGCTGCAGAAGAAGAGAGGAGTGGAACTGGGCATCACAATCAGTGGTAAGATCTCACTATTCATTTTTTTTTTTTTTCAGTGGTTTAGTTTTGACATCAAGGGTCTGGGGATCTTCTTCATTTAGTTAGGTCAACACTGCAGCATATTTTGGTCAAGAATTCCCACTTAGATGGGAAGAAACAATTTATCTACTCCACCATCACGCATGCAGTGTTTCCTGATGATTTTGATAGAAATAATCTGATTCACTAATGAAGTTACTAATTAATTATTATAGCCAAACTACAGTTTGTGCTAATAGATTAAAGATATACAAAATAATCTTGTATTATTGTTGTAATAACGTAATATATTTAAAAATAATGTTACAAAATAAAACTGTGCAAAATTAAATTGTGTCACTTTGGTGCTGCATTCTTTTAATAATAATAATAATAATATGTATACACATTATCAAAAGTTTGGAAAAATAATTCCTTTAATGTTTTTGAAACTCTCTTCTACTCACCAGTAAAAAAACAAACAAACAAACAAACAAAAAAAAAACTGCAGTATTGTGAAATATTATTACAATTTAAAATAACTGTTTTCTGTTTTAATATGTTTTAAAATCAGTGTCACATGTTCCTTCAGAAATCATTCTGATAAGCTGGTTTAATAAATACTATATATATATATATATATATATATATATAATTTATTTAGCTTATGTATTAGTGTAATTATTTTTGAAGCAAAGATGAAAATGTTCAGAAGATTTTTATATGACTTGATTGCAGTAACAGAAAAAAAACATAACACTTTTGTTACTATATAACTGTATATTATTATTATTATTATTATTATTATTATTAATTATTAATTATTATTATTATTGTTGTTGTTGTTGGTGTGTAGTATTTAAAACATTTTTATGTTGTTATTATTATTATTATTATTATTATTATTATTATTATTATTATATAGTATTTAAAACATTTACTACATTTAGTTTATATTTGTGATTTATTGTTGTTGTAGGTGTATAATAGTTAAAACGTTTGTTTTTTAAATTATATTATTATTGTTATTATTATTATTATTACCATTATTATTACTATTATTATATACTATTTAAAACATTTATTACATTTTGTTTATATTAGTGATTTATTGTTGTTGTTATTGTCGATGTATAATATTTAAAACATTTATTGTTTATATTATTATTATTATTATTATTATTATTATTACTATTAATAATAATATTAATTATATACTATTTAAAACATGTATTACATTTAGTTTATATTAGTGATTTATTATTATTATTATTATTATTATTATTATATACTATTTAAAACATTTATTACATTTAGTTTAAATTAGTGATTTATTGTTGTTGTTGTTATTGTCGATGTATAATATTTAAAACATTTATTGTTTATATTATTATTATTATTATTAATAATATTAATTATATACTATTTAACACATGTATTACATTTAGTTTATATTAGTGATTTTTTATTATTATTATTATTATTATTATTATATACTATGTAAAACATTTGTTACATTTAGTTTATATTAGTGATTTATTGTTGTTGTCAGTGTATAATATTTAAAACATTGTTTTATTATTATTATTATTATTATTATATGCTATTTATAAAACATTTATTACATTTCGTTTATATTAGTGATTTTTTATTATTATTATTGTTATTATTATTTTAATAATTTTATTGAATTGTTTAGTATCCATTTAATTTAGTCATTTTGTGTGCTTTTTCTTTTATTCACAAATACACATCTTTGCATAATGATCCATTTTATTAGTATAATAAATGATGTCTTATTTTACATTATTATTTCAGTGTTCTTTTAATTCTAAAAATTCTACAATTAATATGTATGCAAATATTATATATGCAAAAATGACTATATATAGAAATGAGCAAGATACAGAAATAACAGTAGTATAAGTAATATATAAATTACAGTACTGGTGTCATGTAAGGTAAATTTAGGTAAGTTCACTTTAGGATTACTCATTTACATTTATTTTCGCGGAGATAACACTCTAAAAGTCATATCACATTTTTGCTTTTCTGATGTGTTTTCATCCCCAAAAACATTTAAGCCATTCCCTCTGAATCTTTTTTTTTGGGGAGATTTTAAGATCCCTCTCTCCCTGGCCTATTTTACCATTCTCCATTTCGCTTCTCAAACTCACCGAGACGCAGTTAAACTTTATATCCCCAAACGCACGGAAAATAAACCCACACAAATGTTTTGACATCCACTCCAGCCGTCATGCGCTGTGTCGTTAAATACATCTGCGTATCGTTTTTCTTCACGGAGCATGTTCGTGTCCAGACCACCCGATACGGGGCGTCCCGTCTTGTCCGCGTCACGGAGTTACAGTACCCCTGATCAACAGAGACTCTGTTTCTGAGGAAGTGTTTACGCGGCTCTCACAGGCTTTCCGTGGGCTTGTTTACTCAAGCTCTTGGGTCTGTCTGGCTTCTTTCCATCTGACGTTCCTCTAAAGCTTCTTTACGGCATAAACACTGAGGAATCAAGGGCCATTAAACTTGTACTAGACTTGCATGACGGTTGATATTAATCACAGGCTTTGCACTGTACCACATGCACAAAAGAACTCTATCAATCAGTGAAAAGACTCAATTTTCACGATTATTTAAGTGCAATTCTTATTTTATCCTTCAGACGTTTGAGACATCTCACCATGCTTATAAGCTATGCTATAGCATGTAGTAATGTGTACGAGGCACTTTGAGGGAAAAAACAAAAGAGCTGAAATCAGATTTGAACCTGAATCTCCTGCACAAACACCAAGGCTCAACTGTTAGGCCACAGTTCTGACACTATATATTAAGTAGCATATATATCAGTTATGTAAATTAATCAGATTTATACTGTAGTAATTGGATGCTGGCTTAAATAAAAACAACTGTAACTGAATAGTTCTAAAACCCAACTACAACCTTTTTGTTTGTTTTTTTGTTTTGTTTTGTTTTTGGAAATTGCAAGAAAATATCATCATAAATAACAAGTTGCAGTAGTCTATTTTTTCCTTTAAATATGTAGATATATGTAGATTCATTCAAAGCACATTTTCATAGCATGTGTGTTCCCCAAAAATAATTCACTTACTGTTATTATACATTGTATTATTATTTACTGTATACTGTTTAAATGTTTATTGATGATTTATTATATATTAATGTTGATTTTGTGTATAGTAATTTAATTTTCAGCTTTTAAAATGATTAAATTATTATTAGTAGTAGTAGTAGTAGTAGTAGTATTGTTGTCGTCATCGTTGTATAATAAAAGCATCTAATTATTTTATTATTTTATATTAGTGATTTATTATTAGTGGTAGTAGGAGTAGTATTTTACATTTATTTTATGTTGTTGTATAACATTTAAAACATTTATTATTTTATATTAGTAATTTATTATTATTATTATTATTATTATTGTTGTTGTTGTTGTTGTTGTTGTTGTTAGTTTATATAATTGTTGTATAATATTTAAAACATTTATTATTTTATGTTATTAATTTATTATTGTTGTTTTGTTGTTGTTAGTTAGTTAGTTTATATAATTATTGTATAACATTTAAAACATTTATTATTGTTGTTGTTGTCATCGTCGTTGTTGTGTAATAATTAAAACATTTAACTATTTTATTATTTAATATTAGTGATTTATTCTAAGTAGTAGTAGTATTAGTAGCAGGTGTAGTAGTATTTTTCTATAATATTTAAAACATGTATTTAATTTATTATTTTATATTAGTAATTGATTAGTAGTAGTAGTAGTAGTAGTAGTAGTAGTAGTTATGTTGTTCTCGTCGTTGTTGTATAATAATAAAAAACATTTAATTATTTTATTATTTTATATTAGTGATTTATTATTATTAGTGGTAATGGGAGTAGTATTTTACATTTATTTTTTGTTGTATAATATTTAAAACATTTGTTATTTTATATTAGTAAATAGTAAATTTATTTTTTTAATTAGTTTATATAATTGTTGTATAACATTTTAAACATGTATTATTATTGTTGTTGTTGTTGTTGTATTGTTATTTTAGATTAGTAATTTATAATTAGTACTAGTAGCAAAAATTGCATTTATTATTATTAATAATAATACTTATATTATTGTTGTATAATATTTAAAACATTTATTATTATTATTATTGTTGTTGTTGTTGTTGTTGTTGTTGTTGTTCAAAATACACATCCCTGCATAATGATTCATTTTATTTTATTACAATTTATTTTATTAGTACAATAAAACAAAATTATATATTGTACATTATTATTTTAAATGTTCATTTAATTCATTTAAAGGACTGATGTATTATATCTTTTTATTTGTGTTTAGTCATTTTTACATGTAATACATATAATTTAACGTGTGTGTGTCTAGTATTCCCTACATTATGAGGACCAAATGTCCCCAAAACAATAGTAATACCAGTAAATGTTAACCTTGTAGGGACATTTTTTCGGTCCCCATGAGGAAATGCGATTTGAAAGTGTAAAATAGCAGAAAGTTTCCCGTGAGTGTTAGGGTTAGAGTAACAACAACAACAACAACAACAACAACCACAACCACCTATGAACCCATAATGACAGAAATACCAGTGTGTGTGTGTGTGTGTGTGTGTGTGATCTGTCATCAGTGTAGGAATTTATATTGTGGTAAAGCCTTTCAGTTCAAGGGTTGTGACATGATAAATTTTTCTCCCACAAGTATTTTTTGCTGAGTACCTGAACACACCGGATGATGTGTTTTGTGTTTTCTGTAGCCTCAGGCCCAGAGCACTGTGTTTTTTCAGCTCTTCTTCACATATATTTATATTTCACATACCATGGTATTCTTTGAATTAGCTTCGAGTACCATTTAAATACCATCATATATATGTCTTTTGCTTCACCCATGATGAAAACACTTATAAAAGACGCACAGTCACTGGATGCTGGGATTTTTTATACACTTGTTATTAAATTCGGCTCTTAAAATGTTTTATTCCTTCTGCGCAAAATATTCTCTCTGAACGTCAGCCTCTCGCTCATGCTGGATCCAGATAAGAGTTTCCATTTTTGCCTTGAAACCGAGTGTGTGTGTGTGTGTGTGTGAGAGATGTACTGAAACACTACACTGTTGATGTGTTTTCTCATCTTTCTACAGCCAGTAAGAAACCAGGAGAGCCTCTTATCATATCTGACATTAAAAAAGGCAGCATGGCACACAGGTATGACAAAGAAAAAAAAAAAAACACTTAAAAATACTTGCAAAAACACTTAGGTGTATAAAATACTCATGAGCCTATAAATACGCTTTCTCTATGCTAAATTTGTAGCATAAAGAATTATTTACAAATATACAATTAACAATTGTTTTGCCTCTTAGAAATGCAAATCTTGCGACCCTTTTATTTTATTAATTTGTTTTTAAAATATAAAAATGATTTTACTTTTATAGAAACATTCTTCTTCTTCCTCTTCTTCTTCTTCTTCTTCTTCTTCTTCTTATTTTATTTATTTATTTTTTTCATTTTAAGTATATAAATGCTTTTGGTCACAGAAATATAAATTCTGATTATGAATATAAATATATTTTATTTTTTAATTACAAATATTATATTATATATAAATGTAAATATATAATATATAAATATCCGTTATTTTATTTTATTTTATTTTATTTTATTTTGCCTCTTTTAAAAAATCCCTATTTATTTATTTATTTTCTAATTTTATGTATAATGTTTCATGTTTTAGCTTACAGAAATATAAATTATTATTATTATTATTATTATTATTATTATTATTATTATTATTATTATTATTATTTTGGCTCTTAAAGAAAGTAATTTCCTAGTATTTTATAATAATAATAATAATAATAATAATTATAATAATATATATATATATATATATATAACTAAATAAAAATATATGCATTATATAAAATGTTATATATATATATATATATATATACACACACACAAACTGTATGTATATATTTATATTTAATTTATTTATTTTTAATAATTTTATTATTATTGTTTTGCCTCTTAAATCCCTATTATTTGATTCACTTTTTAAATTATTTGTATATAAATGTTTTGTATATAATTTCTAATATATTTTATTTTTTATACTTACAAATATGTATTTTTTATATTATATAATTAAGTATTTATATTTATTATTTTATCATATTCATATAATTGTTTTACCAATTAGAAACAAAAAACTATTTTTGTTTATCCTTATATATGCTTTTCATTTTTTTTTGTATTATTTATTCATATTTTATATATATATATATATATATATATATATATATATAATTATTTTTTCATTGTTTTTGCTTCTTAGTCTTAAAAAGACTTACATATACTTACAATTATGCATTCATATTTATAATATTAATTATAATATTATATTTATCACATTTCAAAAATGTTAAAGACTTATTGAAACATTATATCTGATGCTAAAATATTTCACAGACATATTATCATAATTATAGATGCATGAACAAAATGCAGACTATGTCCTGTAGGGGGAGACAAACTCCATATATAATTTACTGTATAACTGGGAAGTCATGTGCTTTCTTTTTGTGCTTTATCATATAAAATCAATATTTCATAACCAATATGTCCAAATATTTTAGAATGCATTTATATTCTTGTTTTTGTCGCTTAGAAATATAAGTATCTTTTCTTGTTTGAAGAAAAACAAGTAGAGCTGTAGTTGTTGTCTGACTCTGCAGAGGTGTTGAGTGTTTGTTTGTGAGACTGAAGCGCGTTTCATGGTTTCTTCCTGCAGAACAGGAACTCTGGAGCCCGGAGACAAGCTGCTGGCCATAGATAACATCCGTCTGGAGAACTGCTCCATGGAGGACGCCGTCCAGATCCTCCAGCAGAGCGAAGACCTGGTCAAACTCAAAATCCGAAAGGATGAGGACAACTCAGGTGTGCTTGAGCTGCAGTCCAGCTTCACTTTCAGTCTGTTCACAACGAGAGAGTCAGTCTCATCAAACCTGACATAAGCATGTGAAGCATGTGTATTTCATATTTCAAAAGAAAGATATAGGACATTATGTTTAACTTAGGGATAATTTTGCTCCATTATCTCCTAAATTCTCTTTACTGTAATGCTTTGTATGTGTTTAATAATTTGTATGTTTTGGACTTTTGAGTGTCCATCGATATCGCAATGTTCTCTAATGATTTTTTTATTAGAGATTCATATTATTATAATATATTTTTTGTACACTATAATTAGTGTAATTAAAAAATAGTTTTAATTTAAATTAGCATAAATTAAAAACAGTACAAAAAATATTATTATATAATATTTTAATATTTAGACAATATTGTACATTCTTTTCCTCATTACGTACATTGCATAAAAAATAACTATTAGAAATATAAATCATTTTTTACTTTATTTAGATATTTTTTTAATCTCATTTATGGTTATTTTTACTATTAGAAATATAAATCCCTTTTGTATTTTAACTTTTTTTAAAATTCTATATATGGTTAGTTTTAGTATTAAAATATATAAAAACATATATAAGATAACATTTTTTAGAAAAAGTTAAAATAAAAAAAGGATTTATATTTGTAATAGTCCAAAAAAACATATATGTTCAAATTTAAATTTTTGATTTTTTTTTTTTTGGTTATTTTCTATATTATTTTTGAGTATTAAAAATATAAATTACCTTTTTAAATAAATTTGAAAATAAATAAATAAATAAATAATTTCATTTTAGAAATCTAAATCCTTTTTTATTTTTAACTTTTTTATTTATTTTTTTTATTTTTTTTTTTGTCTTATATATGGTTATTTTTTTACTGACAAATATACATCTTTTTTTATTTTAACTTTTTTTTTAACTTTTTATTTTTATTTTTATTTATTTATTTATTGTATCTTATATGTTTTTACTATTAGAAATATAAATCCTTTTTTACTTTAACTTTTGATTTTTATTTATTTATGTATTTACTTTATTTGAACTTCTAGATTTTTTTTACTATTAGAAATATAAATCCTTTTTTATTTTAACTTTTGATTTTTTTTAAATCTTGTGTATGGTTATGGTTATATGAGTATTTGAAATATAAATGCCTTAAATTTTAACTTTGAATTTTTATTGTTTTACATTTTATCTTAGATATGCTTTTTTCACTATTAGAAATATGAATCCATTTTTATTTTAACTTTTTATTTTATACATTTGATCTTATATATGGTTATTTTTGACTAATAGAAATATAAATGCCTTTTTTAACATTGTTTTTTTTTTTTTTTTTGCAGTTTTATCTTAAACATGGTTACTTTTGATTATTAGAAATCATTAAAAATCCCTTTTATCATGATAAAATTGTAACATTTATCTCATTAATTAGTACATTTTTAGCAGTTATTTTAAATAAACAAAATATTTAGTTTTAGTATGATAATAGTTCATAGTATGTATATATCATTTTACTTGTATGTTCTTTTTTTTTAGAAATATCAACTTTTTATTTTACATTGTATTTTATTAAATTTTTATCATTTATGATGATAAATATAAAATACAAAAAAAAAATAAATTGCTCATAAAGAAAATATAATTACATTTTATTATTTTATTTTATTTTATTTTATTTATTTTTTTAAATGATGATTTTGGTATATGATGGAGTATGACCCATTCATATAACCCAAGTTATTCCAAAAATCAGTCAGTCAGTCTGAAATCAAATATCCAACCCATTTTTGACTTAAAGGTCTAATTTGAAAATTATACTGAGAGTGAATCAATGTGTTATTGCAAGATGTGACCGCCAGGTGTCAGTATACTGCAGCAAAACTACTTCAAATGCCAAGTGATTTAATGAAGCAGCTATAATGACAACTAAACAAACATGCCACAATTACTCATTCTTTATTATTATTATCATCTTGCACATTTTAGAATAATAGTAAAGTCATCAAAACTATACAAATGACACACATGGGAAATATGTAGTAACTTTTTGTTGACATGATAGACAGAAATGTTTCAACACCTCACCTTCAAAACATTTAACATGTTGCTAGAAAAGCTGATTTTCTGTTATGAGGTGAAACAGTGTGTGGTCAAAATAGCAGATGACTCAACTCAAGTGTGTTATGTTGCTTTGAAATGAAAAATGTCTGTCTGACCTGTTTGCAGCTCCACGAGCAAATCAAGAGGAAATGTAAACTTGTTCACTGAATACTCATAATATGTTGATCTGAATGCATGTCTGATGAATCTAGCATCCTCAAAATGAAATATAATCTCCTTTAAAATGACTATTTCAGTCCAGTTGGTAACATGTTTTTTATGTTTCTGGTCCAGACGAGCAGGAGTCGTCCGGCTCCATCATCTACACGGTGGAGCTGAAGCGGTACGGCGGCCCGCTGGGCATCACCATCTCTGGCACCGAGGAGCCCTTTGACCCCATCATCATCTCAGGCCTGACCAAGAGGGGTCTCGCTGAGAGGTGAGCCACGGGACACACAGATCAATCCTAAACCTCCCCATAAGGGACGGCAGACACACCAAATGTGGGATGATTCACAGTGATGATGCAGAGCTCAATGGAGCCCAGAGCAGCACTGACCAATTTAAACAGTGCAGTGCAAAGCACATTTCTTAATTCATTACTGCTTGGCAGAAATTTGGCTGTTTTTTTCACTGAACAGTTTTGTCCACATTTGGTGTGTTTGGCTCCCCATATCCACATGTACAGCTGGTGGGACGCCCTCAGCTGCCCTCAAACTAGATGAGCACATTCTTTCTTTCTTTCGTTCGATCATTTGTTCTTTCTTTCGTTATTTTGTACGTTAGCTTGATCATTCATTTGTTCTTTCTTTCTATCAATCATTTTTTTTTCTTTCTTCCGTTCGTTCGTTCGTTCATTCGTTCTTTCTTTCGTTTGTTTGTTCATTCGTTCTTTCTCTCATTCGTTCTTTCGTTTGTTCTTTCTTTATTTCTTTCTTTTGTTCGTTCGATCATTCATTTGTTCTTTCTTTCTTCCTTCCTTCCTTTCTTTCGTTCGATAATTTGTTCTTTCTTTCGTTATTTTGTACATTAGCTTGATCATTCATTTGTTCTTTCTTTCTATCAATCATTTGTTATTTCTTTCTTCCGTTCGTTCATTCGTTCTTTCTTTCGTTTGTTTGTTCATTCGTTCTTTCTCTCATTCGTTCTTTCGTTTGTTCTTTCTTTATTTCTTTCTTTTGTTCGTTCGATCATTTATTTGTTCTTTCTTTCTATCAATCATTTGTTATTTCTTTCTTCCGTTCGTTCGTTCGTTCGTTCTTTCTTTCGTTTGCTTGTTCATTCGTTCTTTCTTTCGTTTGTTCTTTCTTTATTTCTTTCTTTTGTTCGTTCGATCATTCGTTTGTTCTTTCTTTCTTCCTTCCTTCCTTCCTTTCTTTCGTTCGATCATTTGTTCTTTCTTTCGTTCTTCTGATCATTCATTTGTTATTTTTCTTTCTTTCGTTCTTTTGTTTGTTCGTTTGGTCATTCATTTGTCCTTTCTTTCTTTCGGTCACTCGTTATTTCTTTCTTTCTTTCGTTCGATCATTTGTTCTTTCTTTCGTTCTTTTGTTCTTTCGCTTGATCATTCGTTTCTTTTTCTTTCTTTCTTTCTTTCATTCAATCATTCATTCTTTCTTTCAATAATTCTTTTGTTCTTTTGTTCATTTATTCATTCGTTATTTCTTTCTTTAGATCATTTGTTCTTTCTTACCTTTTTCTTTTGTTTGTTCTTTTGTTTCGTTCTTTCTTTCTTTCTTTTTTTTGTTCGTTCTGACGATCATTCGTTCGTTCGTCTGTCTGTGTGACTGTCTGTCTGTCTGTCTGTGTGACTGTCTGTCTGTCTGTCTGTTCGTGTCTGTCTGACTGTCTGACTGTTCGTGTGTCTGACTGTCTGACTGTCTGTCTGTTCGTGTGTGACTGTCGTCGTTCGTCTGTTCGTTCGTCTGACTGTTCGTCTGACCGTCTGTCTTCGTCGTCTGCACTGTCGCCTGCCCCGTTCGTGACTGTTCGTCTACTGTCTGTCGTCTGTCGTCGTCGTGTCTGACTGTCTTCGTCTGTCTGTTCGTCTGTCTGTCTGTCTGACCGTTCGTCTGTTCGTTCGAGTGAGTGACTGTGTCTGACTGTGTCTGTCTGTTCTGACTGTCTCCGACTGACTGTCTGTCTGTCTGCTGCTCCGTCTGTCGTCTGTGACTGTTCTGTCTGACTTTCGTCTGTGTGACTGTTCGTCTGTCTGACTGTTCGTCTGTCTGACTGTCTGTCTGTCTGTGTGATTGTTCGTCTGTCTGACTGTCTGACTGTCTGTCTGTCTGACTGTTCGTCTGTGTGTGTGTGTGTACTGTGTGTGTGACTGTCTGACTGTTCGACTGTTCGTCTGTCTGACTGTCTGTCTGTCTCGTTCGTCTGTGTGACTGTTCGTCTGTCTGTCTGTCTGTCGTCGCGTGTGTGTGGACTGTTCGTCTGTCTGTCTCGTCTGACTGTTCTGACTGTTCGTCTGTCTGATCGTCCGTCTGTCTGTCTTCTGACTGTCGACCGTTCGTCTGTGTGTGCTGTTCGTCTGTTCCTCGTCTGACTGTTCGACTGTTCGTCTGTTGACTGTTCGTCTGTCTGTCTGTTCGTCTGTTCGACTGTCTGACTGTTCGTCTGTTCGTTCGTTCGTCTGTCTGTGTGACTGACTGTCTGTCTGTCTGTCTGTCTGTCTGACTGTCTGTCTGTCTGACTGTGTGAATGTCTGACTGTCTGTCTGTCTGTTTGTCCGTCCACATTGTTGATTTTTAAAGTCTGTTTTAAGAAGGTTATTTGCCCACAGTTAAAGAAGCGATTATGTGTTTATTATTGTGTTGTTGTTGTCTCTTCTCTCAGGACTGGAGCCATTCATGTTGGCGATCGTATTCTGGCCATCAACAGCGTCAGTCTGAAGGGGAAGCCGCTCAGTGAAGCCATACACCTGCTACAGATGGCAGGAGAAACCGTCACCCTCAAAATCAAGAAACAGACCGACAGTATGTCTCAAACAATAAAACACTGTACAAAATTAATGGTCGCAAAATAGCCTTTATTTTCTTTATGAGAAAATATGATATATGTATATTTTTTTGTCACATTTATCTTTTAATATAATAATAATTTTATATATAATATAATATAATATAATATAATTACATTTCTCCCCCTTTTCCCCCATTTTTGGGTCTTCTAGTTAAAATTTTTCCCCCCTTATGTATTTTAATAAATATAATTAGAAAATTATAAACTTATATTATTATTATTAATTATTATTATTATAAGTGTGAATGTTATCAACCATATTATTATTGTTAAATTAATGTTAAAATGTTAATTGATTACTCATAAGTAGTAGTAGTTGTAGCATTTGATAAAATAGTCTATTCATTTTAATAAATAAAATTAGAAATAAAATAAATAAAAAATATTAAAATATGAATTTATTACTTGCAATTAGTAATAATAAAAAAATAATAATAAAATGGATTACTTATGATTAATAATAAGAATAATTCTTATAATAATAATAATAATAATAATAATAATTTGTAGTGTGAATGATGTTATCATTCATATTATCATTGTTGAATTCATATTAAATTATTAATTGATTATTCATAAGCAGCAGCAGCATTTGATAAGCTAATTAAGATAATTTTAATAAATAGAGATTTATACATTTTCTAAAATTTAAAACATAAATTAAAATATTAATGAATTACTTTTAATTAGAGATTAAGAGATCAAGATTTATTATTATTAGTAGTAGTAGTAGTATTATTATAAACAAATGAACTGGCCATAAGGTTGCAAATATATAAACATTTCTAGCCATTTTAGCATCTTCTGACTTTTTTCATAATT
Organism: Labeo catla; assembly: GCA_012976165.1. Lineage (NCBI taxonomy): Eukaryota > Metazoa > Chordata > Actinopteri > Cypriniformes > Cyprinidae > Labeo > Labeo catla. The sequence goes on from VONZ01000686.1 coordinate 214,662, forward strand.
TGATAATTTCATAAATAAATAAAAATTAAATAAATACATTTTTCATAAATAAATTTTTATAAATAAATTTTTCACTAATAAAGTATCTAGTAGTCTATTAGTAGTACTGAATTATTAAATTATTTAATTTGTCATAATAATTGTTTTTAATCATAATAAATGAGAATCATTGATTTTTGATTTTATACAAAGCATCTGCATCTTTTTATTTACATCTCATTTACAAACTCATGTACAAATCTCTTTACACCAGACCTATTCTGTTAACATCATAATTGATCATCTGATATTGTCGTTCCCCCTTCAGCACCAGATGATAAAAATAAAGAGAACGATCTGGATAACGAGCTCAGCGATAACGAGGATGAGATGACAGACTCGCAGAAGACCAATAAACTGTCAGACATTTATTCCACCACCATCCCCAGCGTGGATTCGGCCATGGAGTCATGGGACGGCTCAGGAATCGACGCCGGTTACAGCAGCCAGGGTGGGTTTACCTCCGTTACGTGTAAATATTCGTGTGCTGGTCGTCTATTGACAGCCTCAGTGAAAACATATGAACTGATCCTTCTCCAAAGGTGCCTACATCCATCAGGCCGCTGGGATTGCGTTACACCCTCACGAGTGGCGTAACACCAAGCAGAGGAACAGCACACCTCCTCCAACCCGCCGCAAAAACTACCCCTTCAGCGACGGGGGATTCAGTGAGGACGACTGGGATAAAGCTGCCGGGTGAGAGACAGAAACACTCATGTTCCGAGCTTGAAAAATATAACGCGTCATACGGTATTTGATTTGATTTTAATAAACTATTAAATAGTTGTTAGTAAACTATAAATGTGACCGTGGATCACAAAACCAGTCAGAAGTATCAATTTTTCGAAATTGAGATTTATGCATCATCTGAAAACTGAAACTTTTAATGTATTTACGGTAGGAAACTTACAAAATATCTTTATGGAACATGATCTTTACTTAATATCCTAATGATTTTTGGCATAAAAGTTATAAAACTTAAACATTATACATAACATAATAAACATTATACACACATATATATATATATATATATATATATGCAAATTATACTTTTTGAAGTTGAAGTACTTTACTAAAATGTCCAAAAATGTTAAAAAAAAAACCCAAAAAAACAGTAAGTTAATTTAAATATTTACAAAATTAACAAAAACAAACTAAAATTAATAGAAAACTGAAAATGTAAAAATAAAAGCTTAATTATTTACTTTTTTATACATATTTATCAGTGTCTGCAATTTTCTTAATTGTTAATCAATCCTTTTGCTCTCATAGATAGATAGATAGATAAAACTAATAAAAATGCTTTATTATAAAAATATTTTATATTTTGTTATATATATTTTAACATGTTCATAACTAGCCAAATAAATTAAATATTAAATATTTAATATTTAAAATGGCAGGAATTTAAGTAAAATGATTTTATTTTTTAAATCCATACTATGTCTCATATATATATATATATATATATATATACTAAAATTGCTAAAAGTACTAAAACTTACTAAAGTCCTAAAAACAGCTGAACAGAAATGTTTAACAAATATTTAGAAACTAATACAAATGACAAAAGTACAATTTATAAAATGTTTTTTATAATTTTTTTTTTTTTTTTATATTTACGGTTTGTACATTTTTGTCACTGCATCTGTAGTCATATACGTTTTAATATATATATATATATATATATATATAAATACTTTACTATATAAATAATACAAACTCAACACTAATTGCCTTATATAAAAATTATTTCGGCTCTTCTCTTTAAGTTTTACTCTCAAATTACCTGTCGTTCAAAACAAGCAATTATTAATCAATGCCTTGCAGTACCATAAAAAAAAAAAAAATTCCTTATTATTTTTATTTCATTATTTTTAATGAATACTTCATTAATCACTGCTCATGAGGGCAAGTTTTAATTTTGAGTTTTTAGTTTTTAGCAGTGCTTCAGGCCTACAGATTTTCTCTCCCAGGATGCTCCTCTCCACCTAGCCTTGCGGTCCGTCTTAACGTGCCAAGGCCGGTGCCAGAGTGCCGGATGTGAGTGCCAGCCTAAGTGGCTCGTGGCTCATTGGCTATAATGTGTGCGTCTGCCGCAGATACAGCAGCCAGCCGCATGCCGACAGCCTCATGATGGAGCAGGAGGACAGTTTCTGGTGCCAGGCCCTGGAAGACCTGGAGACCTGCGGCCAGTCCGAACTCCTGCGCGAGATCGAGGTAAGCTGCTGCCATGATGGGAAAATGTTTAATCATCCCATGGATTAGATATAAATGAACGAATAAGAGGAAAGGCATTTCTCTGAAGAAAAAGTTGATCGTTTGGACTAGTCAAAATCAGTTGTGTAAGAGTCATTTGATGCATTAAATGAATTTAATGTTATGTAATTTATATGTTAATGGATCCTTTTTCACATTTCAAGGGTTTTCCGAAGTGCAAATTTCGTCATAGTTGGGCAGACTTCTATAGTTATGAGAGGAAACTTCTACAAATGTCATTTTTGAGTTCCCATTTAATCCAATAGCAATAGATAAAATCCACGATAGCATTTCTATGACCCTCAAAATCAAGAAATGACAAAAAAGTCTTAATTAATGTAATTAAAACAGAAAGATATTAAATTTGCAATTACAAACACACAGCAGTTTTTTTTTTTTATGTAATGATAATATAAGATAAAGTAATGAAACAAAGTAGTCTTATAAATATGCAATAAATTAAAAAAATAAAGAAATAAAATGAAATAAAACAAAAACAAAAAAAGGTACATTTGCAATGTTAGTAAATGGAGTCGTGTCATCACAGCCTGGAAATAAAATAAAATAAAAGTAAATAAAATATTAAATGCAGAACTTATTTTATATTTTTGTTTAAATTGTAGTACTAAAAGAAACCCTAATAAAAATGGCGAAGCACAAAATTACTAAAACTTAAACTGAAATTAAAACGAAAGCTGAAAATTAAATAAAATAAATAATAATAATTTATGTTTTATATTTTTACATGTCTGTATATCTTGACAAATACATTCTATTTGAAATATTTGGTATTTGAAATGGCTGAACATTTTGTAAAATAATTAAAAAAAAAAAGACAAAAATCATTAAATTACTGAAACTTAAACTAAATTAAAGGAAACTGGAAATAAAAAAAGCTTGTTTTTCTATAAATATTTTAATGTATATTTGAAATATTTTGAATATAATATGGAAGAACATTTTTTAAAATTAGTTTTTGTTTGTTTGTTTGTTTTTCTTTAATTTTTTCCATTCCAAAAAAAAAAAAAAATAGAAATTAAAATAAGAATAATAATAATAATAATAATAAAAATATAAAACTTAAACTAACTGGAAATATAAACAAGGCTTGTTGTTGTATAAATATTTTAATGTAAGTTTTATATGCATTTCTACATACCTAGTCAAATAAATTCTTTTTTTTTTTTTTTGCTTTTTAAAGTATTTTGTCAAATATCTACTTGTTTGTGTGTTTTTATTTTTTTTTTCCATTCATGCTAAAACACTCTGATTTATGTTTAAACATTTTAATTAAGAAAACACGTAATTAATTATTGTTTTAATTCCTCCTTTATCATATTTACTTATCTCAAAATTAGTCTCGTTTTAAATTACATAATGCAGAGAAAGTGTATATAATTGTTATTAATAAATAACAATAATAATAAATTGTTATTAATAAATTATAAATAACACAATTTTTCCTATTTTTTATTTATTTACTTATTTATTTATTTTATTTTATTTATTTATTTATTTATTTATTTATTTTTTTAACTCTTTGAAGTTGAGTGGTTGAGCAATGCTGTACAGTACCAGTGAATTATGTCAGATTGTGGTAATCTGCCGCATCTTCCACAACCAATCACTCAAATCTGGCCATCAAGATCAGGAATTGTGCCATTCTGCACATTTTTTGGCCTGTCTTTGCGCCATAACCTTATTTTCATAATTCCTGTAGTGAGCTGAGTGCTAAAACAGCACAGACACCAGCAAATACACACCACCATTAGCAGGCACAGATCGTTCTTTGTGAATTCCCTTTTTAAAGTCGGAAATCACCAATCACTACACTTCTGTTACCACAAAGACCCAGCATGGTGACTGACGGCTCATTTCACACCCGTTTGCTCAAAACAATAACCTCTGTTCTTACACAACCAAGCGAAGACAGTTACGAAAGTATGGGGAAGTGTTTTTATCAGATGTGTGATGACACTGGCTAGCGAGGTCAGTCATGGATGACGTATTCCTTCAACGATACTTGACTTTCTGTTTTCTGTGGAATGCAAAAGGTCCTGGCACTCTTTTCAGTACAATCAGTCAGTGGGTTGCTGTCAGCTCTTGTGTGTGTAACATTTCTGTGAAAAAAGAGCAGCCAGGACATTCTTCACAATGTCTCTTTTTGTGTTGTACAGAAAAGTCTGTCATACAGGCTTAGGACAACATGAACACTATGTTAAAAGATTATTGGAGTACATATTTCAAAAAAAAAAAAAAATAATTTAGTAAGTCTTTCTACTTAAAATTTTCAAGTTCAATTCAATGTGTTACTTGCCTTTTTTGTAATTGTAAAATCTACAAGCAATTTCTGAGTGAAAGCAGGTGAACAGTGACAGAATTTGCACCAGTTTTTATTAATATTTTGAACTTTTTTATATTTACCTTTCTCATTTTAAATTTTGTTAAACTTTCAGTAGTTTGTCATTTTAGTAGTTTTTGTTTGCTTTGAAGTCTATATAATTTAATATTTTATTGATCTTTCAGTAGTTTTGTCATTTTTAGGCATTTTTGTTTGTTTTAAAGTTTGTAGTTTTAAATTTAATTGAACTTTCAGTAGTTTTTGTCATTTGTTTGTCTTTTTTGTTTGTTTTAAAGTCTGTAGTTTTAAATTTGTTTGAACGTTCAGTAGTTTGTCATTTTAGTAGTTTTTGTTTGCTTTGAAGTCTATATAATTTAACATTTTATTGATCTTTCAGTAGTTTTTTTGTCATTTTTAGTCATTTTTGTTTTTAAATCTATAGTTGTATATTTTGTTGAACTTTCAGTAGTTTTTGTCATTTTTTGTCATTTTTGTTTGTTTTAAAGTCTGTAGTTTTAAATTTGGTTGAACGTTCAGTAGTTTTTCATTTTTAGTCATTTTGTTTGTTTTGAAGTCTATATAGTTTTAAATTTCGCTAAACATTCAGTAGTTCTTGTCATTTTTAGTTATTTTTGTTTGTTTTGAACTATAGTTTTACATTTTATTTAATTTTCAGTAGTTTTTGTCATTTTTACGCATTTTGTTTGTTTTGAAGTCTATATAGTTTTAAATTTAGCTGAACATTTAGTAGTTCTTGTCACTTTTAGTTATTTTTGTTTGTTTTGAAGTGTATATCATTTGAAATTTTGTTGACCTTTCAGTAGTTTTTGTCATTTTGTTTGTTTTGAAGTCTATATAGTCTTACAATTGGTTGAACTTTCAGTAGTTTTTTTTTGTAGTTTTTAGTCATTTTTGTTTGTTTTGAACTCTGTAGTTATTTTTGTTTGTTTTAAAGTCTGTATAGTCTTAAATTTTATTGAACTTTCAGTATTTTTTTTGTCATTTTTAGTCATTTTTGTTTTGAAGTCTATATAGTTTTAAATTTTGTTGCCCTTTCAGTAGTTTTTTTTCACTTTCAGTTGTTTTGTTTGTTTTGAACTCTATAGTTTCACATTTTATTGAACTTTCAGTGGTTTTTTGTAATTTTTAGTCATTTTGTTTGTTTTGAAGACTATAGAGATTTACTTTTTTTAACTTTCAGTAGTTTCTATGTTTTTTTTTGTTTTGAAGTGTATATCGTTTGAAATTTTATTGAACTTTCAGTAGTTTTTGTCATTTTTAGTCAGCTGTGTTTGTTTTGAAGTGTATATAGTTTTAAATTTTGTTGATCTTTTAGTAATTTTGTCATTTTTAGTCATTTTTGTTTGTTTCGAATTCTATATAGTTTTAAATTTAGTTGACCTTAGTAGTAGTTTTTGTCATTCTTAGTTTTCTTTTGTTTCGTTTTAGTTTAGTTTGTTTTTGTTTTGTTTAGTCATTTTTGTTTTGAAGTCTGTATAGTTTTACATTTTGTTGAATTTCAGTAGTTTTTGTCATTCTTAGTCATTTTTGTTTGTTTTGAAGTAATTTTCAAATTTTGTTGAACTCTCAGTAGCTATGTAATTTTTAGTCCGTTTTGTTTGTTTCGAAGTCTAAAATTTTGTTGAATATTTAGTAGTTTTTGTCATTCCTAGTTTGGTTTTGTTTCATTTTAGTTTAGTTTGTTTCTTTTAGTAATTTTTGTTTCAAAGTATATAGTTTTAAGTGTTGTAACTTTCAGTAGTCTTTGTCATTTTTAGTCATTCTTGTTTATTTTAAAGTCTGTTTAATTTATTTAATTTGTATTGAAGTTTTAATTTATTTTAGTGCTTTTTTTAAATGTTACCTTAGCAACTTTTTTTCTCTTTCTTTTTCCTAGTTAAATATTTTATTTCAAATTTATTTCAAACTATCATGTTATGTTTGTCATGTTATACTTTTTTTATTCTGAAAATGCTAGTTAATGTCATTGTATTGGACTAAAACTTATTGACCTTGCTTACACAATATCACAAATTCCTAAAAAATCATATTTTTTGTTCTTTTTTCTGAGTATTTTTTCCTCCCACTCTGTTACTGTAGTAGTGTTCTCTTAAAAATGATCAGCCTACAAAAAATAGCTTGTAAATCTCTATGTACTGTATATGTATATTATCATCACCAAATATTAAATTCAGTCTTTTGATTAACTTGTTTTCTTTCAGTTAGCACATGTTTTTTTCATTTTGGAACTTGCTGATCAAAGGTCTCATTGATCTAAGCTTAGTTATTAAGTGAATAATGTCAAATTTTTCCAAAAAATAATGCTTTTTTCAATCAATAACTGAGGTGTTGTAATGCTGAGAGGCCAAAGGCGAGATAAGGCATATCCAGTGGCAGTATAAAGTTTAATAACTAAAAGTAAAGCATACACGGGTGAATCAGGAAACTCCGAACAGGAGCAAAACCAGGAAACCAAGACATGAGCTTTTACAGAGAAACAGTGATGAAACAATAACTAAGCAAAACTGATGCACGCCTAGTCCACACGTGCATGGGTATTTTTCCTTCTTCATTAAAAAAAAAAAAAAGAAAAAAACGCTATGACGCGCTGTCAAGAGCATACCAAACCAATAGGTGGTGATATAACCCTAACCGAAAAGCCATGTTGGCCAATCAGAAGCCTGAAAAAAGTGCACACTCCGACGTCACAAACCAAAATCTCACGACAACACTGCAACCGCAGTTTCTGGAAATCTTCACCCTGCAGGAGTTTTCAAAAAGGTTTCAGCGACCTGATACTGCACTGTAAAAAACAATTTGTTGAGTCAGCTTAAAATAATTTGTAACCTGGCTGCCTTAAAATTTTAGGTTCAGTCAACTCAAAAAAAAAAAAAAAGTTTATTCAGCTTGAAATGTTAAATTATACCAAGTGGCAACTTAGATATTTGAGTTGAATCAACTTAAAAATTTAAGGCAGCTGGGTTACTTACCCATCTGTTAAGTTTAGCAAACACAAATATCTAAGTTGTTACTTAGTACAACTTAACATTTCAAGTTGACTAAACTTATTTTTAGTTGACTGAACTTAAAATTTTAAGGCAGCAGGGTAACAAATTATTTTATTTTTTACAGTGTGGATAAATTGCCAAACAAATACCCAGGACCTAAGATCATCACAGGTGCATAACCTCAGATCAATGAGGCCTGTGATCAACCAGATCTGAAAAGAAACACAAAATCTGTGCTAATTAGAAGATAAGTTGACGATAGGACTGAATCCATGATTTGGTGGTAATATACTGTAACATATTTCAATATTTTTGACAAGGAACACCAAATTACGTAAAGATTATTCAGCACAAAGGTTAAGTAAGGTGCTGCTTTGTGGTTTCTGAGGGACTTTACAGAAGTGTCTATTGTAGTTACATCCCCAAACTCACGTATGAATGTATGTACAAGCTGGCAAAAATCTCCAATTACGTTATTAAGGCGTAATGGGCTGCAGCTTTCCAAGTAATCTGCAATTCCTTGTACGCTAACTGTGTTTTGAAAGTAATTTCATGAGCCTAACTGCTCAGATCCTGTGTTTTGAGTTAAATCCTATTGAACAACAGCTTCAAAGAGTCACAAATGCCTGAACTCTCAATTAACACACATTTCAGTTGCAGCTCATTGAAAATAAATGGATCTGGAGCTCATTAAAGGTAAATGAGGATGGGCTTCACGTCCTCTGGTTAATAGGATTTTATTAGATTAGAAAATTGCTTAATGAGAGCCCAATCAGAGAGAGGCTCCCTGTTGAAACAGTGTGGCCTAAAGGCCCTTTCACATGACAGGAGTTCAACGCACTGGAGAACGATGGCCAGTAATCAGTGTTTGTGGTTGTTTTCCACCCATAGGCGTCAATAATGACCGGCAGTGCCCTGAGTTTGGGTGTAGAGGGTGGAAAGACCCACGGCGAGACGGTTAACCAACCCCACCTCAGCCCTCTGAGGAAAGCCCCGCATCTCCTCAACGAGACCAAGAACAAGAGCACGCTCCGCATGTCCGAGAAGACCTGGGAGTCACGGAGAATCAAAGAAGAGATTCAGGACATCCTGTCACCCACACCGTTAGAGCTGCACAAGGTGGGCGAACTCCACAATATAAGTTGAAGACCCAGTTGAATGGTATGTGGATTCCCTTAGATAAAACTAGTTCCATCTCCTTCTGTGGTTTTGGTTAGCATTGTTGGCATTAGTAATCACTGCGAGTATTTATTTTCATTGGAAATGTCCCTGGGCAAGGGTAGGGAGATGCATCTTCCATCCCTCATTAGTTAATATTGTAGGTTCTTTTCATTTGTTTTAGCAAGAAATGTTGTTCCCCTTCAGTCGTTTCACTACGACGTTACATATGGGAACTCGCTTGAGAGTCCAATCATCTCCAAGCCTTATTCAAAAGGCCAGTGAACATTCATGAACATTGGCGAGTGGTATTTGCATGCCGAGCCACTCCCCCGTACATACGGGTATATAAGATGGCGGCGTGCAACCACTCATTCAGACTTTTGCTTTTGGAGCCTCGTCTTCTGAGCCATTTAAAAAAAAAAAAGAAAAGAGTTCCTGAGTTCACACTCTCTCTGTTGGCGTGCTGCCGAGCTACTAAAAGAGCTTCATCTAAAAGAGCGTTCGGCAGCCGCCAGCCTAATCCTGCGGGCTGCCGTTTTCACGGCATTCAAGCCTCCCGCACTCCAGCGAGCCCCGCCCGTTTGAGAGCACAGTTGTGCCGCGGTTTCTCCCTGGGCGGACCGGGATTTCAAAAGAGTGAATTTCTCGCGGCTGTCGAGGACATCTTCCCGGTATGTATCTCCGGCCGTGCGCTTCCGGGTGCGGTAGTTTCCTCGCCTCTTTGGACGGACATGATCGCTGTCTCACGTGCCTGGGCCGAGAGCACGCTGAGGCAGCGTTCACGGATGGTACGTGCGTTCATTGCGAACGTATGTCCATGGCTGCGTTAAAGTCCCGCCGCTCATTCATGAGTAGGCACCCCTTGTTGTCTTCCCGCGGTAAAAAAATAAAAAAATAAATAAATAAAAGCCGCGATGAGGCACTTGGGGGACATTCAGGTGACTGTGCAGAATGTTCCGTCGGCCCCCAAAGCCCCGTGGACTTCTGCGTCACCGCGCAGTCCCGTTGAGCTGCCAGAGCAGTATACCTCCCCGTACAGCGGGCTGGGTATCTCCTTTGGCGCTCCCCAGGAGATCGAGATGTCTGTTGCAGCATCAGAGGGAGAGTCTGACGATGAGGCTGACGACTCGGCGGGTCGGTACCCCTCTGCGGTTGCCGCCCCGTCTGAGACGGATGCTGAACTGTTGGCTTTGCTCCTCCGAGCCGCCAAGGAGATCGGTCTGGAGGTGCCCAAAACACCTCCGGCCGATCCCTCTAGGCTGGATGATTGGTTTCTGGGGAGGGCTCCCGCGGCACCGCCGCGCTCTCTCCCAGTGCCTTTCTTCCCGGAGGTGCATGAGGAGCTGGTGAGGACTTGGCGAGCCCCGCACTCTTCTCGTCCACGTCCCAGCTCCTCTCCCCTCGCCTCTCTCGACGGCGGTGCAACCCGGGGTTATGAGGCGGTCCCTCAGGTCGAGCGCGCTGTCGCGGTGCATTTATGCCCGCCCGGCGCTGCCACCTGGCGGGATCGGCCCCATCTCCCCTCCAGGGCGTGTGAGTTCTCGTCCGCTCTCGCGGGCCGGACTTACCGCGCCGCTGGACAGGCTGCCACCGCCTTGCACGCCATGGCCACCTTACAGGTGTACCAGGCCAAGGTGTTGAAACACCTGCACGAGAGGGGTTCTGACCAGGGTGCAATGGAGGAACTCCGCGCCGCCACTTCGCCCTCCGGGCTACGAAGGTGACGGCGCGTTCCCTTGGTCAGGTGATGTCCACCATAGTGGTCCAGGAGCGACATCTATGGCTGACCCTGGCCCAGATGGCAGATGTCGACAAATCACGGTTTCTCGACGCTCCTATCTCCCAGGGCGGCCTATTCGGCGACACCGTCGAGGACTTTGCCCAGCAGTTCTCGGCGGTTCAAAAGCAGACGGAGGCGATTAAACACATCCTGCCCCGCCGCGACATTCCAACCACGTCCGCAGGGCCCCAACCTCCGCCTGCTCGTCGCCGAGGGCGCCCTCCCGCGGCTTCCAAACAACCAGCTCCGTCCCCTGCTAAGGTACATGACACCAGATTGGCAGCCCGACGTCGAGCTGGCCGTGGGAGAGCGGCGCCGCCCGCGTCTCAGGGACCGGTCACCCGCAAAAGATCTGCGAACTGCGAAAAGAGGGCAACCCGGAGGTGGAGGGAATCGCTCTTTGGGGGATGACAACATCAACGTCCCCACTCCCGGTGGAGGGCCGGGAGCTGTCACAGAAAGAGTCAATTCTCTCACCTCCGGGGTTCAGGCCCCGAGTTCCATGTTCAGCCCGTGGTCAGACCCGGCCTTCCTTCAGGCCGGAGTCCCCCTGGGACAAGTCTCCAGGCATCTTGTGGTATACACGGATGCCTCTTCCACGGGTTGGGGTGCTGTATGCGACGGGCAAGCAGCATCGGGCTCCTGGACAGGACCTCGACTGCAATGGCATATCAACTGCCTAGAGTTGTTGGCTGTGCTTCTGGCCCTTCGTCGCTTCCGACCGACGTTGCGTCACAAGCACGTGCTTGTTCGCACCGACAGCACAGCAACTGTAGCCTACATCAACCGTCAGGGTGGTCTACGCTCCCGTCGCATGTCACAACTCGCCCGCCATCTGCTCCTATGGAGTCAAAGTGGCTGAAATCGCTACGTGCCGTTCACATTCCAGGAGAACTCAACCGTGCAGCCGACCAGCTCTCACGGCAGTCCACCCATCCTGGAGAATGGCGACTCCCCCCGAGACAGTCCAGCTGATTTGGAGCCATTTCGGGGAGGCCCAGATAGATCTGTTTGCTTCCCCCGAATCCTCCCACTGCCAGCGGTTCTACTCCCTCAACGAGGCTCCCAACAGCCTCGGCAGGGACGCACTGGCACACAGCTGGCCTCCGGGGCCCAAGTACGCCTTTCCCCCAGTGAGCCTCCTTGCACAGACACTGTGCAAGATCAGGGAGGACGAGGAGCAGGTTCTGCTGGTTGCGCCATACTGGCCCACCCGGACCTGGTTTCCAGAACTCATTTCCCTCGCGGCAGCCCCTCCCTGGAAAATCCCCTTGAGGAGAGACCTTCTTTCTCAGGGGATGGGCACAATTTGGCACCCGCGCCCCGACCTGTGGAACCTGCACGTCTGGTTCCTGGATGGGACGCGTCAGACCTCTCCGGCCTTCCACAGGCCGTGATAGAAACTATCACTCAGTCCAGAGCCCCCTCCACAAGGCAGGCTTATGCGCTGAGATGGGGTCTGTTCGTCGACTGGTGTTCCTCTCGCGGGGAGGACCCACAGAGATGTACGATTGCAGTAGTGCTTTCCTTCCTGCAGGAAAAGTTGGAGCGCAGGCTGTCCCCTTTAACTCTCAAAGTGTACGTTGCTGCCATTGCAGCGTACCACGATGCAGTGGATGGAACATCCCTAGGTAAGCACCAACTCATCGTGAGGTTCCTGAGGGGTGCGAGAAGGGTTAATCCCCCCAGGCCGCACCCCATACCCTCTTGGGACCTCTCCGTCGCCCTCCAGGGCCTGCGGGAGGCCCCATTTGAGCCACTTGCGTCGGTTGAGCTAAAATATCTGTCACTTAAGACAGCGCTCCTGACCGCACTGGCCTCCATCAAGAGGGTAGGGGACCTACAAGCTTTCTCTGTCGACGAAGCGTGCCTAGAATTCGGGCCCGGCGATTCTCACGTCATCCTGAGACCCCGGCCTGGTTATGTGCCCAAGGTTCCCACCACGCCTTTCCGCGATCAGGTGGTGAACCTGCAAGCTCTGCCCCTGGAGGAGGCAGACCCAGCCTCTGCGCTGCTGTGTCCAGTTCGCGCTCTGCGTCGACCGCACTCGGCACTTCAGACGCACCGAGCAGCTCTTCGTCTGCTTTGGAGGTCAGCAGAAAGGGAATGCTGTCTCCAAACAGAGGTTGGCCCATTGGGTGGTAGATGCCATCTCCCTGTCGTACCAAAACCAGGGAGAGCCATGCCCCTTAGGTGTTCGTTCCCACTCCACACGGAGTGTTGCCTCATCCTATGCGTTGGCTCATGGCGCCTCACTAGCAGATATCTGTAGAGCTGCGGGTTGGGTGACACCTAATACCTTCGCCAGGTTCTACAACCTTCGCGTAGAGGCCGTATCCTCCCGTGTCTTAACATAGACATCACAGGCGAGCGGGAGTCCGGCTGGTGTCGGCTTGCTGCGCCATTCCTAATGGATCCGTGCGCTATTTCCCTCAGTTGTTCCCTCCGGCGAACCTGGGTCCTCCATGCCCCGCAGTCAGGCCTAGTGCGGAGTAGTGCTTGTCTGTGCTCCGGTTGGGTCTCCTTCGCCCAGCAGGTTGTGGCAACATGTTTCAGTATTTTTCCACGGTCAGCCAGAAGGCCGATGTTTCCCTCATATATCCCTAAAATCTATGGATATATTGAATTTCTTGTGTTCCACATGTAGAGATTTCATGTGCTCCGCCCCCCCAACTCCTGCTTCAGTACAACTGGCATCCCTGTGGGGCCCCCTATTGGCCCCCAGGGCGTTGGGAAGGTTACGCTCATATCCGTCTGCTGACACGTCCGCCTGTCGGCACGCGGTGTGTTGCGTAACGCGACGTCTGGTTCGTGGCCTGTTCCATGGGTCTGTTCCCATATGTAACGTCGTAGTGAAACGACTGAAGGGGAACGTCTAGGTTACGTACGTAACCCTCGTTCCCTGAAGGAGGGAACGGAGACGTTACATCCCCTGCCACGACCTGACGTCGCGCTGACGCCGGGCTGCAGCTCGGCTCCTCAGCAAAAGCCTGAATGAGTGGTTGCACGCCGCCATCTTATATACCCGTATGTACGGGGGAGTGGCTCGGCATGCAAATACCACTCGCCAATGTTCATGAATGTTCATTGGCCTTTTGAATAAGGCTTGGAGATGATTGGACTCTCAAGCGAGTTCCCATATGTAACGTCTCCGTTCCCTCCTTCAGGGAACGAGGGTTACATTCGTAACCTAGACGTTTTTCATAATAAATCATACACAGATCTGTCACATCAGCATAACCATGGTTTATTTCCAAGAAAAACTGATATGCTGCTTTGTTTGGAGTTGTTGGGTTTGTTTTGGAGATTTGCTTTTTTGTTTTGCATCTTTTTTTGTTTCGCTTTGCTTTATTTCAGAGGACAATGACATGTCCTGGGAGTTGCTTTGAAGATTTTGTTTTTGTGTTTGCTTTGCTTTGTTTTTTTGTTTTGTTTTACTTAGTTTTACTTTGCTTCCTTTTTTGTTTTCTTTTGCTTTTTGGTTTGGCTTTGCTTTATTTATTTCAGAGGAAGACTGACATGTCCTAGGAACTGCTTTGACGATTTTGTTTTGGAGTTTTGTTTTTAGTTCAGTTTAGGTTTTGTTTTAGTTTGCTTTGCTTTTTGTTTGGTTTCATTTGTTGTTGAAGTTGTTTTGGTTTGTTTCGTTTTTTGTTTTGCTTTAGATTTGTTTATTTGAGAGGAAAACTGACGTGTTCTATGAGTTGCTTTTAAGATTTTGTTTTGGAGTTTTGTTTATATTTGCTTTGCTCATTGTTTGACTTCATTTGTTGTTGAAGTTGTGTTGTTTTGTTGTGGATTTGTTTATTTGAGAGGAAAACTGACATGTTCTAGGAGTTGCTTTTAAGATTTTGTTTTGGAGTTTTGTTTATATTTGCTTTGCTCATTGTTTGACTTCATTTGTTGTTGAAGTTGTGTTGTTTTGTTTTGTTTTGTTTTGTTGTGGATTTGTTTATTTGAGAGGAAAACTGACATGTTCTAGGAGTTGCTTTTAAGATTTTGTTTTGGAGTTTTGTTTATATTTGCTTTGCTCATTGTTTGGCTTCATTTGTTGTTGAAGTTGTTTTGTTTTGTTTTGTTTTGGATTTGTTTATTTGAGAGGAAAACTGACATGTTCTAGGAGTTGCTTTTAAGATTTTGTTTTGGAGTTTTGTTTATATTTGCTTTGCTCATTGTTTGACTTCATTTGTTGTTGAAGTTGTTTTGTTTTGTTTGTGTTGGATTTGTTTATTTGAGAGGAAAACTGACATGTTCTAGGAGTTGCTTTTAAGATTTTGTTTTGGAGTTTTGTTTATATTTGCTTTGCTCATTGTTTGACTTCATTTGTTGTTGAAGTTGTGTTGTTTTGTTTTGTTTTGTTTTGTTGTGGATTTGTTTATTTGAGAGGAAAACTGACATGTTCTAGGAGTTGCTTTTAAGATTTTGTTTTGGAGTTTTGTTTATATTTGCTTTGCTCATTGTTTGACTTCATTTGTTGTTGAAGTTGTGTTGTTTTGTTTTGTTTTGTTTTGTTGTGGATTTGTTTATTTGAGAGGAAAACTGACATGTTCTAGGAGTTGCTTTTAAGATTTTGTTTTGGAGTTTTGTTTATATTTGCTTTGCTCATTGTTTGGCTTCATTTGTTGTTGAAGTTGTTTTGTTTTGTGTTGCTTTGGATTTGTTTTGGATTTGTTTATCATTGTTGTTGAAGTCGTTTTGTTTTGTTTTTGTTTTGTTTTGCTTTGGATTACGTATGTGTTATTTTGCAGATTGGTTTCTCAGGCCATTTTTAGTGGACAACATATTAGTTTTACTTTCAATTTCACCAAGCTTATTACTCACTAAAAACTCCCACAGATCATGCAGTTCCAAGTCTTATTTTAAGTGTGTGAGTTGTTTACCAACTTTTTGAAATTAGTCTTCCCATGAACCCTTGCATACCTCAGGTCTTTAGCAATCCCTCCTTTTTTTTTTTTTTTTAAGTTTGACATAAACTTTCTTAGTATTCCTCAGTCTATTCATAATCTATTCAGTCTATCTATAAACAATATAACAACAAATATATATATATATATATATATATATATTTTTATATATATATACCCCCCCACCCAACACACCACACACTTTAGGGGGTCTGTTAAAATTCAATGGGCTCAGGGGAGGCGAGAGAGACACGGACTCCCACTAAAACTACCTGCCGGTTGCGCAGTTGGACAGTGTTTCTTTAGAAAAAGGAGTGATTTGTACACTTTTTATGGTAAATTTTGTAATATTGGCATTGTTTCATTTTTGTACTACAAAACTACAG
This sequence comes from Labeo catla, assembly GCA_012976165.1. Taxonomy (NCBI): domain Eukaryota; kingdom Metazoa; phylum Chordata; class Actinopteri; order Cypriniformes; family Cyprinidae; genus Labeo; species Labeo catla. The sequence continues at coordinate 230,543 of VONZ01000686.1, forward strand.
CTACTCCTTTACCTCCTCTGAGGAAACGCTCCTTATATATATTGAAAAATTGTTGACTTATTTTTATGTGAACTATTTCTTTAAGACTTCAACATCATCTGCTGAACATATTTAGAAGAAATGAGCTCATGGTTAAATAGTTAAAATATTTTTGTTACACAACTACAGGTGACTGTGATGAAAGACCCAGAGAGCGATGACTTTGGATTCAGCGTATCGGACGGTTTCTTGGAAAAGGGTGTTTACGTGAACATGATCAGACCTGAGGGTCCAGCGGACCGTGCTGGACTCAAACCGTACGACAGGATCCTTCAGGTGCCTCTTCTCAGATCACCACACGCTGGCTTCCCAGCACCCCCTCCCTCCCCCCAGCTATACGATCTGCCTAGCTTGGTTAAATATAAACTTGAGAGGGCCAGAATGAGGTATGAGGATGACAGTAGGCCTTTGGCTCTGGGAGGACGTGTCGAGTTAAAAAGTGATTTAACCAGATCTTCTGTGTAGCTACACAGCGCTTGTGGACAACTCTTAGAGAACGTCCCTTCTCGCTTATCTGCCATGCATCACTTGTGGTTGTGGAAATGATTAAATCTGCATTAAGATATACTTAAGCTGTATGTTAACCACAGCAAAGCATCCAGCGACTATGATTAAGTTGTAGGTGCTTGTATGTCTGTTTTCATACTTGAGAATTGGATCAAATTTTCAAAATTTGTATTACTTGTCCATCTAATCTTTTATTTTATTTTATTTTTATCAATATATAGTATAAAACGTTTTACACTCGTACTCTAAAGAGGCCTTGCATAAAAAATGTATTACCTGGATTTTTAACAAGTTTACTGAAGTTTATCTTAATGTCTTTCCACCAGGTGAACCACGTGAGGACGCGAGATTTCGATTGCTGCTTAGCTGTGCCCCTTATCACAGAGGCCGGAGACAAACTTGAGCTGGTGATAAGCCGAAACCCATTAGCACAGCCAGGTGTCGCCCAGCCCCATGACTGCCATCCACACTTCAACCCCGTAGGCCATTCCCGCGAGCACCAGACCAGCACGCTGGACCTGTGACCATTTGGTAACTCAGACTATGACCACCCAGACCATTTGTTGCAACAGACTATCAGAAGGAGCCATGATTCACTGGTTTCATTACAAAACTCGTATGAACTGAAATATCCAGATTATAAAGAGTGATCGTGGAAACTGTACAACAAAAGATTTGAGCCAGTTTTCAGTACAAAACTCGAAAGGATCTGAGCCAGTTTTTAAAAACAGAACAAAACAAAAAATCATGGACTATTACAATGCATACACCACACATGGATTTCACCTCATCAAAACAAAAATTTATTTTCTTTTCTTTACAATGGAGCCTTGCACATGATATGGGGGTAAAAAATATATACTTATATCATGACCACAAAATAAGAATTCGTTCTCATGACTTTGTGGCCACGTTGTCCTGATTTGTTCCTTTGTCTTAGTTAATCACTGTCATGTCGTACTGGTTCGTTCCCTCATTTTTGTGAATCATGGTCGTGTTGTACAGATTCATTCCTTCATTTTAGTAAGTTGTGGCCATGTTGTACTGGTTTATTCCCTTAAGTCGTAAATCATAGTCACATTGTTTTGATTCGTTCCCTTGTTTTAGCAAATCGTGATCATGTTTTACCGATTCATTCCCTCATTTTAGTAAATTGTGGCCGCAATGTACCAAATCGTTTCTTTGTTTTAGTAAATCGTGGACAATATTTACTGATTTGTTCCCTCATTTTTGTAAATTGTGGTCACGTTGTACTGATTAATTTCCTCATTTTTTTTAAAACCATAGTCACATAGTACAGATTAGTTTCCTCATTTTAGTAAATCGTGGTCACTTTTTACTGATTCGTTCCCTCATTTTTGTAAATCGTGGTCACGTTGTACCGATTTGTTCCTTCATTTTAGTAAATTGTGGCCATGTTATACTGATTCATTCCCTCATTTTTGTAAATCATAATCACTTTGTACTGATTAGTTTCCTCGCTTTAGTAAACCAGGGTCATGTTCTACTGATTTGTTCCCTCATTTTAGTAAATCGTGGCCATGTTTTACTGATTCGTTCCCTCATTTTTGTAAATCATAATCACATTGTACTGATTTGTTTCCTCGCTTTAGTAAACCAGGGTCATGTTCTACTGATTCATTCACTCGTTTTTGTAAATCATGGTCATTTTAGTAAATTGTGGCTATGTTGTACTGATTCATTCCCTTATTTTAGTGAATTGTGGCCGCAATGTACCAATTCGTTTCTTTGTTTTAGCAAATCGCGGTCACTTTTTACTGATTCATTCCCTTGTATTAGTAAATCGTGGACACGTTGTACTGATTCATTTTCTCATTTTTTTTAAAACCATAGTCACATAGTACTGATTAGTTGTGGTCATGTTGTAATGATGTGTTTCCTAGTTTTAGTAAATCGTGGTCACTTTTTACTGATTCGTTCCCTCATTTTTGTAAATCGCTTTCACGTTGTACTGATTCGTTCCCTCGTTTTAGTAAATCATGGTCACTTCTTACTTTTTCGTTCCCTCATTTTTGTAAATCGTGGTCACATTGTACTGATTCGTTCCCTTGTTTTATTTAAACCATAGTCACATAATGCTGATTGATTTCCTCGTTTTAGTAAATCGTTGTACTGATTCGTCCTTTGTTTTAATAAATTGTGGCCACATTGTATTGATTCGTTCCCTCGTTTTCGTAAACCATTGTCATGTTGTACCAATTCATTCATTCATTAATTTTAATAAGTCGTGGCCACATTGTACTGATTCGTTCCCTCATTTTTGTAAATCGTGGTCACGTTGTACCGATGTGTTCCTTCATTTTAGTAAATCGTGGCCACATTGTACTGATGCATTCCCTCATTTTTGTAAATTATAGTCTCATTGTACTGATTCGTTTCCTCGCTTTAGTAAACCAGGGTCATGTTCTACTGATTCATTCCCTCATTTTAATAAATCATGGCCATGTTGTACTGATTCATTCCGTCATTTTAGTGAACTATGGTCACATAGTACTGATTCATTACCTTGTTCACTAAATCGTGGCCACATTGTACTGATTCGTTCCCTCGTTTTGGTAAACCATGGTCAAAACAAAAGAAAATAACTAAAAAGAGAAAACAAATTCTTAATTTGTGGCCAAGATGTATATATATTTCCCCCGCATATTATCTTTTCTTTTCTTTTCTTTTCTTTTCTTTTCTTTTTAATTTTAGTTTATGTTGTTGTTTACTTAATTTTCTGTTTGTTTTTATTTTAGTTTTTATCTTTTCTTTTTCAGGTAAAAAACATACTGTGTCTAAATGTTTACAAAACAGAAAAAGGATTCTGCTTTTGCCGTAGATCGCCATTAGACGCAAATTGTTTCCATTTGCAGTAGCAAGTGTTTTCACTTCCACAACAAACTACAAATTAAGCCTTGTTTTAGTCCTGGATGAGTCACTGCAGGAATACCTTCAGGCACACTTTGTCCTTTCTCACAAACACACACACTTCTACTATAAAAAGACAAAACACCACCATTCTTTGTCCCCTAAACACATAAACACTATAGACTCCCTACAAACAAACCTAAATTTGCTTCTGTGTCAGACACCAACATACACACAAGCCCTTCAGGCCACGAGTGCCACGACAACAATGCACACGATGACTGCCTGCTGCTCTAAAATGAAAGTTGCTGTTATCAACAAAGACTTCACAGCCTCACTGTCAACAACACTTCTCTCATCTTCCAGGAATTATAATGCATTTTCCACGAATAGGGTGTATTTTACTGTGACATTCCTTTTTTTTTAATGCAAAATGAGGTTGATTGGATTAAATAAGTTACATAAAGAAGTTACATAAAATATTATATAATGCAAAATGCTACATAGTTTTAAACATATTAAATGTGTTTATTTCTTATTTAAAATACTTTTAAAAAATGCTTAGTAGTCATGCTATTTGGACAATATGTTAAATTTTAATTTTTGCACAGTTTTGACTGCAATTAATTGTAGTCAAAATTATTTTTTTTTATATCAGCACATTTTATCCACCAAAAACAAATATTTTGCCCTTTCCTGCATTTTTTTTTTTGCAATGCCATTACTATATAAATTCCCACATTGCAAAATGAATAAATAAATAAACTTTTACATGAGAAACATATGAAAACAAACAAATAATATACTTATTTTTTTCTAAATATTTACATAAATATTAGTGTTGAAGCTGAATCATTCAGCTCTGTTATTGAAACCAAAATGATCAAACAAATATAGTATTTGTATTTAATTTATTTGGCAAATATGGTTAGCAATAACCACAAACCAACATTTGATCCTAAACTAGCCAGCCTCTTAATTTGGTGGCTTAATTTTTGCAAAATTTAGCAAAATTAAAAAAAAAACAGGGTTGAAATAAGTTCAGACCTCATATAAAATAGCTAAAAAATAAATTTGACTGAAAATAACAGTCAGCGTTTTCTAAAAGTGACTTTTTTGCAAATTCGAGTACCTATTTTGTACGTTATTTGTGGAAAATGCATTTGCTCAAGATACTTTCATAAGAAGCTGTCATGTAAACACTTAATTTCTCGACACTTTTTTTAGTTAGCAGAACATACCTCCATTACCTACGTCCTCAAACGTCCACATGTACTCTCATGCAGCAATAAAGGTCTGACATGTCCTGACTTCATTGACATGTCATTGACTGCTTGAAAAGCTTATCGTAGTAAGTACTTTGGTAGCCCTACCTTCACTCTCCACATACCTCTCTTTATCTTTTAACACCAAACTGCTGCCACAATGTAGCATTCACTCCAGTCCCTACGAACGTCCAGCTCTCAAGGGCACGTTCTTTCACGGTAGACTGTCGCCACGCTCCCATTTGCCACCACTGGCCAAATATCACAAATGTTTCTGCCACAAGCTATTTCAGACACGTTGGTTCTAGGAACGTTTGTAAAGCCGGCACATCGTTAACTCAAGTTCCACGCTTGTGGGGCACCCGGCTTTTACAAAGGTCACGTCTCTGTGGACACTAGGGCCCCACAGTCTATTAACCTCCACAAAACATTTATCTAGTGTTTCGCAAATGTGAGATTTACGGTCTCCATTGGGTCGTCGTAGAATAAATCTTGACATCCAAAAAGGGGAACTGTGGATGTTTAGTGTCGTCTGTCATATTGTGTGTTTGGATCATGGAATTTTCCGCTGCTATGAGAACCGTTGCACCCCACAGGACAGTTCTTTGTGGAACATTTGACGGAACAACTGGTTGAAGCGGTTAAAGTAAACTTGTTTGAGGGTGTGTCTGATGCCTTTGTATAGGTTTGTGGCTTGAAACGTATGGAACCTGATGTCTTTGAAGATTCTCAGAAACCACCGTTAGGACATCTCCCGGCTAGGCTTGTAAATCAAGAACCGGTTTTATTCCAGGAACTGGTTCCATTTTTTGCATATGCAAAGGAAACATTGTGTGCTAAATACTCTAAGAAAATCTTTAATTGGGTTACGATTCCAATATACGTCGTTGGGACAGACCCTACATAGTATTGCTATCCTGGATGAAGAAATGTACCATTTTTTTTTTTAATCTAAAGGAATTTAGACTATCCGTGTAATCCGGGTCAATATGGATGGGGTATGTCGAAAAACTCCCATGTCATTTTCTCCTCCAACTTTAAAATTGTCCTACATCAAGCAGAAGTGCAGACCCAGTGTTTACAAAGTGAGATTAATTGCCCTTTGACAAAAAAAAAAGGGTAAAACAGCGATGTAGGATGAGCGTTTGAGGTTAAAAAGTATATAAATTGTACATTTTGGGGGGAAATAACCAATCATTTTGCCAGATAAGACCCTTCTTCCTTGGCTGGGATTGTTTAGGGCCATTTGAGGCTTCATTGAAACTGTATTTTGGAAGTTTAAACTCGCAGGCACCATAGAAATCCACTATATGGAGAACATTCTAGAATGTTTTCCTCAAGAACCTTTATTTTTAAGAGTGTACGGGTTTGAACCAACATAACGGGTGAGTGAATAATGTCACAGTTTTAATTTTGGGGTAGAGTACTCCTTAAAACAGTACAAACTAACCCACATGGACTGATGAAAGCTACTGTATTCCTGGTTGCAGACTTGTTTTTCTGATGTTTCTTGGTTCACCTAATAACCATAATCAGATGCTCAGCTATATCCTGTGGTTTTTCAAAGTCACAGGACTTCCTTCCTTGTGTGGTTCAAGCAATTTTTCCCACACTTAAAAGTCTGATTTTTGGTGTTATTTCTCCTTCAGTGTGGTCCTACCCACACCAAAACATTTCTACTCGGCAATTATTTGTGGATTAGGTGAATGTATTTCCTCACCCTGCAGTCTTTACTACCATGTTGGAAGCACAAAATCTATTTGCAGTAAAGTAGAAAGCACTCATTGTTCTGCAAGACTTTGTTGAACAATCAGAGTCTCTGTTCAGGCCCGTCGCATTAGGAGTCTACCCAGGGCTCGCTCCTAGGCCCCTTTAAGTTTTCGTTTTTTCCTCTCCCTGCTACCTCCCTGTCTGTTGCGTAATTCTACCAACTGCCACTAAAAGACCTTTATTTTATTTCTTTTTTGAGTCCACTTCATGGTGTCTGCAGGTCATCACATGGTAACCATGGTATAGTTCAGTGTAAGTATATTAACATGTTTTATGGACTATTCCAGAAGGAAAGACAATGGGGTTCCTTTTATACGTGCAATATTGAGACCAGAGAAGGCTTTTAAAGGATTTTACATAAGCTTTATAAAGCTCCAAACGTGTTCATCCCTATGCATTTTGAATTCCTGATTAATGTATGCATTGATATTAATGTGTATTTTTGAATGTGTAATATGAAAGTTCTATTCTCTGTACAGTATTTTTGTATGAACTCTAAACCTTGCTGTTTCCACAGCGTATTTGAAGCACAATGGCGAAAGAGAACCGATAATCAAATCTACTCTGGTTTGGCTAGACTGGTTTGGTGTTGAGACCCATTCCTAATCGATACGGGAATGTGCTAATGATATCCTTTTCTAGAAACAACTGAATAAAAGAGGTAAAATGCACCACTCTGAGTCAAATTTAATTTGTTTGATCACTTTTAATGCAAATTGGTGAGTCCACCAGTTCTTGAGATAGATCCTTTTTATCTGTGCTTGCACCATTTTATTAGATCTTCTGTTGAATTTAGCACAAAACAGATCTCTCTCCTTTTGTTCCAAGTCTGAAGTTTGTTATTAAGTGCTTTCTAAGTGAAGTAGTGATGACATGAGATCACAATCTTGCTGAATCAACACTGTGTCCTTGCGAAGGTCTTTGAAACAAGTAAATGAGTCTTTGAAAGACTTTCAATAGGAAGGCAAAGGTTTCACCTGTCACATACTGTAGGCGACACACTTTACTCTGAAGTCATCATGTCCAAGTAGCACAAAGGTAAGCTGGAAAATGTACTGTGCTCTCTCCCACAGGACTTGATTTAACCCCTCAGTCTCTGTGAGTTAGTTATCAAGCAGCTAGTGCTTTGGAAATGCTCTTCTGTTTTATCCTTTTCTTCTCTAAACATGCTTTTCAACACCTGAGAAACTGAAAGGGCTATTTTTGAAAGTGAATTGTGGGTGTTGAGCTGTACAACACAAGCATACAGGTTCAATTTTGCTCACTATGTCTAAAGGTAATTTTGTGGCACTCGTGTTGCATAACTAACTTAGTTTTTCTGCTTCCCTTTAGTGAAATGTCAGATATCCAGTATTTTTGTGATATGTGAGAAATGCTGACAGCACTTACGTGGATGTTATACCTGATAGTGAACCAAACAGAGTGTACTTGAGCAGCATGCTGTTGCTATGGTGACAACATGACCAACATGTCTTCAGTTCATGAGTGTCTCTGTGGTGCCAGGTAAAAATAAGCATTCTGACTTTTGCATCGCCTTTCATGGATGATCTACAGCTACATTTGTTATTTGACTGTCGGTAACACTTTAGTATAGCGGACAATTCTAACTATTAGCTAGTTACTTATTAGCATGCCTATTATTAACATATTGGCTGTTTATTAGTACTTATAAAGCACCAATTCTGCATGACCATATTCTACATACCTAATCCTACCCAATAGCCATAGTTAATGGCTTGTTAATAGCAAGAACTGGAACTTAAAATAAAGTGTGACCGACCGGTGGATGGATGGATGGATATTCAGTTGCATAGATATTGGATGGATAACATTCAGATGATGGATAGATATTAAGATGGATGGATGCATGGATGGATATTAAGATGATGCATAGATATGTGGATGGATGGATATTCAGATGGATGGATGGATGGGTAAATATTCACATGGATAAATATTTGGATTGTTGGATGGACAAATGTTCAGATAGTAAGATAATAGATATTTGAATATTCAGTTGGATGGATGTATAGATATTTAGATGGACAGAAAGATATATGGATGGCTGCATAGATATTTGGATGGATGGATGGATATTTAGATGGGTGATTGGATAGATATTCAGATGGATGACTAAATATTCAGATGTACAGATGGATGGATGGGTAAATATTCACATCGGTAAATATTTGGATTGTTTGACGGATAGATATTTGGATAGATAGATCATAGATATTCAGATAAATATACAAATGGATAGATATATAAATGGATAAATATTCAACCGAATAGATATTTTAATGGATGGATAGATAATATATATTCAAATAAGTATTCAGATGGATAGATGGACAAATGTTCAGATGGATAATTGAATGGATGGAGAGATAGATCAATATTCAGATGGATGGATAGATATTTGAATGGATACATATGTAGATGGATATACTTCCCTTTCACTTTGATATATGGATATGGATTCAGCTGGATGGATGTTCAGATGGGTGGATGAATAATTGAGTGGATAGATGGATATTCATTTGGATATATATTAGATGGATAGATATTTAGATGGATGGATGGATGTTTAGATGATAGGTAGAGGATAAATATTTGAATGGATGAATAGATGGATATTGAGATGGGTGGATGGATAAATATTCATATGGATAAATATTTGGATTGTTGGATTGATAGGTAATGGATGGATGGATGGATGGATGGAGAAATATTCAAATGGATAGATAAGTGGGTGGATAGGTGGATAGATAATATAGATATTTGGATGGATAGATGGATAGATAATATATATTCAAATAAGTATTCAGATGGGTAGATGGACAAATGTTCAGATAGATGAATGGATGGACAGATAGATCAATATTCAGATGGATGGATGGATATTTAGATGGATAGATATTCAGATGGATGGATAGATAATAGATATTTGAATACATATTCAGATAGACAGATATTTGGATTGTTGGATGGATGGATGGAGAAATATTCAAATGGATAGATATTTGGGTGGATAGATAATATTGGATGGATAGATATTCAATGGATAGATATTTGAATGAATTAATGGATAGATATTGAGTTGGGTGGATGGATAGATATTCAGATGGATGGATAGACAATGGATAATTGAATAAATATTCAGATGGATAGATATTTGGATGGATGGATGGATGGATGGATGCATAGATATTTGGGCAAATGGATATTCAGATGGATGGATAAATATCCATAGATATATATATACACTACCGTTCAAAAGTTTGGGGTCAGTACATTTTTGTTTCTTTTTTTTTTTGTTTGTTTGTTTTTTTGGTTTTTAAGAAATTAATACTTTTATTCACCAAGGATGTATTAAGTTAATAATTAAAAGTTTATTAAAAGTTAATAATAAATAATTTACATTGTTATAAAATATTTATATTTTGAATAAACACTGTACTTTTTAAACTTGTTATTCATGAAAGAATCCTGAAAAAAAAAAAATCACAGGTTCCAAAAAATATTTGGCAGCACAACTGTTGATATTATCCAACATTGATCATTCTAATAATAAATCCGCATATTAGAATGATTTCTGAAGGATCATGTGACACTTAAGACTGGAGTAACAGCTGATAAAAATTCAGCTTTTCATCACAGGAATAAATTCTATTTTAAAGTATGTTAAAATAAAAAACATTATTTTATATTGTAAAAACATTTTGCAATATTACTGTTTTTTTTTCTATATTTTTAATCAAATAAATGCAGCCTTGATGAGCATAAGAGACTTCTTTAAAGACTATTACAAGTCTTACTGACCCCAAACTTTTGAACGGTAGTGTATATATATATATGGATGGAGAAATATTCAAATTGATATATATATTTGGATTGATAGATGGATAGATTAAGTACATTCAGATGGATAGATGGATACATGTTCAGATGGATAGATTAATGGATCGACAGATAGATCAGTATTTTGTTTTGGTTTGTTTCTGCTAAAGTAATTGGAAGAAGATCCTGATGAAATGTGAAAGTAGCTGCATTCTCTCTGCAGTGTTTTTACCAAATATAGTTTGAGCATCACTGTGGCAGATGAGTTTGACCGAGGTGTTTCTGTGGGTGTTCTTGTTCTGGCATTTTAACAGGATTGTCACAGGATATTAATCCTGTTTAACGATGAAAAAGATAAATAAATAAATCAGTCATTGTAGAGGAATGATTAGAATCATGAGGCAAAACATAAGTAAAATAATGCCATCCAGAAAAGCCCAGATAAATCTGTTTTTGTCGTCTTGAGATTATTTGTTCCTCTAAGGACAAACAGTCCCATAACAATTAATCATTCCTTCCATTCACCAGCAGTATGCTTGTGCACTGCATTTATTTTTGTTTGTAGGTCATAGTAAAGCAGCCAAAAAATCAATATTTACCGCGGTGCAAGATGCTGAGTTCAGGATAAAAACACATGGAGAGTTTACACTCAAAATTAAAGCCAAACAAAACATTACAAACAACTAAACAGAACAAAACACTGGAGAGGAGGTAAAATGGTAAAATTATACTTTATACATATTCTAAATGTTAAAAATGTTCACCACAAGCAGAAGGGTTTTTAAAAGATAAATGTTTATTAAGAGATAAAAACTTTTTTCCATTTTTCTTTTTTTTTTTTTGGGTATGATGTAAAATCTTTATCGATACACTTGCTTTTTTACTTACAGATATCCTCGAAATAAAAAAATAAAACATTTCTAATCATTACTTTAAAAAGGTTCTCGCTTGCATTTATAAACACTGCCCCCTCTAGCTGTTCTTCAAAAATGGAAGGGTTTAAAGAGACGCACAACAGCGGGAAACCAGTCTCTGTTATTAAAACACCCTGAGACTGCACAATAATATCTGTATTGCTAAAAAATTGTGCCTCTATCAACATTTCTCCAAAATAGCATCCCAAGATAACAAAGTAGAAGCTGTTGAGATCAATCGAGCACCTCCCTTTGCGATTGGCTAGAGTTTTAACTTGGCCAAGTCCAAAAAAAAAAATCATATTAGACCCAATAAAATGTAATCCATAACATTGGCATAATCTTTAGATTTAAACTTTACTTTCTAATTAAAAAAGTACAAATCATCACAGTAAGTAGATCTGCATTGATTTTTTGGTGTTAATTCAGCATACCATGTATGGCAGCTTAAATTGGCCCCTGTTCATTGTTTCTGAAACATTACAACAGCTTAAAAATCATACGTAATTCCACACTTCCAAGTACCAACTTTCTGAAAGACAGGTGAAGACAGGAACAATGCATATTGTTCTACAAAATATTGCACATTACAGTTCGCAGCAAGCTTTTTTTTGTCGATTAACAGTTGTGGATGTTCTATTGGTAGTTGCTGAACAGAACAGTCGAATACAGTGATATTTCTGAATACAAAAGGCAAATGTGATTGGAAATAAAAACAAACAGATCTGATACAAATGAAAAACAAACGTACGAAACTACCCTGAATCTATGTGGTTTTAAAATCAGGCAGCTTCACATTCCGACACTCCAAAATAAGAACGTGTTTGGTGATTTTGAATCAATGAGGGTGACTTATAAACGGCACTAAGCACAAACTCGAAATTTTGCGAATCTTATTTTTACGTTAAATTCGTTAATAAAATGGACATATTTGCTACAAAAGTCGGTCACTGTGAACGCATCTTTAGAAGAGGGAAGAGACTGCTAAGAATTAGTGTGACGCTTATTTCCAAAGTTGTGTGGTGTTTCCAACTCACAACGTAGGAAAGCTTACAAAACAGTTAGACTTAAAGCGACAGTTCGCGCAAAAACTAAAGTTATGTTATTTACTCACTCTCAAGATGTTTCTTTCTGCTGAGATTGTTTAAGATACGTTTACGTTTTTGTTTTTCATTTAATTACAATACGTTTACACGACAGATTACTTAAACTGAAGAGATTTTCCTTTGCGTTTTTTAAAGTACAGACGACAATGTCATCAAAACGATCCCATTCACACATATCTGCGAAAACTACCAAAAAAAAATCTGTATTTTTCCATGCCAGGCCAGTAGTTGGAGATGTCACGTTATAAAGCAGGGGTGCTCAACCCTGGTCCTGGAGATCGACTTTCCTGCAGAGTTCAGCTCCAACCCTGACCAAATACACCTGAACCAGTTAATTAGGATCTCAAGGAGCGCTTGCTAATTACAGACAGGTGTGTTTGATTAGGGTTGGAACTAAACTCTGCAGGAAAGTCGATCTCCAGGAACAGGGTTGGGCACCCCTGTTGTAAAGAAACTACGAGCTTACAAACTCAACACGTGATGTACAACATCAACCGTCTTCGCAAATGAGCATTTTTGTAGTTTACACAGTGGCGATAATGGTATTATTTTTTTGGCATTTTTGCCTTTATTAGGATACGAGAGATAGGGAGTGGGATCAGGAAACATCCTCGAGTGGGGATTCGAACTCGAGACGCCCGTACACTAAAAAATACAAAACACAAGTTGAGTCAGCTTAATATAATTTGTTACCCGCTGCCTTAAAATTTTAAGTTCAGTCAACTAAAATAAGTTTATTTAACTTGAAATGTTAAGTTGTACTAAGTAACAACTTGGATATTTGTGTTTGTTAAATTTAACAGATGGGTAAGTAACCCAGCTGCCTTCAAATTTTAAGTGGATTCAACTTAAATATCTAAGTTGTCACGTAGTATAATTTAACAAAAAATTTTTAGTTAATACCGGTGCCACGTAAACGGTCCAATGTTTTGGACCCCACTGACTTTCATTGTATGGATAAAAAACGTTGAATCGTTCTTCATCCCCGTTTCATGGAAAAGCGAAAGTCGTACAGGTTTAGAACAACATGAGAGTGAGTAAATGACGATTTTCGTTTCTTTTTTGCGCAAATTATCCATTTAAATGGTGCAACAATATGGAGAATGTAGTGTCCTTAGTGGTATAGTGCATTGAAAACAAGCAGTGCTAACGGCTCGATTCTTCCAGACAGCACAATCTCCAGTCTAAACAGTTTTTTGGGACACACATAAAGCTCTAAAATAATGCATAACGACGACTATCCTCAAAAAGACAACCATTTCACGTTGGGCGATAACAAGGGTGGGTTTTTTTTCGATTTTCGTACACGATTCACGTTTACGGAGCCCTTTGTGTTTTTTTGTTTTTGTTTTTTTTTTTTCCCATGATTCTCAATTCTCCAAAAAATAAACAGCTTAGTTTGATTTTGATATGTACAACGTTACAAAAATAGAACGGGCGTGGTTCTACGTTCAGGATACTGCTGTTTGCGATCTGTTCTCCGTCTAATAACAGCGACAAAATAGTAATATAATAGTATTATGATAAAAATATTAAAAATACAGACAGAAAAATGTAACTTCCTCTGTAGAAAAAAACAAAAACAAGGACTCCTAGTGCAGATGCGTAGCAATGTAAACCTGGTCCTACGACTATGTCAAAAGTTACAGAGTATATTTTTTAATATATGTATATAGAATCACATATATATATATGTAATGGAAAAGCAGGTCATTGAATCCTCTCATAGAGAGCGTTCACATCATAGTTTCTACGATGGTGTGGGTGGGCTTCATCAAGCCTCCGTTCCAGTTGGGGTCCAGCGGCTGCGCCAGCTCGTTGGATTTGGGCTGGTACTCTTGAGGGCAAGAACTGGCTCCTCCCCTCACGGGTGCCGCCACCGCTTTGATCCTCTGGAGGGAAACGTAAAATGACGTTATTGGCTTGTTCATTGGCGAAACGTCTGTTTGTCGTTGGTACGACCGACTCACCTCGATGAGGGGTCCATCTGATTGAATGATTTTGATCACAACCACCATTGGGATGCAGATCATGGACGCGAGGGCGAGGGTCCAGCCGACTCCAATGGACCAATCTGGGTACTCGTAGACTTTGTTGTATCTCAAGGGCGTGTACTTGACCAATGAGAAGACAAAGCATCCCTGCAGCACAAGACAAAGGAGGGGTCACCACAGCACATTGCAATCAAACGTCCAATACACGAGTGTCACGAGTGTACACACTTCACCCATTCTGTGTTATTAAATATAAATAAATTGCATGGTTTATTAAAATTACTTTAGTTAATTATTGATACATATACTTTTGCTATTTATTTATTTATTTATTGAATAAAACATTTTATTTTTGCAATTTATTAATAAAACAAAGCAGCAGTAGTAATTATGTTAACTTTATTATTAATTATAAATGTTAATTGATTAAAAATGGTAACTGATTAAAACAAATAACAAAATAGCATTATTTATCATTTTAATTCAGTCGTTTCTAATTTAATCAAATTAGATACATACTTTTACTATTTATTTATTTAATACATGAAAAAATTAGAACATTATTATAGATATTTGCTAATAATAATAATCATTGATATGTACTATTAAAACTTATTAATAAATATACTTTATTTATTTGCACATTATATTTTTGCTATTTAATTATAAAATATAGTAGTAGTAGTAGTTAATTTATTTTTAATATTGAATGTTGATTTATCATTAATTTAAAAACAAATAAATAGCATATTATTTATCATTTTAATTTTTTTTTAATTTTAGCAATACTACATTTTTATTATTATATTATACTACACTACTTTTTTTATTTATTACATGATAAAATAATACAGGTATTTGCTGTTTAATAATAATAATCATATAATAATAATAATAATAATAATAATAATAATTATTATTATTATTATATAAATAGTTTGTTTATTGTTTATTCAATATTTATTCAATAATACAAGCATGGGTATTGTGTTATTTGTTTGTTAATAATGATACATGATGATGAAAAAAACATTTTAATAATAACAATATTTAAATTGATTAATTAATGCATATAATTGTTTATTATTATTATTATTATTATTATTATGTAGTTACTTATAATTTCATCAATCTGTTCAATTTAAGAATGCTTAATAACATTGATTTGCTATTTTAATAAATCTGAATACAACAACAACAACAACAACAACAACAACAACAATAATAATAATAATAATAATAATAATAATAATAACAACAACATATCCTAAAATATTTTATTTTATTTTATTTTTTAACTTATGACCCAGGCTTTTCTTTGTGTGCTTCACCCTTTAAAAAATGTACTACTGACTAAACAAGTCAATCCACTCCAAAAGATCCATTTAATTTAATTTTTTCCTTTTTATAAAAGTCTCCTCAGTCTTCAAAAGCTATACATACAGAAGGTTTTTTTTTTTCACCCCTATAGTCCTATGATGTACACACACACACAAAAAAAAAAAAACATTCATGATCTCATGGAAACTAATCCTGCACTTGTCCTTAGCTCCTTCCATTCATTCTGTTGGCCAGGCAGATGGTCACCCCATCTGGAGCGCTCTTATAGTGAGATGGGAGCCGGATTTTTGCAGCAAATCCAAAGCGGAAAAGCGGCATTTACATGTGTAGCCATGGGGGAGGGTAGAAAAGCACACAATCTCAAATTGAACTGTGTAAAATACTCTTTTCATAGGACCTCAGTGTGTGATTTTAGGAAACATACTGAGTAGCGGGCCTAAGAAGATCTGTGGACAATCACTTCTCATTGTTTTTTTATAAACAGAATGTATCTATAAATATGCAAACTACTAATTAAACCTGTTTTAGGGACTCTTTCTTCACCTAAAAAGAACTTACCACACACAGAAAAGGTGTGACTACAGTCCAGCTCCACTTCATCCAGGGATTTGGTCTGTAACCAATCATCTCTTCAATCGCATCATAGAAATTATCAGCGCCTGTGAAGTGAACGAATGTGTTCAGGTATGAAATTCTCAAACATTATCACATAAGATGAATTACATTAGCAGTTCATTCATTTGTTTGGGGTTTGGCTGGAAAAAATGATTACAAACTGTTGTGCTGTAACACTTTTTTTAAACTGTATTTTGCAAACAGCGCAGTATGTTATCAGCAAAATCCCCCATGGCAAAGAATATCAGTGTTTTAACCTGAATCGACCTGCATGCAAGGTTTAAGCCACCTCAGCAGCAGCTCAGTTAACAAAAGAAGTTGGCATGCACTGACATATTCATGACACATTTAGATTTAGAAATCAAGGTCATGACAGTAGGGAAAAAGACGTTATGTACGCTTTCAGAACTAGGTTACATCGTACAGCAGAAACCCTGATTTGGGCACTAAATCTTTCTAACTGACCCATAGTTTGTTTAAACAAAGAACTTCACCTGAGAATATTTCACAATCATTCCTTTCATAAGTAAGCAATAAGGGCTTTGTAAGTCGTGCATCTCCCAAAAAAAAGAGAACTCAGTTACTGGCTTGCCTGCTGGCCAGTTTTGGGGGTAACGCATTATAAGTAACATGAGTTAAGTAATCAGATTACTTTTTCCCCAAGTAACTAGTAATGCATTACTTTTAAATTGCCATGTTGAGAGAAATCGGGATTGAGGTGCACAGGCACTTCCTTCAGCCTGAAACTTAAATACACTTTTTAATTTTTGGAGTGAGAGTTGACAAAAATAGAACTTTTGGATTTTATGTTAGAAAAAAACAAATAAGCAAGCCCAGCCTTGGTGACAAAAAGTTACGCAAAAGTAACAATGCATTACTTTCCATAAAAAGTAATCAAGTAACACAGTTACTTTTTTCAGGGAGTAACTTAATTTTATAATGCATTACTTTTAAATGTAACTTTCCCCAACACTGCTGCTGGCACTTTCCATCAATAGGGTAAGGTGCCAATTTTATTCATTTAAGTTTTATTAATTCAATTAAATTCTAAATAAAAAGTTCTAATATAATAAAAAAGGGTAATGGGGTTACAAGTAACAAGGTTGCAGATTTTACCTAAATTAGCTGGCTAGTTAGGGGTAAAATGATGAAAAACTCATTTCCTATAAATAAATAAATAATAAAGCAATAAATAAAATTGTGGTAACAGGGTTGAATGACTTAAAAGTCAACAATAAATTTGTGTGGAAAAAATAATTGATACAGTGGCATAAGATCATGCGTTGAAAGGGTCCAAATGTCTTTTACTTTGGTATAACAACTTTAAAGATTATTATTAGTAATAGCCAGAAAATCATGCAGTAACAGGGTTGCAGATTTAGCCAAATGACTCTGTTACTTAGCGGGGGTGAGCTAGTTAGGGGTCATGCGTTGATTTTTAGTTACTGATAAACTCATATTTCCAATAAGTAAAAGATACATATTTCCTTTAACTTTTTTTTTCTTACAATAGTTTTGGTAACAGGGTGGAATCGCTTAATGAATGAAGTCAACATTTAAATTCTGTGCCAAAACTAAGTAGGCAGTAATGGGCTTGTGCTGTAAATGGGTCCAAATGTATTTTACTTTGGTATAACAATTTTAAAGATTATTAGTAGTAGTAATAAGCAGAAAATCATGCCATAACAGGTTTGGAGATTTATCCTGAATTACTCTGTTGCTCTGCAGGGACAAGCTAGTTAGGGGTCACATGCTGATTTGTAGATCTTTATAAACTCATGTTTCCAGTAAACAAAAGATATGTATTTGCTCGATCTTTTTTTTTTTTCCTTAAAATAATTTTAGTAACAGGGTGGAATGGATTAATAAATGAAGTCCTCATTCAAATTCTGTGAACAAATTTAAGTAAGCAGTTATGAGAAGTAAAATTATGCTGTAACAGTGTTGCAGATTTAACATAAATTACTCAGCAGGGGTGTGCTATCGGGACCACAAGTTGATTTGTAGTTACCGATCAACTCATATTTCCAATATGTAAAAGATATGCATTTGCTTCCTTTTTTTCTTACAATAATTTTGGTAACAGGGTGGAATGGCTTAACGAATGAAGTCAACATTCAAATTCTGTGACAAAACTAAGTAAGCAGTAATGAGATTGTGCTGTAAATGGGTAAATTGGTAGAATAATTTTAAAGATTATTATTATTAATAGGCAGAAAATTACGCTGTAACAGAGTTGCAGATTTAACCTAAATTACTCTGTTACTCAGCAGGGGTGTACTATAGGGACCACACATTGATTTGTAGTTACTGATCAACTCATATTTCCAATATGTAAAGGATATGCATTTGCTTCCTTTTTTTCTTGTAATAATTTTGGTAACAGGGTGGAATGGCTTAACGAATGAAGTCAACAAATTCTGTGACAAAATTAAGAAAGCAGTAATGAGATTGTGCTGTAAATTGGTAAATTGGTATAGCAATTTCAAAGATTATTATTTGTAATTTGCAGAAAATCATGCCGTAACAGGGTTGCATATTTAACCTAAATTACTCAGAGGGGTATACTATAGTTATAAGGATTACTATTTGTTATTAAAGCGAAATCACGCAGTAACAGGGATAAACTCCAAATGCAATGTACTAAATCTTGCATTTTTACTGTTGAAAACATAACAGGGTTTGTTGTTGTGAAAAATTGGCACATCAATTTGTACCCTATTTATGAAAAGTGCCTGCTCCATTACACAGTTATGAATAGAAGTCACATTTTTGTGTTTACTACTTATACTCACCATAAACCCAGGCTACAGCAATACATTCAAAGAATGCAACCCATAAAAGGCACACGCCACTGGCTGCATAGTAGTCAAAGAGCTGAAACACATACATGCCACCCTGAAAAACAGACACAAAAACGATTGAAAAAGTGAGTAGGCTATCTTTACATGCTGTAATTGCAAGGCCGAAACAATAAAGGACTGTTATGAGCAAGGGTTGGCTAAACACTTGACTAGTTTTCTTTTGGTAACAAAAGCATTTGTTGCACAATGCATTCAGGGGTGACATAAGACATTATGTCACGGAAAAAAATGGGACACTGTGTGGTTCAAGCCACAGAATAGCATTCCCACTTTGTCACTGTTACGGGGGCTTAGCAATCAGGGGCTGAGATTTGAAGGGGGCCAAAAGAATCTTAGATGTGCATTGTCGGACCAGGCCGGATCTCCTAGTATAGCAGTGTGATTCCTCTGTGGAATTCTCATTGCTCGAAGCAGGTCAGGACATCCATAAAAAGACATGGAACTGGGAGCGATAAGGCACTGCAGGGAGTAGAGGCCTCTTCCTTATGGGAGAGAGCTTGGGCAGTAGATCTGGCATGAGTCTGGTGTTCTTGATTACAGGAACTGAAGGTTTGGTTGAAGGCCACATACTATCAAATGACAATGTCACTAAAATCCTAAAAGGAAAACATATGGTGCCTGACCATTCAACTAAGCTACATTTGATACGCTCTTTATTTAGCCAGGAGGAACCAGCTGGTCCAATTTTTTGGCAAAGTGGTAAAGACTAGAATTAGTATAAATTTGGAAGGGAAATACTACATAAGGGAGTATTGAACTGTTGTATTTACCTCGGTGACCATGGTAAGTCCCAACAGGTAGCTAATAAAACAGACTATAGCTATGAAGATTTCACGCCGGTAACCCTTCCTTAGGAAGGATGGATACAGATCCACTAGGGATGTGATCTGCCCTTCCACTTCGACAAACTGGGAAAACAAAAGAAGCACTTTTAGCACAAACCAGTTTCTTGTTTGCTGAAACAGCAAGCTGAAAAGGCAAATATTTCATTTTTTGACAGGATATTATACAGCATATAATGAAAGTGAAGAAAGCTTACGTAATACTTAAACATGTTTTGTAATAAAAAAACTACTGAGTTTGTGGCTTTTTGTTCATGACTATTAGCTTTGAGGCTAGTGCACAACAAATACAACTTTAGGAGATACACTTTACAAATTTTGTCCAATAAAAATTATGTCTACTATGAGCATGTCCCTCCCTCAATACCAACATTTGTTGTCATAGCCTAAAAGGCTATTGGCTATTTTAGAAAAATATGATATCCCCGTCCATGTTCCTGTTTCAACAGAAAATAGGTCAGCACAGGAAACAAAGTTTAGCATCAGTTTAATTGGTTTAGAATGTTGTGACATACTGCAGTGACATGTATCTATTACTGTAAGTAGTACTGTACATAGAGCCGCCTTTAATGTTATCCAGCACAGCTGCATGAATATTATTTTAGATACTTAATTTAACAGTCCAAGCACCACCCTAGTTTAGTGGACCCTCTGGATGTAGACACTGATTTAGCAGTGTTCAATTTCACTCGGACCAAGAAATATGATAGTACAGGACTGCTGTATGGCTGTATTAGCTGCCAACAAAGTTTTTTTTTTTTTCTTTCCTTGTTACTATGTTTTCTTGTGTACTGTGGCTTAATTTGCTATACTGATCTGATGTTGGACTTACAGAGCATGAAAGTTTAGAAATTAGGGGGGGGAAATACTAAAACATATGCAAAACAAAATTTTAAATTACAAATATGTTTGTTTTTAATTAAAACTGTATGTTCTTTACATTTTGCAAAAGTGTGAACATGTAATTTAATTGTATTTAACACATTGCGCTTTAAATGTTAACTAAGAAGCTTTGGCCATCAGCCATTTAATTTTCAAAAATTCTTTTCTACAAGGTCCATCTGTAAACTAGCGGTACTCAAGCTGTTTAACAGAACAGTTTTTCATCTGATACTCACCTGACTGTCGAGGCCCAACAGCAGAAGCATGATGAAGAAAAGAATTGCCCAAAATGTAGGAAGTGGCATCATAGTCACGGCTTTAGGGTAAGCAATGAAGGCCAAGCCAGGACCTATTGGGAAGAGAACAGAGGGGGTGGGGAAGTGGAGAGAGTACAATTAGCAAGGCTAGCAATTTGCACACTTTGATCTATGCCGGTGTGGCGCGTTTCGTCAGCGGCACAGACCAAAAGGAGACATGAGAGAAAAATGGAGCAAGAATCTACATGACAAAGCGATCAAGCCAGGCAAAATTACTGCCAGTGGTTCGTTGCAAGTCCAAGGACTGCTTCGGTGCATCTTGAGGTTAGCTTCGAAATCTAGAAAATGTTTCATGAGCGGTGTGATATTTCCGCTACAGGTTACATATTCAACACTACAAAGAACAACCTCCAACCTCCACACCTTCATTTGCTTACATTACTAGAACATAAAAAATGTAGGATTCAATCTGTTCAAAAGAGGTTAAATGCAAAAACAAGCACAATGCACATAGAATAAATCCAAAGAACAAATTGAAACAACAACCAACATAGCATAATGTCAAAGTACAATGAATAGCACTTTCCGCAGAGTCAGGTTGAAGCATCTGTGACTGACCGCCCCAAAATTGACTTCTCTTCTGCAAAAAGCTCCTTCTAGCTTCTTGGCATTTGTAATGTTTAGAAATGGATCCAACCAAATCATCCTGAAAGACTCCCTGATAAGGATCCTGTGGCTCTATACAGCCGTAATTTTGCTGATGTTCACGGAAGTTCAAGTAAAGTTTAGGTTTGTGTCTTATAAACAAAGTGATAAAGATGTATATTTGGTGCACCTCGCTTGAGCCAGACATACTCAGAGCAGAGTCTCCACAGAGGAGGGCCAAAGCATGAACAGTGCAGAAGACTAGACATTTGGAAAAAGCAGTCATTACATCAACTGATCTCTTTCACCATGAGACTTACTGAAGATGAACCTGAACCACAAGTCTTAAAGCAGCGTGAAAGACTAAGGGCCATTTTGAGAAACTTCTGATATGCACTAGATGGTCAAAAGTATATAGACACCAGAACATCTCGCCCATATGCACTTGTTGAACACTTGCTTTCAAAACCATGACCATTAACAGCAAGCTTCCACTCTTCCGGGAAGACGTTGCAGTTGATATTTGAACAAGGATTTGCTCCTATTCAAACACAATTAATGGATGACTGAGGTCTGGCTCATAGTCGATGTTTCAGTACATTCAAAAGGTGCTCAATGGTGTTCAAATCTCAGGTTCTTCCACAAAAGTCTCAGTGAACTATTCTGTCTTAAGAAGACTTCATTGTAGGCACCTGCTTGTGAGTACATAATGTAGCTGAAATAGCCAAATCCATTAAATAGACGAAAGTGTCAACATACTTTTGGCCATGCAGTGTGTCCAGGGTAGAAAAGGAACCATTAGGAACTGACTTGGCGACCTTAGTCAAATTGCAAAAAGTTCTTGAGGACTTAAACCCAGAATCTCCAAAAGCTTGTAAATTGCCTCTATCCTGAACTTGGCACAAGATGCTTCTTGATTAGGGTCACCAGTGGAAACTGTCTTGAACAGCAGTCTTCGCCATTAGTGGACTAGGACTTAATGTTCCCAGTGGCTTCAAGAACACGCTCTCCGTACAGTTCTACAGTCGATTCCAAGCAAATTCCACTTCCCACCCGAGAGACCATCTACATTTCTAACTCACTTTGGTTTTTATCTGATGAATGAGAGCGAAGGTTCCAAATTTAGCCCTAGGTCCTGGAACTAGTTTTACTGGCTCCGAATTGTTTACGGTCGACGATTTTTGCCGCTGTTTTCGCTACAGGGTTGACCAAACGTTTTCGTGTTGTTATTTGCAGCAGCAGTGCCCACCATCACTGCTGCTTGACCCTCGTACCTGACTCTGCCACATCGGCTATGTCCACCCCTTGCTCTTGTGCCATGAAGCCCAGGACGGAAAATATTGCGAAGCCAGACACAAAACTGGTAGCGCTGTTCAGGCCTCCCAGCAGCAAACAGTCCCTATGTCACACATATGTCATGGAGTTTGTTAATTAACACAAAGGTACCCTACGTTCCCACTTTGCCAGTTCACTGAACTAAGGCCCCCCTCCCGCCCCCGGGACGTCGAAACACACCTGTAGCAGTTGTATTTGTACTTGTTGTAGCTTCCCAATGACGTCATGGCTCCTAGACAGATGGCGTAAGAGAAGAAAATCTGTGTCCCCGCATCAATCCACACCTAGACACAAGACGCCAAACAATTTACTGACTGACAACATGAATTGAGCAAACTCAAATATTTGCATGTGTTTAGCCTCTTGTAGGTCCTTCAGAACTGTATACATCATGAAGAACTAATATAAATTGTTTCAACAACTACATGTCATGTTTAGATTTGTAGCTTTCTGACTGAGGCCATCATGAGCGTTATTTATGTCGACTCTTTTGCATATCTTGGGTTTCTCTCTGTAAACTGTACATCCGAAGTTTATTCTGGTTTTAAGTTGCAGAGGGTCAGTAGTGTACATTATGTCGACAAATATAAACAGCACTTTTCCTGCTGAAAAGTCTATCTTAGGTGGCTGATTTATATTGGCTAGTGCTGATTTAGTAGCTCGTCTACCTGGTGGACTAGCATAGTCGACCTACAGTTGGTCTTTCTGTTGCTGCTAGTTGACCAAGGTAGTCTTGCTGGTTACCAGCATTCAAAACGCAACATATTCTAGAAACCAACTATGTTGGTCTTTTCAGCAAGCTTGACAGCCATAGAGACCAAAGTGGTGTGGAATCAAGTTTTGGTGGGTAGGTGATATTGTAAAGTCTTTTGATGGAAATAGCCGTGAGATCTTACCTCTGGGTCTGCAAGGCGAGTCACATTTGGATACAGATAAAATTTGATGCCCTCGGCTGCCCCAGGAAGAGTGACACCCCGTACAAGCAGGACAATTAACATGACAAATGGGAATGTTGCCGTGACGTACACAACCTAAGCAGAAAAGCCAAGAACACAGAGGTTTAATTCAATGCTATGGTTGTATGAAAACCCACAAACCTGGTGATTTGACAATTTAGAAAATTGCAGAGCTTTTTCACAGGGTATTTAAAAGATTTGTCATACTTTCCAGCGTTCTGAGATAACATTCTGTCAAAACCATTTTCAAAGCTAACATGCAATTTACAGCTTAACTTCACTGATGGTTTACATTGGCTTTAGTGGATATACTTTTTGCTCAGCTGTTTTCCCTCCATCATGTAATGTTTGGCTAGGCTAAAAATGTTATGCTGACCACAATGCCGAAAACTACAATAAAATTAATCTTTCATCTGCTACCTTTAAAGCAGCTCAGTCAAATGTTTTCAAGACAAACTTTTAAAGAGTATTTGTTTTTTAGGGCAGCATAAAGAAATCTGCCTTGAAGCAGTTGCTATACAGCAACATACTGTGACAGTGTCTTGGCAAGAGCCATGATAAGATTCACAACTGCATGCTCGAGGGGAATGTGTGCCCAAGCCAAGAGGTGGTGTCTGTTGATTGACTTTACAGTCTCTGTTAGGAAGGAGGTGTGCTATAGTTGCTATTGCTGCTAATAACCAGGGAACCACTACTATGTTTATGTTGACAACACTGGCATTCAAGGTAGCATTCAAATCTCTCTGGCTACTTATAACTCTAATGACATTGTAAGTATTATTAGTAGTTCTTAAATTAACTGACTGAAGTTGAAAGAATTCATGTAATGCAACCAAGCTCACCTTCCCAGTTGACTTCACGCCTTTCCAGATGCAGAAGAAACAGATGACCCACACAGCGAGCAGACACAGAGCCAGGTCCCATTTAATATGACCCACCTGCTCGATACCATCTGAGATGCTGAGGACATTTCGCCTGTGGTGGAAAGAATGTTTCCTGGTAAGACACTCTCAAGCCCTTAAGGGTTTTTAAGGAGCTACCATACAAATAATCAGAGAAGCTATTCAGTCTGCTATGATGGATGAGTGTTTATGTACAAATCAAAACAACAAGCCAGTCATCATAGATCAGGTGTAGCTAACTCACTTCTGGAGGTCTACCTTTTTGCAGATTTCAGTTCCAACCCTGCTCCACACCTGCTTGTAATTTTCAAGTGACCTTGAACACCTTGATTCAGTAGCTAAGGTGTGTTTGATTAGGCTTGGAGCTAAACTCTGCAGGGCGGTAGCCCTCCAGAAGCATGGATAAAAAGTGGACATTCAAAAGTGGACATAACTTTCAAAGTATGTAAGCAGCCATAGCAGCTTATGATCTGAACATAACCTTCTGCAGAACAGGTTATCTTGTTGTTCATCATGAACATACTCTGGGTTGACTGAACCTCCTTGCACTTGGGGTTTTGGCACCAGAATACCTTGAGTAAACAAGTTTTGGGATAATCAACCAAGAGTTCAGGATATGTGGCAGTACGCTAACACATGTTTTCTGGTATACACCCCTGCAATAGAGTTATACTGCCACCTCTAGCCTTTGCCTAGATCAGGTGTGTACTCCTGCACCTAGAAGGTCACCTTCCTGCAGAATTTGGCTTTGACCTGCTCCATCACACCTTCTTGAAAATTTCTTGAATACCTTAAGGTGTGTTTAAATAGGGATGGAGCTAAACTCTGTGGAAATATTGGTCTTCAGAAGGCAGTCTGGAGATCTAAACCAGAGAAGGAAAACTCTGGTTCTGGAGGGCTACAGTCCTGCAGAGTTCAGCTCCATCACTAATCAAACACACCTGTAAAATCTAACCTAAGTCTTCAGAATTCTTTGAAAACTACCAGCAGGTGGATGGAGCTAAGCTCTTTAGGACAGTGGCCTTCCCATCCCTGGCCAAGATCCTTTGTTCTATAAAGCATTAGCACTATTGGGACTGCTCCTCTGGACTCAATGTTCTACCAGGTTTAGTCAAAACAGACCTGAGCAAGCTAACCGAAGTCTGCAGGATTACTTTGGGATAAGAGGGTGAAGGAGCTTCAGAGTCTTTGGGAGTGATTGAGGACAACTGTACAAATAA
The DNA here is from genome assembly GCA_012976165.1 of Labeo catla. Taxonomy (NCBI): domain Eukaryota; kingdom Metazoa; phylum Chordata; class Actinopteri; order Cypriniformes; family Cyprinidae; genus Labeo; species Labeo catla. The sequence goes on from VONZ01000686.1 coordinate 256,708, forward strand.
ATAAGGCAATGTCTTTGGTTCATAACCCTACAACTTCTTCTCAACTAAATGCTGATTTGGATGGATTTCAAAGTATGTAACAAAATTGTACATAAGTAACAAGTACTTACTCCCAGAACTCAGTGACGGGGGAAGTGAAGTTAGTGGCGTTTGCAGCCGCCCACAGTGTCTTGTTCTTTCGGAGGGTATCCTCCACACAATTTTCTGTGTTCCATTTGTTGTTGCAGCTTGCCCAGGGAAGCTCTGGCTGAAAGCACTGGAACAGGTAGTACAACCCCCAGGCCAGAATCACAATGTAGTAGATGTTCAGCAGGGAAACAATCACTATGGATGCATAGCCAATACCTGCGCAAAGAGAGGAATAGTGACATTAAGCACATGGTAGTTGTGCAAAGTGTTTGTGATTTGTTATTACAACCTTAATGAATGCAATGAAAGGAGTTGTGCTCCAGTGGAGCATGAGAATGGATAAATGACAAACTTCTATGCAACCTTCTTGTGCATTCTGTATAAACATGGAATAAACTTGTCCAGAGCTGGAGGTAAGTGATGCAAGACATTGGTTCAGAGTTTGAACTGTGTAAATCAATGTTGGCCAGGTTGACTGGAAAGCAAAACAGACCAAAGCTGTCACCTCATTCGCTGGCAGAGGGATATGGGTAATTCAGCAGTTTGCGTGTAAATGGTAAACTCTGTTTAAATAAGTAATGAACATGTGGTCAGAAGACATTTTTGTAAGATTTGATCTATCCTTTGTTATATAAGAGATATTTTGGTGGAAATTCCTTTTTGAGGGTACAATGGGGATTGCTCTTTGTGTGGGGCTCAAACCAGCAACCTCCCAATTGCTAGATCTAGCTTTAGCCACTACACCACACCCAATGAAGAGATGTCCAATCATACAAGCTCCTGTTCATGAGCAGCTGCCTTTCTTAGCCAACATATTAATTGACAGCTGCTGATGTGACCTTGTCTCTGCGACTAGCCAGGCTGAAAATGAAACTACTACAAGTCCCTAGAGTAGTAAGAAGACAGGCTGCAATTAACAGAGTGCTGACATTAAAATACCCCAACAGAGACAATTCAACATGTGGCAAAGACATGTTTATCCATGTAGAAACAGTCTAACACATATCACTCTTGGTGCACGTCAGTATTTTGCAAATAGAAGTGTTCAATTTAATAACAAATTTATTAGTGGTTCTCAGAGGCTAGGAAGAAAACTGCTATTTTGGTAAACATATTTTTTTTTCAACTCTGGCATTAAAAGAGTTATGTATTTCCTATCAGGCACTTAACATGAAACATGTATGTCTCACACAGCCTATCTTCAGATACAGCTGGTGGTATCTGTGACACACCTCCCACTCTGTGTCCTTACCAAGGGGGTCAGAGTGGTTGGCATGGCCCCATTTGCCCCTGCTGGTAGATACCATAACTACACCAACTTGCAGCAAAAAGCATTGCTCTCCATTGATGGCAATTATATTCCATTTTATTCTCTGGTAAAGGAAATACTTGATAAAGAAACTCACCTGTAAAAATGGGGCAAAGTTTCTCCCAACAGGTGATTCCCCCCTCAGAGGTGAACTGACCGAGTGCCACCTCCAGGAAGAACACAGGCAGTCCTCCACCAAACAGGAAAATGAAGTATGGGATGAGAAAAGCACCTATGTGGAGCCAAGAGAAGATTCACTTAATTCTGTCAATTATTATATCCTGTTAACTGCTGGATTAGTGTTTAACTCATAGTCCTCATTGAGTTCATCCAGTAGAGTGTAAGGTTTTGACACTTGCTCTCATTCTCTTTTTGTAGTTCTGTTCTTGTAAAGATAACGAGTGTTATGACAATCACATGCTGGCGACTGTTGGACATTTCCAAAATGAAAATTATAAGAGTTTGAAATAAAAATCTAAAAGTTATTTTTTAGAAGATCTTGTAATGGAATATCTTTAATGCGTATCTGAGCTATTGATCTGAAAGTGTATTAATAATTAAGCCTTTTAAAAAAAAATGATTTTGTTTTACTTTCTGTGAAACAGAGAAGATTTTTCATAATGTACAATAGATAGCGATGTATACTGTCAAACTTCCAATAAAAGCACCATAAAGTAGTCCATAAAACCAAAATATATTATTATCCACTCTGAAATCGTATTTGCGTGTACATTTTATTGAAAATGCATTGTGACTGGTCATGAGACATCAAAATTTATGATGCATGATTTGAGAAAAGTTGTCATATGGCTTTGACAAACTTTATGGTGCTTTTTAAACAAGTTTTTGAAGTTTAATCATTCTCCCAAGAAGCAGCTTCTAAACATCTACGTATCTCCTACAGGACAAAGATTATCATTTGGGTTTGAAACAACATGATGGTGAGTAAATTATGACAGATTTTCTGGGTTAATTTATCTAATTGATGTCCTTTGGAGATTCAAGAACTGAGGTCAAGAAATTAAGTTTTTATGACCGTTACATCGGTGGTCAAAGTCCAAAAGTATCAACAAATATGCTCACCTCCGCCATTCTTGTAGCAGAGGTACGGGAACCGCCAAACATTGCCTAAACCAACAAAGCCCCCAGCGACTGATAGAAGAAAGTCAAGCTTGCTAGCCCACTTTTCTCTTTGGGGGTGTTTCCCCTCAGCTTCATCCTCCGGCCTCGTGCCCGGGCTCTTTCCTGGGGAGGGTTTCAGAATGTCTTTGTGGAAGTCCTTTAGACACTGAAGTTTCTCCTTCTGGGCCATGCTAAAAAGAAAACAAAGGGTCAGAACTCTTGACTTAACCCCAACAGCCAGAGGTTTGATGTTGAAATCATTTAGAATTAGGTCAAGCATTAACAGTGCATTTAGAAGAGAAGCTTTTTCAGGTGGGGGAAAGATTCACATGAGAAGATAACATGATGTTTAACGTGATTAAAACTAACGGCACCTTTATGTGGTTTGAACACAGGAAATCGCCATGTACGACACCGTTGCAAGCAAGTATCATGATACTTGGTACAATAACTTAGCTGTGACTAACAGTATAATAAACCTAGTTGTAAACCTGATAAGATTCATCGCTTTCTTTCTTGCTTGTGATGTGTTTCTGTAGTCAGCATAAAATGATGCTAACAGACAACCACATAGCCAATGAGCATGCATCAGAATTTCACACCAATTAGTTTAAAGTCAGCATAACATCAAAATGGACCCTCTTTGCTTTATTAATACACAGGTCTTGTTTTAAATGATTGGTGCACTATAAACCTATTTAGTTGTTTTGTCAAAGTAAATTCATACATATTGTACTTGATCGTACTGGAAAACAAAGCCAAAGAAAATGTAAGAAAATCATTTTTGCCCTTTAGAGACCATTTTTATAATTTAGTTCATTTCCCAATGGAGAAAATACTTGTTTTACCAACATGAAAGACGTCATACTTTGGCCCACAAGGAAATCCAAATGCAATCATGCTCAAATTAAATCCGATTTAATAAAAACTCCTCAACTCATTCACCGCAGTTTGATGCAGAACTGCTATGTGTTTATCTTGCCCATGTACCTTTAAGTAACACAGTGTTTACGCTGTCAGGATTCTATTCAAGGATGAAGTAATTATGTCAGGCTTGGCGTCTTCTGTTTCAAAGCACGAGCCAAACTTGCCATGGAGCCCCTAAGATGAATCCCAGAGAGTAAGATACCAAAGTCAGCTCCAACATCCCTACCCATTCCAGACTCCCTTACAGCTTGGCAACACTTGAACAAACTATAGCCCCACTGTGAGGCCGGTTTCTTCAACACAAGCCTGCTTTTTTTCCTGCTCTCAAGGAGACGGAAGAAGAGGAGGGAAAAATCTACGGTGTGTTTGACAATCAATAAATACACATATATTCTCTTTTCCGTAGCTTTACTAAACATACGACTTGATAAACATGCTAACTAGTGTGGCGGCATGCCAGGACTCAAGAATATAATCTGTAGCAGTTCTCAGAATACCAGTTCAATGACGTTTGTATGTCTTAAGTTCATTCAAATTGATCTTCTGGAGGTTGATACGTTGAAAGACATCTTCTAGTTGCCATTTTACTGATGATTCTCTGTTATATTTTCAGCTTAAGCACAGAATTTTTTACTTGCCAATATAAGACTATTAAAAAGGTCTAAAAATTTTCAGGAAATTCCGTTCATCCTCTTTGGGTAGGTTAAATCTGTGTGTTTCAAAGGCTTAGGAGCTTGCTACAACTCAAACACGTTCTGTTACATAACTAGAGCGAAATCCTCCAGACACTTTCCATTTCCATTCAAAACACTGTGGTGACAAACTTTACTGGCTGTGAGTCAAAGAAAGCAAACAACTGGGTTAAAAAATGCAACTGGTAGGTGCCTTGTTGAACGGATTCAAACTGCAACGCCGTTTTTCCCCAGAAGTTGGCAATAATTTAATCAACATTTCAGACATTTCTGATCTAAGTTTCTAATATCTGGCATGGCAAACACTATTAAAGTCTCCTCTTTAACTTTATTCCTCAAATTTGACCCCTTCCTCATTATCCACAAACACAAACATTCCTTCAAGTTAACACGCTGCTTTCACTTACATTTCCTTCATGGCTGAATTCAAATTGGTCTATGTCGTTCTCTCAGCAGACACCATACCTCTGACTGCACAGCCCCAATCTCTCCAGGGCTCAGTGTAAGCGGAGGTGACACCACGACCCGCCCACAGACTAAGACAATTAAAAGCAATCAGTAGATTGGTCGCAGCTTCGGAGCAGCGGATAACCTGAGCGACGGTCGGCTCGATGGTAAATTTCCACTCCCCAGTAGCATCAGAGGTCTATCTGAAACTATTTATCTTTGCATGTGTGGCATCCACTTGTGGCAACCCGAGCCGCAGATGGGACAAACAAGAGCATGTGGATGGCAATCCACACCTCTGTTGTGTTTTACTTGAACAGCTGATGGTTTCCAGGACAAGTAGCTTTTGCTTAACATACTTTGACGAGTAGTCAAAGCATAATTTTGTGCTTTTTTTCAAAGTGGTTTGAAGACAGAGCACAATATTTGACTGACTGACAAGTCTGACTTAGATTCCGGTCAGTAGTGAAGCAAAACAAGGCCCAGCGCATTTGCATAGGGTAATAAATGTTGTGAGTAACAAAAGGCTATTGTACGACTTGTTTCCCTCAGTCTTTTGCATTTGGCAGCAAAGCCCTGATAAAGGGACAATGGCGATTTGTAATCACAGGACCATTTCTATGAATTTTGGAACAGGCAATTTGTTCACAAAAACAGAACAAAGGATCCGCTGGCATTTTATGCCATTTTAGCGCACAGTGTTGGAATGCTGTGAAAATTGTGACACATGACAGCCTACTTTGGGACACTGACTAAGTCTGTTTGATTCCCAAGCAGAAACAATAGACCTGAATCGCACATAGCTGGTCGAGACTCTCAAGTCTCCTTCAGTGGAAGGAGCAGCTTCACTCCTGAATCCAATCAGTCACCTCCAAGAAGCTCCTAATTGCAAGTGATTGTTTTTTCTTCCACATCTATAGGTCACATAGCCTGTGGCTGTCAGGGGTTTGTTGGGTCATCTCAGCTGAGTGACAGGAATGGCAGGATCGCTCCATAGTCCCAGCTATAGAGCGAGACTTCAGGTCTGGAGTCGGCACGAGGCACTTGGCTCATTACATAACCATCCCTATTTTAGAACCATGTACATTTCCTGAGTGCTCTCACATTAAATTCCTTCCTTTCCACACTCGTTCCACCACATAAACGGAGTCTGGAGTGTTAAAAACGTGCTCTTAGCCGTTTACGTAAACCTCACGATGTAGCAATGATGCATGAAACTGAAGTCATGAACATTAAAGTCAAGTGTTTGACAGCAGAGTTTGATCCACTTGTGCATAATCTATGACATGATTTATTGTGCTCTCATGCACTGCCTAACCTTGGCAAACCAAACTGTATTACTGGATGTTTGAGATGTTTGCATTTGCATCATGCTGCAGGGATATGGTCATGGTGGGACAGTTGACAAGGTGGTCCTCAGAATCCAGATTTTCAAATGTTGTAATGTTGCTTTCAAATGTTTCGAGTTGTATCTCGGCCCAATATATTCCTATCCTTCAGATGATATATAAATCTCAATTTCAAAAAATTGACCCTTATGGCTGGTTTTGTGGTCCCGGGTCACATATATCCCAATGTACTCACTTGTGGTCCCATGGGGGTCCTTTGACCCATTTGTAAAACCCATTGCTTTCAGTACACATGAGTTAAGCACCAGTATAATTGAACAACCTAAGCTAGTGTTTAATAATTGAAGTTTACACACTGTTGGCTCTAGGACAATAGGACAATATTTGGCCAAGATACAACTATTTGAAAATCTGCAATGCATTTTACTAATAAAATTGTTTTTTGATATATTTATGGTAATTTTGACCTATACAATGTATTGTTTGCCATTGCTACAAATATACCTGTTCTACTTAAGACTGGTTTTGTGGTCCAGAGTCCCATGTTGATGTTGAAGAAGGATTTTATCTGTTTCAAAAGTACAGTATTGTTTATTATCCTAAGCATTAATGTGGTGTCCTAAGTAATAATGACTATTTGAGTTGTTCTGTAATTGATACACAAAAAAACATAATATATTCGCTGGAGGTTTATGCCATAAATTAAGTCAGTTGTTTTGACTTGTCAGTATACAGTAGCCAGACCAGATTAGATTTCTGTCATATGTCTCCGGTGTCCACCAAGAACTTTTACTGTTGTATATTTACGATTCCACAAATGTCATGCTTATTCAAGTGGAATATTTGTCACCAGACCAAAACAACTGGAAAGCTGAAGACACATAATTTACTGCGAAATAAATAAATAAATGTGACACTGGACCACAAAACCAGTCATAAGGGTCGTTTTTTTTAATTGAGATTTAGACATCATCTGAAAATTGAATAAATAAGCTTTCTATTGATGTAAGGTTGCTAGAATAGGAAAATATTTGGCTGAGACACAACTGTTTGAAAAACTGGAATCTGAGGGTGCAAAACAAAAACAAAATCACGAAAAAGTGAATGATCTTAGCAATGCATATTGCTTATCAAAAATGTACAAAATATCTTAATGGAACATGATCTTTACTTAATAGCCTAATGATTTTCGGCACAAAAAAATATATATATAAAAATCGGCTACTGCTACAAATATACCCATGCTACTTACGAATAGCTTTGTGGTCCAGGGTCACAAATAAATCCCATTACATGCAAAATGCATTTTATGGGTGGCAAATTATGGTACAGAGACAGTATTTAAAGGTGAACCGGTTAAGTTAACTGTATAAAGAGACTATGCTGTTCTGCTATCCATCCTCTTGTTTATATTGTTGACTTGTGATTTTTAGAAGAATGCACTGAATACATTTTTGTTTTAATTCAGTCTGCTCTATGTGAAAATTGACTCAAAATTTATATTATAAAGAAACAGAGAAACTACCAGATTAAAAAGGAAAAAAAAAGACATGCTGGAAGAGTTCAAAGTCTAAACTAAATTCTGGGCAGAGCTGTTTGTTGGCAGTCCTGACTCAGTATTGCCTTTGTTAACACGTCTTACTTTTTTATTGACATCAATTTAAAAGCAGCTGATAGGCTCATATTTGCAGTTCTCTATTTATGACACACTGACATATAGACAACACAATGAATAACTGTTTAGCTGTTTTTGTGCTCACTAAGAAAATGGCATATGTCCCAAACGCATTCTGGCTGTTACCCTTATCAGAGTGTTAGGTATGCAAGCTGGCATGTGCATAGAAACCTAAACTCTGTAGCCTATCCTGTATTGTGTTTGTTTGAGCAGGGACTGCAAGTGAGCTGTCTGACTTCCGCATAACCCTATGTAGGCTACTAGATGAGGTGAACCTGTTTGCGAGAGACCACTTTACAGAGTTACACTGTCAGTTCACATCTCTGCTGGTTCAAACGAAAAAAAAAAGAAAAGCTAGCGGATTTTGGCCGGTTCGTAGCATCTCGTTGCTTATTTAATGTAGCGTGTCGAGTTAAAAGAATCTTGTTAGGAGCAGGTGTCTCCATGGCGTTTTTAGAACCGAGGAACTTACAGCAAGACGCTGACAACATTCCGAGAAGCGTCTCAGTAGTACATCCAACGCGTGTTTACATGGAAAAAGCGGAAAAACACATCAGAGAACGTTTCCGCATTTAGACGCTTTTTAAACGCCATTCACGCTGCTTTCAGTTCCAATTCGTTTCGCTTTTGAACGCAAGAACGCGTCCTTATGTGAACCGTCGCCAAAAACGCGTGCAAGAGAAACGTCACTAACCAACATCCGATTACTTTGAAGAGGCGCGTCCGTATCATAAACTTTCGCAAGATGTTACCGTTTTTCTTAAGAACGCATGCAACAGGTTGTTGACGCACCGTTCGGGCTGCATCTAGTCGCATCTTTGTGTGCGTAAAATGTTCACTTGTAACGTCACGTCAGTTTATGCTTTATTTCATCCGCTTGAGGCTGTTGATGTGAAAATCTCAGGTTAAACCCGTGTTTTTAAAACCCTCAGTGACAGGTTTTCATCGAGGGACGTCAAGCTGTCTATTCTTAACTCCATGCAGTCAGCAGTCGGTTATATTTGTCTAGAGTGGGAGTGTTAGAAACTCAGTGACAAGTGACAGCATCAACACAAACGCACTGAGCAGAAGATATCGACCACGGGTTTAAAAGGCTGTCAAATTGTAATAAATCATAAAAACTGAATAAAACTATTATCTTAATTATTCCATATATAATACTAAAGCATTTCAAATATGAGCTTAAAAATCATAAGACAAAAAAATCTTCTAATAAGCTGTTAAAAGTGCTTCCTGGATCCATTTTCAGCATGTATGACAACTTAGACAAGCTATTGAATTTAAAGTCATATTGAGGGAAAAGATTTCAAAAGATTCTGAAAACACACTAAATTAAGTAAAAATTAAAATTAAGCATAAGTATTATCGCATCAGTGCATTATACTAAATCCAAAGAGCAAACATGGGAAATAACGTTACCTTTAATGTTTATTTCCTTTAATTCCTTTGAAATGTTCGTGTCCCTTCTGTATTGTGCCGCGTCTCGGTGCTGAATAACAGCGGCAGCGGTAAATTTAGTTTATGAGCTTTTTTTCTGACCTTTGTCTCTCAACATGGGTGACCATTAGACATCAGTTGTGGAAAAACACCGGCCTGCCTCCCGTCCGCGGCAGCAGCGCGTCTTCTTAAAGCGCCAGCTTCCTGTGTTCAGAAAATCGCGCCTCCAACTCGCATCACTACTGCAGCTCCTCAACTGCGCCGCCTCTGGTCACTGTCTATAAGCGCTGCTGGGTCAGTACTTTTGCTTCGATACAATAGTCTTAGTGTCTGAATGTAAGAGAAGCAAACGTCATTTAGTGAGATATGTTAGGCTACTGTACTTTTTCTGTGCAGTTGCCAAATTATCCTGTGATTTATGCTTGCAGAGTGATTCCTGTAGCTCATCTGGTAGATCACTTAAGTGTGAGTTCTGCCAAAAACATGAGTGACATTGATAGGTAAGAGGAACCATCACAGCACCTTTACCTGAACCTCAGACAGGAACATCTCTAATTTAATATTAGCTGTCTGAATAAGTGGGACGTTGGTAACTCTAGACCTCCAGAGAGTCTCATTAAATGTGCTGGCAGATTAAGGCATACAGATGCATTCAAAATGTTGGAATCTTCCAGATAGGAGGATCATTTTGTGAGTAAAACATAAAACAGCAAAATATTTATATAGAAAATAAAATTAAATTTAAGGAAAAACTGAATATTTGCTTAAAATGTACTAAGCCACAGGCCATCCAAGATGTAATGAGTTTGTTTCTTCATCAGATTTTGGAAAACTGTAGCATCACATCATTTGCTCACCAATAGATCTTCTGCAAATGGGTGTCATCAGAATGAGAGTCCAAACAGCAGATAAAAACATCACAATAATCCACACCAATCCAGTCCATCAATTAATGTCTTGAGAAGTGAAAAGCTGTATGTTTATAAGAACATAATTGCTTCCTCTATTCATAATATTGCTTTCTCCAGTGAAAAAGTCATCTAGTCTGAATGAGGAGAGAAATATGCATAGATTAAGCACTATTTACAAACCAAAACTGTTCTAAACAAATATGTTTGTGGGTTTTGATGTGTTTGGAACACAGGAAATTTACTTTTTTTTTTTTTTTCCTCATCGGAGGAAGCGTTATTATGGATTACAGACTCATATTTTGGCCAGAAGCGACAGTTTAAACATCTCAACAATTAATTTGTTAGTTACAAACATGCAGCTTTTTATTTTACAAGATGTTAATTGAGTGGTGTGGATTACTTGTGGATAATTGTAATGTTTTTATTAGGTGTTTGGGCTCTCATTCTGACGGCACCCATTTACTGCAAAGGATCCACTAGTGAGCAAGTCATGTAATGCTACATTTCTCCAAATCTGATGAAGAAACAAACTCTACATCTTGAGGACCTCATTCTAAAAACTGCTGGGTTAAAAACAACCTAGTGCTGGGTAAAATATGGACATATGGGTTGTTTTGACCCAGCGGTTGGGTTTTACCCAAAAGGTTTTGTTAAACATTCAACCCAATCGCTGGGTATGTCCATATTTTACCCAGCGCTAGGTTGTTTTTAACCCAGCAGTTTTTAGAGTGCTGAAGGGTGAGTAAATTTTCAGGGAATTCTAATTTTGGATGAACGATCTTGTATTTTTCTACCAGCAATTAAAAGCGTCATATACATGCTGGTTTATTTTGACCCAGCTGGTTGGGTTCAATGTTTTTACCAAACATGCTGGGTTATTTTATTTAAGTCTGTTGTTTAAAAATTATTATATTGCTGGTTTAAAACGGACTGGAACTTATAAAAACTCACAGAGAGGCAACTGCAATAAGCAAAAGATGAACATTTATTAAGCAAGAACACATGGACAAATTTGGGTGAATACAGCAAAGTTTAATATTACATACATTTAAACTCGTTTAACAAGCATTTTAGACATTAAAAAAGTAACATTTCAAAGTAAAATTTTAATTTTAGTGTATTCAACCGTTCTGTCATCACTTTTTACCGAAATCGCGCTGATTCTCATGCCGGTGTGTCGTCGAAATCTGAGCCGGTGAAGGGCTGCTGTTCGCCGGGTTAACTACGAACTTCAGACCGCTGACTCCCGTTTCACTCGTAGCTAAAAGATGCCATGACTAACTGCAAAAACGACCCATAAACAAACAGTACTGACATTAGAAAACATATTTAGATTAATTGCAGTACAATAACGAATACAATCCATTTATTTTATGCAAGGCAAGGCGTTTCCATCCTGCGACACTTACATCTCGTCTTTATGTTGCGTTGCAACATAATAATAATACAATTTACACCACATTAAATACCTTATAAATTAAATAAAATGTATACAAACCTTTATTTCGCTGAAGAAGTGCAAACCGGCGGCGCTGAGAACTACTCTCTCCTGTAGAGGACTCAAAAATCCCGCGCTCTGACTGACTGCAACGTCAGAGACAGGCTCAAACCAGCAGTTGGGTAGAAAAAAAATAACTCAGCGTTAAAAAATGACACAGCAACTTAGTTATAAAAAGACTACCCAGCTCCTTGGTAAAAAGTATTAAAAATAACGCAATAAAATGACCCAACAAATTGAACCCAGCACCTGGGTAAAAATATTTAAAAAAAATACCCAATAAAATGACCCAACTGGCGGAGCCCCCGTTATTTAAAAAACAAAAAAACAAAAAAACAAACAAAAAAAAAAAACAACCCAACATGTTTTAAAGTGTAGCATTTTTCACTAGAAATATCATTCTAAAGTACTTCTATGTTTCAAGTTCCGAGAAAGAGAAACATTTCTTTTAAGTGAAAAAAAAAAAAAAAGGAGGGGAAAAAAACGGGCTAAACATACTGTGGTGTTTTGGATCGCCATTTGTTGAAGAAAAGCCATTCGGTAACCATTAATTTCTCATTATCTCCTATGATTGAGGATGGAATTAAAGTGCCGTTTTACAGTCTATAAAACTTGTAAAACTAAATTTCACATGATAAATCACAATTTAGCTGCATGGCTAAGCCAAGTGGTTTTAATAAACACATTAAAAATGCACAGCTAAGCCAAGTGGTTTTAATATTGTTTGTGTACATCTGCTTTTCAGGGGAAAAAAACACTAATACAACCCCAAATTGACAGTAAACAACTCAATGGTTGACTTGGTGTTCTGCCTCTGCATGTGCAGACAGTCAGCAAGTCCTGCTGCGGTTCTTGTGATTACGGCTCATGTTTTGGCCCACGTTTACATCAGCTTGACTGAATTAAGACGCTACCCAACCCTGATACGAAACATTACATTCGCTGTGTATGAAAACAGCGTCTAGCCTCCGACTAAAGTTTCTGTAATTTTCCACCACTCCTCGCTTGCGCCTCACTTCTCTCATTTGATCACAAGATCACTGCCTTCCTTTCACAACTGTGTCACAACAGCGGTCTTGCGTAGACCATTACCTCAGGTGATTAAAAACATGCATCAGCTGTCACTCACCTCTAGGTGTGTCTGCTTGCAATGCAAACATGCTGTGTGAATATTTTTGCATGATTTAGTGCACTGCAGTAGATCAAGTCAGAATTCCTTTTAGTCAGTTCACTTAGATGCTTTAGAGTATTAACAAAATGGCTGCTGTTTTCTATGCAGGGAATAGATATTTAATAATTAAACACAATTTTGATACTATAAAGAAAATGATATTTACACTGGTGTTCAGGTTGTCCATAACAAAGTTCCTAGATAGCACAAGTACATCTGCAAGATGTCTGTTAAAGATCACTTCATCTGGAAAGCTTCTGCTGTGTACAAACATCTGAGAGACGTTGGTAAGATGTCAGTTTTGCATACATTATAAACCATAAACATCTTAAAGACATCTAATAGATGTCTATTTGACATCTGATAGGAGACGCCCTGTAGACGTATTGCAGATGAGCAAACACTCAAAAAAATACATCTTGCAGATGTAAATGTAGACATCAAATAGACGTCTCCGGGGTGTACGTGTACTATTAGGGGACGTTAACCTCAAATTTTCAATGAAAATCATACAAATATTACAAACAACGACAATGTACTCAGCATAGTTGACAGCTAATTAATGTACTTCTTAACAATAAGTCATAAGTATTTAATTTTTTTTTTTTTTTAAGGTTTTGGAGGGGTGTTTGGTTAGCAATATAGTTGACAGAATTTTTGAATTTAATTTAATTGTTTAATTTAATTTAATTTAACTAATTATTTCATTTATTTATTTATTTTTTCAAATGAGGTTTTTATTGTTTTTTTGTACTGGTATGTTATTCATTTAAAAAAAAACAATAAAAACCTCATTTTCAAAATAAATAATTAAATTAAATTAAATTAAATTTAATTTAATTTAATTTAATTTAATTTTTATTAAACATTAAAATTAACGTTTTTTTTTTTTTATTTTAGACTCAATTCAGTAAGCAAACATTGTAAAAACTAATTTAAGGAACAGAAACTGAAAACCTGAAAAACAATGCACAAAATATATGTGTGAGATTGTAGTTCTCTTAATGGATAAAATCTGGTATTTTTCCATAAAATGATCATCACTGGACATGAAATGTACCCTAAATTATAAAATGACCCATATACTGTATACTTCATAACTTCAATAACTGATATATATATTAATATAACACCATACCTGATCTACTAAAATTGGCTTTTCACCAGAAAATGTACCAATAACCACTATATCAATGATGCTTCTGGCTATATTTAATTAAAAATAATAATAATAATAATAATAATAATAAATAAATGTTGATATAAATATAAATAAAATGTGGACTTCTATGTTGCATTTTTATGTAAACCAACAGTGAATAAGAATTACATAAGATTTTACAGAAAATCTAATACAAATATTCACATACACCAACAAAAATGTTCAGTGTCTTGTTGAACAGAATATAGGTTTGAATCCCAAATTATATGGCAATTTATGTTTACTTGCAAAATAAACAAACAAACAAACACTAAAATGACATGTTGTCCCATTAAACATAATTTATCACAATATATGTCACTTGCAGTTAGCTAATTAGCATACTTAGCAACCTGTAGCATTTTTACACCGTTTACCCTTTCAATTCTAAACTTTTACAGTGAAAATCGAACAGACTTCGACTTAAACAAAATGACAAGTCCTGCAGCAGTCGTGTTTTGTGTGGAAAGAGGATCTCCACAGAGCGACGGTATCTGAAACATGTGAACGTTTGTCTGTTTGGCTAAACTGCTCAGTAGTTTTCCACTGTCTGCAGAGGAAGTTGAAAAGAGGAAGTCAAAGGCTTGTCATCAAACATGTTTACAAGACAGTCCTTTAGCAGTTTCGTTATATCTATATAGATTGATTTAATCGACGTGGGCTTTTACACGTTCACTCTCCGAAGAACCTCTTAAAGTTTCATCGGCTTTTCAGCAGAACGTGAAACAGTTCCTCACGTTCGCAGCCAAAGAAATGACAAGGAAAGAAAAACAACGACAACAAAGAAAACATTTCCTCTTCCAAAAAAAAAAATTCATTTCCTTTGCGACTGCTTTGTAGAAAGATGAAAGTGACATGTGATAGCAGTGTGTGAAAAACAGTTACGCCCACTGTTTCCTTACAAGTTGCTGCAACAGTAAAGCCATCAGTGTTTTCAAGGCCTGATAATAACAAAATAGACGATACTGGGAAGAGACGCAGGTACGTCTCACACAGGAAGTAAAATCTGACCACAATTTCGCTAATGAACGTTGCCCCATCTTCAGAAACTACAAGTGAAAAATTTGGTCTTGTTTACAGTGCTGAACAGTGTGAACACTAACCACAACACAGCGGAACAGTCATTTGACACTATTCTTGTGTCTTACTTCAAAAGGTTTTGTCCTTAAATGGTAACATCTCATTTGGCCATCGTTCATAGTGTAAAACCATTCTTATATAAACTGCCACAAAGCAAATTTGCTTTTCAGACATTTCAGTGTGACTGTTTACGAAAGTATGATTTGAAGAGCAATTTGTTTAAGATTGAACAATAAACCAATTTACTCAAGAACTTTTATTATGAAAATTGCATAGAACTGATAATGTACAGCAGTAAACATTTGAAGTAGATCAAAAAAAGTTGTCCTAAGACAAGAACGGGTGTTGTTTTGGTTTTAGGACAACTTTGATGAAAGGTTTTGATCCACTTCAAATGTTGACTATATTATATTTAAGATATAGGCCTAAGAACAAAAATTCAGTGCAACTGTACAAAAGAACGGTTTTAATTTACGTAATAATTTAAAGAATGATTCTGTAATCAGTAATTTACATAAGATTTATCTGATGAAAAATTAAATCCAAGAATTTACACACAAAAAAATGTTTTTATGATGGTTTCAATGCAATCATTTATGCAAGTATGATTTTTACAAAAAAAAAATATTTTGCGTTACACAATTTACATAATGCAAACTTTTAGTTACAATGGTTTTGTGAATGATTCAGAACAACAGTTTACGGGCAATTTACATAAGAATGATTTAAAGAACAATTTTATAATCAATAATTTACATAAGATAGATTTTATGAAATTCAATGCAAATGTTTCCACAAAAAAAAAATTACGAAGGATTCAGTGCAAAAAATTTAAGCAAGCATGATTTTTACAATAATAATAGTAATAATAATTTAGCATTTCAGTGGTTAAATGAATGATTAATAAAACAGCTGAAAAATGGTTGTACAAATGATTCATTCCAATAATTTTTGTAGGAATGATTTTAAAAATAGTTCTTTAACCAGTAATTTACATACGATGGATTCAATGCAATCATTTTTGCAATCCTGATTTTTTACAAAAAACAAACAAAAATGTTACAATGGTTTTATGAATAATTCAAGACAACAGCTTATGAAAAAATGTGTTTTATGAAAATTAAATGGTTTTATTCAATGCAACACTTTAAGCAAGCATGATTTTTACAAAACAAATGTTTTGAATGATTCAGTACAAGAACTTAAAGAATTGTATTACAAATTAATCAAGGCAACAATTTATGTAAGAATGATTTTCAGGGAAATTCTATAATCAATTTACATAAGATTGATTTTATGAAAGATGTAATGCAAATACACTGTAAAAAACAATTTGTTGAGTCAATTTAAAATAATTTGTAACCTGGCTGCCTTAAAATTTTAAGTTCAGTCAACTCAAAAAAAGTTTATTCAACTTGAAATGTTAAATTATACTACATGACAACTTAGATATTTGAGTTGAATCAACTTAAAATTTTAAGGCAGCTGGGTTACTTACCCATCTGTTAAGTTTAGCAAACACAAATATCTAAGTTGTTACTTAGTACAACTTAACATTTCAAGTCGACTAAACTTATTTTAGTTGACTCAACTTAAAATTTTAAGGCAGCAGGGTAACAAATTATTTTAAGCTGACTCAACAAATTGTGTTTTTTATTTTTTACAGTGTATTTACACAAAATGGTTTTAGTGTGTAATTTCAATTACAATCATTTTGTAAATGATTCAGTATAACAAAAGAAAATTATATAACCAGTTTACTTAAGATTGATTTTAAGTCAAAAATGTACGCAAGCATGATTTTTACAAAACATTATTTTTTTTTTTTCAATGGTTGTACAAATGATTGAATGCAATAATTTAGGTAAGAATGTTTTTAAGAGCACTTCTGTAATCGATTGTTTCTGTAATTGATTGATGTGATGAAAAATTCAATGCAACCACTTTCACAATTCAATGCAATAATTTACATAAACATGAAAAGCGTAATTTTGCATTACAGTGGTTTTATGAACATTTCAATACAACAACTTACAAAAGAATGGTTTTATGAAGAATTCAATACAATACTTAATGCAAGCATGATTTTTGCAAAAAACAAAACAAAAAAAAAAATTACAATGTAATTATAATGGTATTATGACTTAAGTAGAAGAATGGTTTTACAAATTATTCAAGGCAACAATTTACGTAAAAATAATTTTTAATAATGATATAATCAATGATTGATTTCATGAAAAATTCAATGCAACAACTTAAAGAATGGTTTTACAATCAATTCAATGCAACAATAACTTAAAAGATACTTTTAATTTTAAGAAGAATTCTATAATCAATGATTTACATAAGATTGATTTGCTGAAAAATTCAGTGCAACTATTTTCACACACACACAAGAAGTTTTACAAAGGATTCAATGCAATAATTTACGCAATGTAATGTTGCGTAATTTTGTTACATTAATTTTATTAATAACTCAATACAACAACTTACAAAAGAATGGTTTTATGAAGGATTCAATGCAGTACTTTATGCAAGTATGGGAAAATATATAATTTCATATTACAATGGTTTTATAAATGATTTAGTATTAAAGTTAAAGAATGCTTTTACAAATTATTCAAGGCAACAATTTACGTGAGAATTTTTAAGAACAACTGTATAATCAAGATTGATTTAATTAAAAATTCAATACACACTATTTATAAAACAATGATTTTACAAACAATTCAATGCAATAACTTCAACAAGATTTTTACTAAAAAGCGTAATTTTGCAGTAGAATGATTCAATGAATGATTCAGTGCAACAACTTACGAAAGAATGATTTTGAGAATAATTCTATAAAAAATGGTTTTAGGATGCAGTAATTTAATAATAAACAATTACAATGTAATTACAATGGTTTTATGAACGATTTAGTACAAGAGCTTAAAGAATGGTTTTACAAATTATTCAACACAACAATTTACGTAAGAATAATTTTCAAGAACAATTCTATAATTAATCGTTTACATAAGATTTATTGAAAGAAAAATTCATTGCAAAAATTCAATACCTATTTTCACAAAAAAAGGGTTTACAGTGACTCAATGCAGTCATTTACGCAAGCGTGATTTTTACAAAAAACATAATTACAATGTAATTACAACGGTTTTATGAATGATTCAGTACAAGAACTTAAATAATGGGTTTGAATGTTTTTTAAAGAATGATTTTTAAGAATAATTCTACAACCAATCAACAATTTACATATTAATTTTTACAAAAAATAAAAAAAACTAAAAAAAACTTCTAAAAAACTACTTACACAATGATTTTACAAGGAACAATTTTTCAAACAAACAAAAACAATAAATAAATAAATAAATAAATAAATACATTTCATGAAAAATTCAGTGCAACTATTTATGCAAAAATGGTTTTATGAAGAATAAATGGTTTTATGAAAAGAAAAAGTCGTCACGTTACATTACAATGTTTTTAAACACAATTCAATGCAGTTTATGTATTAAATAAGCAACTCTATTTTATTATGCATTTTGCAGGCACCATTTTTCAAAATGTACACCCAAGGTTGCATCAAGATGACCTTGCTGGTGCATTTCATAAACTGAATGTAAACTGCACTAAATATACATTTAAACATCTCACTGGAGTGAACAAACTGTCAGCAGAAAAACAGGATATAGGCGGTCCTGTTATTTTATGGTTTGACTAACAGATTAATGTTTTATTGAGTAATTTATGGATGCCATTGGCTAAGATAAAACACAAGAGAGGAAGTCAACATGAACTGACATGCCTCTTAAAATAAGGAAGTTAGAGAAGATATACAGTACAAAAGTGCTTTGTTTAAAGCACACTTAGGACAGCTTGTTCTTATTTTTGATGACCATAAACCATTAATCCAACAAGGAGCACTTTTTGACTTGTAGACAACTTTATCCTTGACCTGAGTGCAACACCAAACAAATCAGACAAATCCTTTATTTACCACAGAGATGCTTGACTTGAGTAAGTGTCCACAACGCAGGCTTATGACACTTTTTCTTTTTTTTGTACAGTATGTTGTATCAATGACCTACATTAACCTAGAATGACTAAATTGTTTGTACTGTTTTGTAGGTTATTTTCCATGATTCACCAAAGACAGACACTTGTTTAAAGAAAGAGTTCAACCAAAATTAAAATATGGACTACAAAAAGCAGCTTGAACATTCTGTGAAACGTCTCATTTTGTGTTTTACAGAAATGTAAGGTCATATAGGTTTGGAATGACATAAAGGTGAATAAAGTGATGACCCAATGTTTATTTTGGGGTGAACTAACCCTGTAGCCTCTGTCTTTGATACAACAAAACACTGTTTAGGGAAAATACAAAATCACAGAGGCACTAAAGTAGTGTTACACACCTGCAGGGGCTCGAGTTTCTGTTTAATACAATGGAGTGCAACATTCAATGTTCCCAGTCCCACATGCAAACGATCACAGAGTCCTTGACCTTGGGCCCTACGTCAGGCCTGAAAAGGCACTCAGGCTTTTGGATGTAATCCTCTTTGCTGCTCACATGCAAACATTGTCAGACTGTGTCTCCTCTATGCTCTGGTTTGTCCCTATACAGAACGACTGGATGTCAATCCAAACCGCGTTTCCACAACATCCCAGTGTCCTGCTTCAATTAGAGCACATCTTACACAAGCAGACTGATTTATGAGAAACTCTAGAACATAAATGATAATTCTGAAATGCTAATCATTTCTCTGACACATTTAGAAATTGTAAAAAACATACTAACTTGTTAGCTTTGTCTTACCTGAAGATCAGCCAAATGACAAAAAATGTCAAAATATAATTTAAGAGTGTGTACTTAGGCTACATGCTAGCTATGAAATTAGCCTTAGCAAGACAAGAGAGTCAACTGTTAGGCTACATACCAGCTTATTAGCTTTTTGTTACATAAGTGTCTATTTAAAACTGTCAACAAAATATATATGATTTAATTGTGTGCATTTAGACTACATAACATACTAGCTATGAAATTACCTGTAGCTAACAGACCAGATTATTAGCATTTTGTTACATAAAGGTCTCTTTAAAACTCTCAAAATACTACAAAAAGTATAAAAATACAATGTGTGTGTATTTAGCATGCTAGCTATGAAATTAGCATATCCAAGAGTTGGCCATTACATACCAACATATAGTTTTTTGATCAATGGAAAGCATCTGCTGTGTACAAGCATCTGACAGGCGTCTGTAAGATGTCAGTTTTACATACATTCTAAATCATAAACAGAGACAAAGACATCTAATATACGTCTATTTGACATCTGAAATGTAACGCCCTGTAGACATATTGCAGATGAGCAAACACTCTAAAAAATACGTCTTGCAGATGTAAATGCAGACGTCAAATAGACGTCTCCTAGATGTATGTGTGCTATCAGGGATGTGTATTTAGACCACAAAACATGCTAGCTATAAAATTAGCCTTAGCAAGACAAGTGATTCTGCCATTTTATTCTAACAAATATAGCCTAATTTCCACTAGCATAATTTCAACTACCCTGATAGAACACACACACACATACATCACAGAGACGTCTATTTGACATCTGCATTTACATCTGGAAGAAGTATTTTTTAGAGTTAGAGTTATCTGCAATACATCCCCAGATAGCACACATACGTCTGCAAGATGTCTGTTAAAGATCGCTTGATCTGGAAAGCATCTGCCGTAAACAATCACCTGACAGACGTCGATAAGATGTCATTTTTACATACATTCTAAATCATAAACATCTTAAAGACATCTAAGAGATGTCTATTTGACATCTGAGAGGAAACATCCTACCCAGATAGCACACGTACATCTGCAAGATGTTTTTTAAAGATCTCTTGATCTGGAAAGCATCTGCTGTATACAAACATCTGACAGACGTCTTTCAGATGTCAGTTTTACATACATTCTAAATCATAAACATCTTAAATCTAATAGACTAAACATCTTAAATCTAATAAATCTATTTGACATCTGATAGGAAACGTCCAATAGATGTATTGCAGATGAGCAAACACTCTTAAAAATACGTCTTGCAGATGTAAATGCAGACATCAAACAGATGTCTCTGTGATGTACATGTGCTATCAGGGTCTATTCGAGGTTTCCTATCAGATGTCAAATAGACGTCTATTAGATGTCTTTAAGATGTTTATGATTTGGAATCTATGTAAAACTGTCAGATGTTTGTACACAGCAGATGCTTTCCAGATCAAGTGATCTTTAACAGACATCTTGCAGACGTACATGTGCTATCTGGGTACAAAATGTGTGAAATGACATCCCAGATAGCACACGTACATTTGCAAGATGTCTGTTAAAGATCACTTTTTTTTTAAGATTTATTTTTGGCAATTTTATTTGGATTGGACAGACAGTATTTGGATAGTGGGAGACAGAGAAGGGGGTGGGATTGGGAAAGATCCACAAGCCGGGATTCGAACTTGGGTCACCCAAAGCACAACGGCGCTATATGTCAACTCGCTAACCACAAGGCTATTGGCGCCGACTAAAGATCACTTGATCTGGAAAGCATCTGGTGTGTATGAACATCTGACAGACATCTGCAAGATGTCAGTTTTACCTACATTCTAAATCATAAACATTTTAAAGACATCTAACAGACGTCTATTTGAGATCTGATAGGAAAAACATGCAGACGTCAAATAGACGTCTCTGTGATATGTGTGCTATCAGGGATGGTAGTGGAAATGACCATGATGTTTCAGAAAAAATTATAAAAATTTATAATTCTCCAGTGATGTTTGTACACTGTTGGACAGTTAGCGGACATTTTAAACTAGTAAAAGTCTTAAAGTGTATTTTCACAGGCCCAAAAGCTCACCCAAAAATAAGAAGTAAAACAATTATGCTAAATTTCCATATACGCTAATCAAAGTTAAGCATGTTGTTTCTCATTTAAACAAACAGCTTAGCTGATAATGACTGACCCGTCACAATCCAAAACAAAATGTGCGTGTATGAAATGTCTCCAGTTACCTAAGGCAATCCTCCATAAACAAATACGTGCAAAGAAAAAGACAGAAATGGCAGCCAACCAAATCCTTAAGGATATTCCATGCTTCCAAGGTCAGTTAATACCACAGTAGATAGGAGAACATTTGGGGATGTAGCATCTAAACAGATTCAGCTGAAGTTAGCATGCTTGCTAAAGTCACATGCCTCATTTGACTGCTAAATAAAGTTTGTCTGACTTGAGGAATGGACTTGTTTGTTATTTGCTTGCTCTTCTGTTCCTAGTCTGTCTGAAAGTGTTCGGTTTAATCCTGTATAACCGAGGCAAATGCTGTCATGTGAGTTGTAAGTATCTGGCTCAGACTGTTCAGACTACAGTGAATTAAAACAGAAGTAAAACTTCCCAGTGTGGCTTTGAAAACATTACACGATTAGTGCTGTAATTAGCATTCTGCTGGAGAGTGTGACCACAGGTGTGACACGCTTGTTAGCAAACTGTGGTTTTGTAAAATTAGCTGATAAGACCACCTAATTGAATAACATTTGTTAAGGTATGTGTCTGAAACCATACTATTTGAGGTAACAGCCATTTGTAATAGCATATGAAACCACTTATTTGGTGCCATAATGCACTTTAATAATGTGTATACTAACAATGTACAATCTGTGTCACCATCTGTGTCCAAACTCGCTCAGTCGTTACTGCATTTGTGAAGTAATGTAGGAAATAGTGATGGTACAGGAGAAGGTTTCTGATACGGCCTACTACACTGACGTGAATACTAGTCTGTAACTTATAAAATGCTACAGTTGAATGCTCAGTTTGCACTATATACTATTGTTACTAAATAGATAAATGTCACTAAATACAATAGGTTATTCAAGTATTCCATAATGTGCATAGTGTACATAACTACATTTTGGACAAATTATAAATATAGCCTTTGTTTGTCAATCGTGTATTTGACAAAACCACAATGCATTATGGGAAAAGACATGGTTATACTTAACCATCAAATTTTGATGGGTGCGGCACACTCAATACATCACATGTGCAATTAAACACATGCCAATTTACGACTTGTTCCCAAGCTTCAACAATTAACGTGTTTGACGTTGCATGGGAAAGCACCTGTTATTTATTCCTGCTGCTTCTAGAAGAACAAAAAGTTCAAAGTTCACAGACTGAGTCGCCGTCTGAGAGGGCGCTATGTTTGGCTGATAAATCCACTTAAGGATTTCCTCTTCTCCACTGCCGTACATAGACAATCACGTTATTATGTGTCTCCAGTGATCTCACACAGAGCCAAACTTGATCCCTCTTAAAGGAACAGGCCATCCAAAAACGAGAGTTCGGTCATCGTTTACACACCCCTTATGTCACTCCAAACCTCTTTTGTAGTTATTTTGAGCTTAAAAATAATTTTAGAAGAATATTAATTAAAAAAACACAACACATTATGGTATTAACTATTAGGATATTTACAAATATCAACATTATAAAAAATATACACCTACCTAAATGTAACAAAATTGTTGTGGCATTGTAATAGTTAAAAATATCAGCTGTTGCCATAAAGGTCAAAGGTTCAGTCCTGGTAGGGAACTAATACGTCATTGACCTCACCGTCCTGTTGTATCACAATGGTGATCTTGATCAAAGCCTGTCACTTTCAGAATGTACTGTATTGTTACGGCCTGCTAAATTACATCTTAGAGTCTGCAAGATGTCTGTTAAAGATCTCTTGATGTGGAAAGCATCTGCTGTGTACAAACGTCTGACAGATGTCTCTCAGATGTCAGTTTTACATACATTCTAAATCATAAACATCTTAAATCTAATAGACATATGTTTGGCATCTGATAGGAAACGTCCAATAGGTGTGTTGCAGATGAGAAAACACTCTAAAAAATTAAACCCATTAAACTAATTCCTTTCTAAGCAAAATGCTTTTGGCATTACCACATATCACTGTCTGTCTCACACTGGGAAATTAATACATTTTTGACAGTTTCAAACATGTAGCTCTAGACTGTTGGAGATTCCAAGAGAATGACTAATACATTATGGTTTCCAATATTACCAAACATCCCTGTAGATTCTGGTTGTAACGGTTGTAGTTTAGAAAGTAGTGTAGAAAGCATTAGACCTGCAGTGCAATTAACATCTTATCTACCAAGTACACTGTAAAAAATAAAAAACACAATTTGTTGAGTCAGCTTAAAATAATTTGTTACCCTGCTGCCTTAAAATTTTAAGTTCAGTCAACTAAAATAAGTTTATTCAACTTGAAATGTTGTGTTTGCTAAACTTAACAGATGGGTAAGTAACCCACCTGCCTTAAAATTTTAAGTTGATTCAACTCAGATATCTAAGTTGTCACTTAGTATAATGTAACATTTCAAGTTGAATAAACTTTTTTTGAGTTGACTGAATTTAAAATTTTAAGGCAGCCAGGTTACAAATTATTTTAAGTTGTTTTAACAAATTGTTTTTTACAGTGTATTAGCTCGCAAACATTTAGCGCATTCAGAGTAAACTGAATGGTATCAATTGAAAGCTAATCAGTTAGCATTAGCATTCATATCACTGGACAAAATGATGTTTATGTACATAATGTGTGGATGGATCTACTGCGATAACCAGCTAAACCTCGACCACATGGTTTGTTGACCAACTTTTCCAGTGAGGGTGCGTTGTTGATGTTAGCAAAATAGCTGGCTTAGGCTATGTTCACACTTGCTGTCTTTTTTGACAAGAAAAAGTTGACAAGGGTGCTTTTTAGTGAAAAAAAAACCGGCAGCGTTGCAGCCGAGGGCGTCTTTTGTTGCTATAACTACAGCTGCAATAGTATGAATGTCGAGAAAAGAGGAAGTTCACTCTTGTGCTGGTGTTTTATTTTTGGGCATTTTTGCCCTTTATTTGATAGGGCAGTATTTAGACAGGAAGCAAAGTGGGAGAGAGAGAGGGGGGACGGGATCGGAAAGGGTCTGCGAGCCGGGACTTGGAAAAGGGACGCCCGAAGCGCAACGGCGTTCATGTCGACGTGCTGCCCACAAGGCTATCGGAGCCGCGCGTCGGTTTTTGAAGTTAACGGGGAGGAGAACGTCGCTCAACAACAACAAAATAAAAGTCTATCTATCGGCACCTTCTCCATTTTTTCCTGTTGTTCTTGTTGTTATGGAAACATCAGTTCTGGCTACTCGCTTGTCATTGGTCAGCTGTCAAAAAGGCGCTTGACGTAGGGCGTTTCTTTCAGAAAAGTTTAACTTCTTTTTCAACTTGAAAAGATGCTCTGAGCTGCAGAAAAAGACACTGGTCGTGGCGTTTAAAAAAGCGTTCAGGACTTTTTTGAAAACACGTTTTTACCCATAGGATTATCGTGTAAAACAGACGCTGACAGTTTCAAAAAAGATGCAAAGTGTGAACATAGCCTTACAGCATCTTTAAATTGCTTCATACTGCAATATTACATTGTAAAGTGACTTGATGTGTTCTTACACAAATCAGTGAGTTTTTTTGAACAGTTTAAACTTTTTTTGTTTACATTTTTCCAATTTAAACACTGCTCCCTGCTTATATATATATGAAGAGTTCAGATGCAAAAGCCTCTAAATCCATCTGACATGTTTTGTTTTTTTTTTTTTAAATTAGCATTTCTTTCTGGCTAATTTGTATAGGTTTCTATGTAAGTACTGGTACTTCTGATTGGGGTGAGGCTGGAATTTAGCGAGTTTGAAGTAAAAGTATTTGATGGGCATATAATATGTGTCAGGAGCATTCACTCAGTATTATTATCTCATTTTTGACCGAGATGGCTTTTAGCTGGTTATATATATATATATAATATATATATGCTAAACCAAGCCTAACCTGCTTTGCTGGTCTTAGCTGGTTTAAGTTGTAAGTAGCTGGTTTTAGTTGGTCTCCCAGCCTGGCCACCTAAGGCCAGCCTGACCAGCCTAAGAAGTGGTCCAACCCCTCTAAAACCATCCTGCTGACCAGGTTAAACCAACTATGACCAGACTGAACGGTCTGTGCTACAATTCTAAGATACTGCAAACGAGTTGCTATGTGGTTGCTATTGTACTCTGAGGGGTTTTAACCTCCTTTAACCTTTTAGCAATTAAGTGGGATTTTTGGATGGATTAAAACCTTTTTATTTAGATTTTCCAGTTTAAGTTACCTGTGCACAACTCAATGCTACTCTGCTAAGATACTGCAAACAAATTGCTATGTAGTTGCTAATGTGCTCTGAGGTGAAGTGTTATCCAGTTTCTAGCATTGTCTGGATGGGCTAGTAAACAATCACCTAGCAGACAAAAATAAGTCAACTACCAAGTCACCCTGCTGAAAAGACTAGCTAAAACCAGCCTAAGCTTGTTGGCTGGTCATACCTCGTTTAACCTGGAAGTAGATGGTTTTAGCTGGTCTTCCAGCCTAGGCAAGCTGGTCTAACTGGTTGATCAGCTGGTCTCCCAGCCTGACCAGCTAATGAAGTGGTCAAAACCCCTCTAAAACCAGCCTAAAAATTAGCTATGCGCAGACTGCAAGACCAGGGTTTTTTGTTGCCTCGGATCACCCCTCCATTATATTGCAAAGAGACTATGTGTTTTCAGTTTTTGGACAATGCAAGCATTTTGATTTAGATTTTCAAATTTAAGTAGTGCTTACCTGTACACAACTCAGTGCTACGATGCTAAGATACTGCAAGCTATTGTAAGATACAGTATTGCAGAGTTGCTATGTGGTTGTTAATGTGTTCTGAGGATGTTAACCTAAGTGTTATCCAGTTTCTAGCATGTTCTGGATGGGCTAGTAAACAAATCACCTAGCAGACAAGTCAAAAATAAGTCAACTACAAAGGTTTAAACTGGAAATAGCTGGTTTTAGCTGGTCTCCCAGCCTGGCCATCTAAAGAAGTGGTCAAAGCCCTTAAAAAACCAGCCTGCAATCCAGCTATGACCAGAGTGGAAGACCTCAGGCTGTGCTTAGCTGTGTTTTTCAGCAGGGTTATGATATTTTGGTCTCTAAATATGCCTTGGATCATGTCTCCATTAAATTGCAAAGAGACTTCATTTGTTTTTTTACACAATTCAGTGATGTTTTTGGACAGTTTAAACCTTTTTTTAATATACATTTTCCAATTTAAGTAGTGCTTACCTATGCACAACTCAATGCTGCGATGCTAAGATACCACAAGAAAGCTGCTATGTGGTTGCTGATGTGTTCTAAGGGGTTTTTACCTCATTGTTATCAGCATGTTCTGGCTGTGCTAGTAAACAATCACCTAGCAGCCAATCACAAAGGCGCCCTGCTGAAAAGACCAGTTAAATCCAGGCTACGCATATTGACCTTAAGCTGGGCTCACACTACAGGATTTTTAGCCTGATTTTCCCCTCCCAATAATCGGAGCAAAAATCTTGTCGAGCACATTAATCGGTCCCGCTGTACAGCGTGGATTGTTTGGTAATGTGAGCCGTTCACAGATTGAATCTTGCACGTCCATCATCACCCTGATTAATATCAAACTTGTTTGTTATTTAGGATTTTAAATCAGGATGATGACGGCTATATGATTACATCAGTACTTTCACCACAGCCAATGCACGACCGCAAAACAGCTGCTGTACGAGTCTGTTGGATAGTGGAGATGGAGGAAACTGCTTCTTAAGTTTTTGTGGTAACACTGTCTGTATAATGTGTCGAAAACGTTTCACACCCATAAGAAGAAAGAGAAGCTTTGGGGTGAAATCACCTCAGTTTTGAACGCACCATACCGGGTGAGTGCAGAAAGCTGCTAGCATGCTAGCTAACATATGTAAACATTAGTTGCTGAAATGACGATCTGCTACGTGAGATCACGTGAGGCGCTCCCTCCGGCACAATTATCCTAATAACATCTTGTAGTTTGTGATGCGCCACGATTTTCAAATCTTGTAGTGTGTGCATGTTTAAGATTTGAGGAAAGATAATCTGCCAAGATTGCACCCAGATTTCATAATCGGTTAGGATTTTAAAACTCCTGTAGTGTGAGCCCGGCTTTAGGTGGTTTAACCTAGAAGTAGCTGGTTTTAGTTGGTCTCCCAGCCTGACCTGTTAAAGAAATGGTCAAAACCAGCCTGCAAACCAACTATGACCAGAAGGCAAGACCAGCTAAAACCAGCCTAAGCTTGTTGGCTGGTCTTAGCTGGTTTAACCTGGAAGAAGCTGGTTTTAGCTGGTCTTCCAGCCTAGGCAAGCTGGTCCAACTGGTTGATCAGCTGGTCTCCCAGTCTGACCAGCTAATGAAGTGGTCAAAACCCCTCTAAAACCAGCTATGACCAGACTGCAAGACCAGCTAAAACCAGTCAACCAGCTTACAACTCAATGCTACAATGCTAATATACTGCAAGCAAGTTGCTATACAGTTGCTAATGTGTTCTGAGGGTTTTAACCTAAGTGTTATCCAGTTTCTAGCATGTTCTGGATAGGCTAGTAAACAAATCACCTAGCAACCAAGTCAAAATAAGTCAACCACCAAGTCATCCTGTTGAAAAGACCAGCTAAAACCAGCCTAAGCTAGTTGGCTGGTCTTAGCTGGTTTAAACTGGAAGTAGCTGGTTTTAGCTGGTTGATCAGCAGGTTGATTAGCCTAAACAGCTAATAAAGAGGTCAAAATCCCTCTAAAACCTACCTCAAAACCGGCAAGCAGTTTAGGCTGGGTTTAGCATTTTTTATTTATTTATTTATTTCAGCAGGGCTATGACATAGTGGTTACTAAATATGTATAATTACATTGCAAATTTTTATTTACATCTTCCAATTTAAGTAGTGCTTACCTTTGCACAAGTCAATGCTACGATGCTATGATACTGCAAGCGAGTTGCTATGCGGTTGCCAAGGCTGGAAGACCAGCTAACACCAGCCAATTAGCATAGGCTGGGTTTGGCCATGTTTTTCCAGCAGGGATATTATATTTTGGTTTCTAAATATACCTCGGATCACTCCTCCAATAAAATTCTATGGGGTTCTCATGTGAAAATCTATCAGCAGATGTAAGTGTTTTGTAGGTGTGGACTGAAGGATTCTGTTAGGACATGTACCCATCACTGCCTACTGTGTAATGATGCACTGGAGGTGCCAATCTGTCTTGGTTACCATAGTGGCTCAACTTCCTGTGGCCCAATCCAATTGGCAGTCTAGCACTTCACCAAGAGCCAGGTAAACCAGTGGAATAACAAGTACGTGATTTAATGCACGATGCTATATGCGTGTTAGTTCTTGAAATGAGCATTTTTTGTCTTTTAGGGAAATCACAGTCCTAAAATCACAATAGACCAAATGAAATCATAAATGTGTGAACACCTGTGTATCACCATGGAATGTTTAGGGTTTGAATGCCCTGTGATAAGGTAAGTTTGAGCTTTCTGAAGCAGGATTGTGACCTTTTTTACCTATTTTAATGATGTCCTACTACCTTTCTGGGCCTTAAACATGTCATTGCTGTCTATGCAGGGTCAGAAAGCTTGAGGATTCCATCAAAAATGTCTTATTTGTGTTCTTGTGGTCTTAGGGGTTTGGAACAACATGAGAGCCAATAATTAATAACAGAATTTTAATTTTTTTTGAGTGAACTATCCCTGTCAAAGAACCAAAAAAGCTATAAAGTCAGAACTGGAGTGGGGTTACAAACGACAGACTTTTGCATTGACAATTGAGTTGTAACCAATATGAAAATGTTCGACCACAGTTTACAAACTCACTTCAAATGCATTTGTGTTTCAGAGCCAGATAGTTTGCATTACAATTGGATGTTTTTGGCACATTTCGTAACTAAATAAAGTACATATAATACTGCATTAGCACTAGTGATTGAGTAAATTACTTTACAAATTAAATGCAAATGTGATGATGGTTTTCTCCAGTTGAAAGTTTAGAGCATTCATGCGTGTATGACCTG
Organism: Labeo catla; assembly: GCA_012976165.1. Taxonomy (NCBI): domain Eukaryota; kingdom Metazoa; phylum Chordata; class Actinopteri; order Cypriniformes; family Cyprinidae; genus Labeo; species Labeo catla. The sequence continues at coordinate 286,638 of VONZ01000686.1, forward strand.
TGACCTGTGACCTGTTTTGACTGTTTTGACTCTTGCACGTGGTGGCCAATTAATTTCCATGTGGTTTTTCATGATTACTGAATAAGGATTTTAAATATTATTTAATTTCCAAGGAACCCCAGGAACCGATGCTTAACTGCATTGTTACTGCATAATAAGAGTGAAAAGTTTAACTGAAAAAAAATAATAATAAAATAATAATAATAATAATAATAATAATAATATATATATATATATATATATATATATATATATGGATTTGAGAATTTTTAAGCATTTGGCTTACTTCTGCAGCACTTACGACAAATGCAAAACATGATGATCATGTCCAACAAGATTTGAGAAGAGCATCTGACATTGCACAGGTCAGTGTCACAAATTTGTTTACATTTGATTAGTTTTCTTAGTTCTTGGACTTCTCTGTACTTATTAGTGTACACAAATCTCCAGTAAAACCACCCATAATACTCTACACAAGCACTCACAACATCTAGAAAAGCAAAATGTGTACTCAGTGTAGAAATTTCCTATTAGATTTTCATGTAGGGATCTTTTTGAAGTTGTCTGGTATATTTTAAGGTTTTACATGATCATAGGTTTTCTTTAAAGTGGACGTGATGATAGATAGGAGAGATAAAGTATCAAAACATTGCGACTGAAATGTCCACTCAGTGTGACGGTCATGTTTAGGGCCTGATGTACGTGCAGTATGTGATCTAACAAGTGGCTGTAAGTGGAGAGGACTTGACAGGTGACGGGGCGGCCTGCTGGCATTTAGGGTAACATAGCTGACATACCTTTACGTGTGAGCAGCAGTAAATAAAGTTAAGAATGTCATTAGATGCCATTTCCGTTTTCAAACGAGTGGAATCCTATCCATAGGACATCACATGAAACCAATCCCTAAAACTACTGTGGTCACACTGGACAAACTGTAACAGTTTAAAATATTTTCGATTTCAGTTGTACATTCATTTTAGAACAACAGATTGAAGTGAGATGTAACAGACGGACAGATGGAAAAGTGGATAGATAGAAATATATAGATCAGTGGTTCTCAATCCTGGTACTGGGGGGTCGACTGCTCGGCACATTTTGCATGTCTCCCTTATTTAACACACCTGATTGAGATCATCAACTCATTAGGAGAGAGATCCATGAACTGAATGAATGAGCTGATGATCTCAATCAGGTGTGTTAAATATAGGAGACATGCAAAATGTGCAGAGCAGTCGACCCCCCAGGACCAGGATTGAGAACTACAGGTATAGATACTCATACCTTAGATAAATATAATTAATATATCTTAAAAATAAATAAGAGATCTGTCTGTCTATCCATCTTCCATTCGTCTGTCTGTCATGTGTCTGTTTGTTAGTTTATCCATCCATCTTTCTGTCTGTGTCTTTCTATCCATCTGTCTGTCTATCCAGTCGTTCATCTATCTGTTTGTCTATCCATCCAGTCTGTCTATCTATCCATCTATCTATCTATCTATCTATCTATCTATCTATCTATCTATCTATCTATCTATCAAACCATTCCATCCATTCATCAGTCTATTTGTCTGTGTCTGACCATCCATTCATCGAGCCATCCATCCGTCTGTCAGTCCATGCACCTATCCATCAGTCTATCTGTCTCTGTGTCTATTTGTCCATCCATCCATTCTTCTGTCCATCTGGCTGTCTATCCATCCATCCTTCTCTCCGTCTATCTGTCTATCCATCTATTTCCCCAATCCGTCCACATGTCTATCCATTCATCCATCAGTCTTTCTGTCCATTCGTTTATCCTCCCATCCATCCGTCTCTCCAGCTGTCCATCCATCCATCCATCAATCAATCAGTCAGCCCATTAGTCCATCCATCCATCCGTCCATGTGTCCACCCATCCGTCTGCCTGTCCATCCATCCATCCATCCATCCATCTGTCCATTCATTCATCTCTCCATCATCCATCCATTTTTCTGTACATTATTCTGTCTTAGTATCCATCTATCAATCCATCCTTCTATCTGTCTGTCTGTCCATCTATCTCCTCTCAATTGCCCATCCATCTATCCATCTTTCTGTCTTTCTGTCTCTGTCCGTCCATCTGTCCATTCATCCATCCATCATCCATCCTTCCATCCATCATCCATCCATCCATCCTTCTCTCCATCTCTGTCTATCCATCTCTCTCCAATTGCCCATCTATCATCAGTACTTCTCTCCATCTGTCTGTCCATCCATCTATCCATTCATCTGTCTGCATGTCTATCCATTCATCTATCAGTCTGACAATTGTCCATCCGTCCATCCATCCATCTGTCTCTCATCCATCCATTGTCCATATGTCTATCCATTCATCCATTGTCGACAATTGTCCGTCCGTCCTGTCCATCCATCCATCCATCCAGTCTCTCCAACTGTCCATCCATCCATCTGTCTTTGTATCCATCTGTCTATTCATCCATCCATCTGTCCATCCATCAGCTATCCATCCATCCATATGCCTGCCTATCCATCTATACATCCATCAGTCCACCATTCCATTCATCCATCCGTCTGTCCATTATCTATCCATCATCCATCCATACATCAGTCCACCAGTCCATTCATCCATCAATCTGTCCATCCACCCATCTGCCTGTCCATCCATCCATCCATCAGTCAGTCCATTAGACCATTAGTCAATCCATTACATCCATCTGTCTTTGTATCTATCTGTCTATTCATCCATCCATCATCCATCTATCAGTCCACCAGTCCATTCATCCATCCACCCACCCACCCATATGCCTGCCTATCCATCTATCCATCTATACATCCATCAGTCAACCAGTCCATTTATCCATCTGTCTGTCCACCATCTATCTGCCCATCCACCCATCTACCTGTCTATCCGTATATCCATCTATACATCCATTAGTCCATCCGTCCATTGATTCATCTATCTGTTTGTGTCTGTCTATTAGTCTGTCCATCCATCCATCCATCCATCCATCCATCCATCCTCAGTCAAAAGAAGCTCCCAGTTTTTTTTTTTTTTTTTTTTGTTTTTTTTTTCAGATAAAAATGTATAACTGGGCATCACCGTGCATTAATCCTCTCCGCTATCAAATTCAATTTCATGTAACATTTCATTTTTTTATTTATTTGTGTATTTTTGGCTTAAACTAGATTATGATTCAGCTGAATGAAAGAAAAGCCGGGATTGTCGTACAGGGGCCAGAGAGGAGAAAGCACAATTTAACAGAAGACCGGTGAACAGGCCGACGGCAGCACACGTGCCCCTGCATAACCAGTTACATAATGCAGTGACCCACTGCAGCTCGCGGCATACCTCCAACAGATGATACACGCCATAACATGCATGAACACATGCGGGATCTGTCTGCAAGTGCATTGTGAAATTTCATGGAATTTCTATACTAAAAGATCAGCATGAAAGATTCACTGAGCAGGTCAAACAGGGTCAAGTACCAAAACATTTATCATTTCCATGTAAGGGGTAACATGGTGGTTGTGTTTTTATGCTGCTGCTGCTGTCCGATGATCTCGCTGGTGTCTCTGGCTTGCAAATTAGTTTGAGAATCAGCAACTCTCCATGCAAATTAATACAAATTGTGCAGCAGTGTGCGCTCTTGGTAGGGTCTCTAGTGTTACATATTAATTTGGCTGGACTGGATTGTTGCAATGCTCATTGATTCTTTTTGTTTATACTTTTGATTCTAGATGGTGAGTGTTGCTATTGAATCAACATTTGAAAAGCACACCTTTTAAAGGTCATAGTTAATAAAGGTCTGATCTCTAGCTTTTCGTTTTATTTTCTGCAAGGCTGTGTGCATTGCAGGTAAAGTTTTTTGATCATTAAAATACTAAATGGTTACAATACGGTCATAGTGAATAAATCATTTTACCTGTTCGACATGACGATGTGTAATATCTCCAACAACCTCTGTTGTCCCATTTAGCAAACTTGTAAGGAATCCCCTTTTTAAAGACAAGTAAAACCTGTAAAACAATTACAAGGTGGTATTATGGATGTATTTTATGTTATTAAATAAAACATGCAATTATCTTGAGCTTGTGTTTAACCAAAGACTTTATTACAGGCATTTAAAATGGATAATTAAGACAAAAATGAAAATTACCCCATGATTTCCACACCCTCAAGCCATCCTAGGTGTTTAGGATTTTCTTATTTCAGACGAGTACAGTCAAGAGTTATAATAATAAATGTCCTGGCTCTTCCAAGCTTTATAATGGCAGTGAATGGGTGTTGAAATTTTTAAGCTTAAAAAAGTGCATCCATCTAACATAAAAGTACTCCACACAGCTCCAAGGGATTAATTAATATGTTCTGAAGTGAATCAATGCATTTCTGTAAGAAAAATATCCATATTTAAAACTTTATAAACTGTAATATTCTAGCTTTCACCAACTGTCGTACACACGTTCACTAAAAAGTGGTGTTCCAGCAGATGATGTAGGATATAGGCAATAGCGTAAGCTTCAGTGAAATGTCGATTAGGGCTGCCGCCTAATAGTTGTCTAACCGTTAGTCGTCAAGAAGAGGCTAGGTCGACCAAAAGTTTTATGGTTGCTTAAAAAAACAAAAAAAAAAACATGTCTGGTCTGTGTGGTAATATAGTAATAATATCAGGCAGGACATCCAAACGCTTAACTATCATTCATCTCCCTCAAATATGGCTTTTCATCTGAAAGATGTATGTAGTAGCAACTTTACATGGCTGCTCAATCTAATGTTAACCTAGAAAAATGTGCGCTATTGAAGTGTCTGTGTGGAGTGTGGAAGCTGATTAGTAGCTCACTCACTGACAAATGGAGGCGCCGGTGCAGTTACTCACACTTAAAATACTCCATCATTTTGGTCATACAGATAAGAGTAATACATTTTTTAATTCTGTAAAGCAATGAAACGTTGCGCTTTTGTAAAATAACGAAAGCAAACAGGATGCGCTTTTGTCATCTCTCAGTGAACTTCAGTGCGAAACATCGAAACTCAGTGTATATTTGACTTACAGACATGAAAATTATATCTATAGAGATTGAAGCGTCTACTTTTAAAGAAACCAATTCAAATAGAAAACAAATATTCTAAGATTACGCAATCGGTATGAAACATGCACACAGGCGAATCAGTGTTGCCGACTTCGTTTCTTCAACCAAAAACAAAGTTTATCAATAAATTATTAAAATGTTAATGCAGTCTCCTTTGCTGTTTTTCTCTGACATAATTATTATATCTGCCAGTACGCTGTGGCAAGCTTTTTTTGCATGCGCTTAAATGCTTTTCAGGCTATGTAGTCAATTAAAGGAGCATTATTATGATTTATATGGTTTATTAAACGTGCGACTAATAGTCGACTAATGCTTAAAATGAACAACTACTAGTTGACTAGGCAAGGCAAGGCAAGTTTATTTATATAGCACATTTCATACACAAGGGTAATTCAAAGTGCTTTACATGAAAGGAAGTAGAATAATCATAAAAACAATAATAAAAACAATAATTCACAAAAAAGGCAGTAGAATAATCATAAAAACAATAATTACAACAATAAAACAAAATAATTAAAAACTTATAAAATGATTTAAAAATTGGTTTAAAATAAATTTAAGACATTAAAAATGGAAAAGGTTTATACATAGTGCAATCAGTTTGGACGTAGCACAGTGCTCATTCAGTAAATGCACAGCTAAACAGATGAGTTTTGAGTCTAGATTTAAATGTAGCTAATGTTTTAGCACATTTGATCTCTTCTGGAAGCTGATTCCAACTGCAGGCAGCATAATAGCTAAAAGCGGATTCCCCTTGTTTTGTGTGAACCCTTGGTATTTCTAACTGACTCGATCCTAATGATCTGAGTGGTCTGTTAGTTTTATATTCAGTGAGCGTATCTGCAATGTATTTAGGTCCTAGGCCATTGAGTGATTTATAAATGAGTAAAAGTACTTTAAAATCAATTCTAAATATAACTGGAAGCCAGTGTAGGGACTTGAGGACTGGTGTGATATGCTCAGATTTTCTGGTTCTAGTCAGAATCCTGGCAGCAGCGTTCTGGACAAGCTGCAGCTGTCTAATGGTTTTCTTGGGAAAGCCAGTGAGGAGACCATTACAGTAATCCACCCTGCTTGTGATAAAGGCATGAACAAGTTTCTCCAAGTCTTGACTGGAAACAAAACATCTAATTCTTGCAATGTTTTTGAGATGATAGTATGCTGATTTAGTTACTGCTTTGACATGACTGCTGAAACTAAGGTCTGACTCCAGAATCACACCAAAATTCCTGACTTGGTTTTTAGTTGTTTGACCCCTAGAGTCAAGGTATGCATTCACCTTAAGAACTTCCTCTTTGCTTCCAAATGCAATGACTATAGTTTTCTCCTTGTTTAACTGAAGGAAGTTCTGGCACATCCAACTGTTAATTTCATCAATGCATTGGCAGAGGGAATCAATGGGGCTGTAGTCATTTGGCGATAAGGCTAGGTACATCTGGGTATCATCAGCATAGCTGTGATAGCAATTTGGTTCTTTCTCATTATTTGACTTAGTGGGAGCATATACAGGCTAAACAAGAGCGGTGCTAGACTAGAAAAATCTTTAGTTGAGGGGAGCCCTAATTTTGATATGAGCCAAGAGGAGACTTTTTTTCTTTGCTGTAAACAAAACGTTTTAATAATTGATTGATAAACTTTGTTTTCGGTTGTAGAAACGAAGTCGGCGACACTGACTCACCTGTATGCATGTTTCATACGCATTACATAATCAGAGAATATTTGTTTTCCATTTGAATTGGTTTGTTTAAAGGTAGATGCTTCAATCTCTATAGATATATTTTTCATGTCTGTAAGGCAAATATACCCTGAGTTTCGATGTTTCGCGCTCAAGTTCACAGAGACCGAGACGACAGAAATCGCATCCCGTTTGCTTTCATTATTTTACAAAAGCGCAACATTTTGTTGCTATTCTGAGTGCACACGAACTTTACAGAATTGAAAGATGTATTACTCTTAACTGTATAACCAAAAATGATGGAGTATTTTAAGTGTGAGTAACTGCACCAGTGCCTCCATCAGTCAGTGAGCGAGCTACTATTCAGCTTCCACGCTCCACAGAGACACTTCAATAGCGCACATTTTTCTAGGTTAACATTAGATTGAGCAGCCATGTAAAGTTGCTACTACATACATCTTTCAGATGAAAAGCCATATTTGAGGGAGATGAATGATAGGTAAGCGTTTGGATGTCCTGCCCGATGTACTATTACCACATAGACCAGCCTTTAACGATCTGTCCAGCTATTAACGGACTGCGTGACTTTGCCACTTCCTGTGGATTTTTTTTTTCTTTCTGTGACTAAGCAACTAATAAAATTTTGGTCGACCAAGCCTCTTCTCGTTGACTAACAGAGAGCTATTAGGCGGCAGCCCTAATCGACATTTCACTGGAGCTTATGCTACGCCTACATCCTAAATCATCCACTGGAACGCGACTCTTTCGTTAACATGTATACGACAGTTAGCGGAAGCTAGAGATTAAGGTTTATAAAGTTTTAAATATGGATATTTTTTCTTGCAAAAAGACATCAATTTGCTTTAGAGGGCCTTTATTAACCCCCCGGAGCCATGTGGAACGCTTTTTTATGGTGGATTTATGCACTTTATTGAACTTCAAAAATCTCAACACATTTACATTTACATTTACATTTATTCATTTAGCAGACGCTTTTATCCAAAGCGACTTACAGGTGGGGAATACATCAAGCGATTTGTCCTAAAGAGGCAAAACGACCTACAAAGTGCTCAAATTACCATATAACAGGCATTGTTCAAATAAGTACAAGCTAGAAAGGGAAAAGAGTAGAAAAGGAATCATTCCACCAGCCAGGAACGGTGTAAGAGAATGTTCTGGAAAGTGATTTTGTGCCTCTTTGTGATGGTACAATGAGGTGTCGCTCACTGGCGGATCTCAGAGTTCTGGAGGGAGTGTAGATTGGTAGCAGTGAGTGGAGGTAGGCGGGCGCCGAGCCTGTGGTTGTTCTATAAGCAAGCATCAGTGTCTTGAATTTGATGCGAGCTGCAATTGGGAGCCAGTGCAGGGTGATAAAGAGAGGTGTGACATGGGCCCTTTTGGGCTCGTTGAAGACCAGTCGTGCTGCAGCATTCTGAATCATTTGTAAAGGTTTGATTGTGCATGAGGGAAGACCGGCTAGAAGAGCATTGCAGTAGTCCAGCCTGGAGATGACCAGGGCCTGGACAAGAAGTTGTGTGGCCTGCTCAGTTAGAAAGGGCCTGATCTTTCTAAAGTTGTGTAGGGCAAACCTGCAAGATCGAGCAGTTTTAGTAATGTGGTCTTTGAAAGTCAGCTGGTCATCAAAGATAACACCAAGATTTCTGGCAGAACTTGATGGGGTAATTGTTAAAGTACCTAAGTTGATGGTAAAATCATGCTGTAGAGTCGGAGTGGCAGGGAAAATAAGGAGCTCAGTCTTTGCCAAGTTGAGCTGTAGATGATGTTCTTTCATCCACTCCGAGATGTCCGCCAAGCAGCCTGAGATCCGTGCAGCTACTGTTGGATCATCTGGTTGAAATGAAAGATAGAGCTGCGTGTCATCAGCATAGCAGTGGTAAGAGAAGCCATGTGCCTGTATGATGGGCCCCAGTCATGTAGTGTAAATGGAGAAGAGGAGGGGTCCAAGAACTGATCCCTGAGGAACCCCAGTGGCCAGATGATATGCTTTGGATACCTTCCCTCCCCAGGCCACCCTGAAAGACCTACCTGTGAGATAGGATTCAAACCAGCGAAGAGGAATCCCTGTGATACCCAGTGATGAGAGGGTGGACAGGAGGATCTGATGATTGACTGTGTCAAAAGCAGCAGAAAGATCCAGCAAAATGAGTACTGATGATCTGGAATCAGCTTTTGCAATCCGCAAGGCTTCAGTGACTGACAGTAGTGCAGTTTCAGTTGAGTGGCCACTCCTGAATCCTGACTGGTTAGCATCCAATGAACTGTTCTGCGCGAGAAACAGTGATACCTGGTTAAAAACGACTCGTTCAAGTGTTTCTGCTATGAATGGAAGGAGAGAGATCGGTCTATAGTTATCTATAAGTGAAGTGTTTAATGTAGGTTTTTTGAGCAGTGGGGTTACCCGAGCCTGCTTGAATGCAGTGGGGAAAGTGCCTGTGAGGAGAGATGTGTTGATGATGTGTGTAAGTGCTGGTAAGAGTGTAGGAGAGATTGCTTGGAGAAGGTGTGAGGGGATAGGATCTAGTGGGCATGTTGTAGGATGGCTGGAGAGGAGAAGTTTGGATACTTCTGCCTCAGAGAGAGGACAGAAGGAGAAGAGTGGGGTGTTAGCTGTGGATGTTGTCGGTATTAGTTCCTGTACGTGTGGAGCCAAGAACTGGCTGCTGATAGTTGTAGTTTTGTCAGTAAAAATGTGGCGAAATCGTCGGCTGTTATAGAAGTGGTGGGAGGTGGTGTGGGAGGGCAGAGGAGCGAATTGAATGTTTTGAAGAGGTTACGTGTGTCTGGAGCATTGTTGATCTTGATGTGGAAGTATGAGGATTTGGCAGCATGGACTTGCGCAGAGAAGGATGAAAGCAAAGACTGATACATACTCAAGTCAGATGGATCTTTAGATTTGCGCCATTTTCTCTCTGCTGCCCTAAGTTTGGACCGATGTTCGCGGAGAACATCGGCACCCATTTGCTGCCATTATAAAGCTTGGAAGAGCTAGGACATTTTTTCATTTAACTCAGATTGTATTCATCTGAAAGAAGAAAGTCATATACACCTAGGACGGCTTGAGGGTAAATAAATCATGGGGTAATTTTCATTTTTTGGGTGAACCAAACACCCACTGACTTCAGGACAATGTAACCAGAAGTGCTAAATGCTACTCATTTCTGAGTTTTGGCCGACAAAAATATGTCACCCTCGCAGCAGTCTATTTGTAGAGGCAATTACAGTATAGGTCACTAATTTATTTTCCTTATTTTTGTAATACCCTTGAATAGGCACTAGGGGAATTTTACTCCCCAATATACATGTAAGACAAATTTGATTTGGTTAAAGCACATAACTTAATCAGTTTAATGAATCAGAATTCCTCTCATGCCTCATCAGAGGACTAATTGACTTTAAAAACCATTCTGGAACATTCTGAACCCAATCAAACAAGCCACTGGGCACTTGTCCCAGGACGTCTGTCCAATTATAAGCTCAAATTAGTGCTAAACAGGTCACTGGAAGGTTTAACAAAGTGCCCCACCGCTCATTACAAGCAATTTTTCCCCCGTAGAATGAATAAGCACAGAACTTTGTATAACTTTGATCACATACTTTAATCCTTGATAACCTCAAAAATGTATCCAAATGCACAGTCCTCCTTGTGGCAAACATTTAGACCATATTTCAAAGCTCTACAGCAAAGATATTGGTTGAACAGTTAAACTAATTAAATTTATTCTTGTTTAACTTTATGCACAGCATGTTTGAGAATTTCATTGCACTTTTATGCACAGCAATAAAGTCACTTTTGATAACAGCATCTGTCAAATGTGTAAATATAAATGCTTCTCACACAAACTAGCAGTTGTTGCCGTGTGACATTTTCATGGGTTCGGTTTACACGGCTCTTAAGACTCTGTTTGCTATTTTTAGCGTGTTATTTTTAGTCCAACAACCCTATAAAAGAACAAAAGATCTTTATGGATTTGAGGAACGCATTTAAGACTTAGCGGTGTTTTCATAAGCCTGTTTTCATTTGCTGCTAATTGCAGGCCCATCCATCATGCAAGGGCCTGATCTTTAGTACAAAAATCGAACAATTTGCATCAATTCCACTTGGAGCGTCCATTGTTCTAGACGGACTGCTGCCTTGAGTCAACATTTGTAGAATCCAATGGTTGTTTTTTGGAAAGGCAGCACTAGTGGTTTTCGCACAATACATTCCAGGCATTATTGTGGACGGAGCGTATGAACTGGAGAAGACTAACACTTCTGCTGACAGACGCTGGCTCCGTAGCCTCGTAGTGCAGTCCAAGTCGCCTGGCAAGCGGCCTCACATTCAGAACCTGTTGATCGCTGAATGGAATTTCCAGGTTGTTGGTTTTCCTTTGATGCTAAATATAAATGTTCTTCTCGGTAAAACTACCTTGCAGACGGGGCATATTTTAGGGCCAATAAATGCGAGGGCCCAAAATAGCCCTGTTTGTGCCTTTATTTCTCCTCAGCGTGAAATTAAACTTTGCATGCATGCCTACCATAAAATGAAATTATTAGACTTGGCGTGGCTTCTCTCTTTTCCCTGTGGGAGGGTATTTGAGAAATAAAACATGCTCTTGTTCTTCTCTATTCTGTAGAACGGGATCTGGAGGCCTGTTTTTGTAGGAACAATTGCGGCCTTCTTACATTTCTGTCAAGTGAAGGTTTCCTTGTGTCTCTTTATTACAGTTCTTATTTAATTTAGGTCCCCATTAGTTTCTTCAGCATCAGCTGAAGCCAAAAACTCCCATATAGTAACCAATGTAATTTGCTCATTTATTAACTTTTTTGAAAAACAAAGTTCTCTTAGGGTATTATTTACTCAGGATTTAAACTTTCTATCTTTAAGTTAATGACATACTTTTTAATCTAGACTTATTTTTTCCAAAAAAATACATCAAATAAGAATTAAATTATGCACTTGAAAATGATAAGCATAATTAGTTTTATTTTTGAGGGGAAAAATCTCAAAAGTGTTAAGGTGATACAAATGTCCTGATACCAATATGAAATTTTGATAGAGTGGTAGATTTTCATAAAGTTAAAAAAAAAAAAAAAAATAATAATTTTTGATTCACATATTAACACAAACGCTTGTGTGCCAAAAAAGGTCATGCAGTGTAACAAACAAACAAACAAATCAATAAATATTAATTTAAATATAAATAAACAGTATATATTAACAAAAATATTCACTTATTAATAATTTAAGATGTTGGTGGGCCAAATCAGAGTCATTCGATGTAGCAAACAAACAAACAAATAAATAAATAAAATTGTCAAAATATATTTACTTATTAATATTTAAATGATTTTTGTTGGCCAAATCAAGCTTACATCATGCAACAAGCAAGCAAACAAATAAATAAATAAATAAAATTGTCAAAATGTACTTACTTATTAATATTTAAATGATTTTTGTTGGCCAAATCAAGCTTATGTCATGCAACAGACAGACAAACAAACAAACAAGCAAGCAGCAAGCAAACAAACAAAGAAACAAAGAAACAAATACAATTGTCAAAATTTATTTACTTAAGATTTTTGCTGGCCAAATCAAGCTTGTGTCATGAAACAAACAAACAAACAAACAAACAAACAAAGAAAACAAACAAACAAAAAAACAAATAAATAAATACAATTGTCAAAATGTTTTTTTGTTGCTCAAATCAAGCTTATGTCATGCAACAAACAAACAAACTAATAAACTAATAAATAAATAAATAAAAAATACATACATACATAAAATTCTCAAAATGTATTTACTTACTATTTATATTTCATGATGACCCTGCTAACCAATGACTGTGTCAATGTCAATAAATGACTTAAAGGGGTCATCGGATGCCCATTGTCCACAAGTTGATATGGTTCTTTAGGGTCTTAATGAGAAGTCTGTAACATACTTTGGTTAAAATTTCTCAGTGGTAGTGTAAAAAACACCCTTTTTACCATGTCAAAATCAGCCCTGTTCATAGCGAGCCATTCCATTGCATGTTCCCTTACATGCTAATGAGCTCTGCTCACCCCACCCCTCTCTTCTGTGGGGTGACGAGCCGTGGGGTCTGTGGGGTGACAAAGATGCATAAAACCCCTTATACTCACTTCTGCTGTAGGTGAAGCTGGATCACAAATGATTTGCGCAAACATCAATGCATTTATGTAGATCGCTGGGTGCATTTCCTTCTAAAACGAAAGTAATGCTAAAGTTAATCGTCTGCGTCTTCAGCAGCTCAGATGTCTGGAGTAAATGATGGCTGCTATGATCATTATTACATCCAACAACACAACACCTCAACCTGAGACATTCTTGACTTCCCCTGCACCGAAGTAGACACAATGGCGGTCGGAGCAGGACTGTTCACAGCTCACTCAGGACGGATCTAAGGTAAGACGGTCATGTCAATCAACTGTTGACAGTCATGCCAATCAACACCGACAAGAAGCTGAGAATGGCTTGATTTTAAAAAGGGGATATTACTTAGAAAGATTACAAAAATACCACTGGGTGGATTTTAATCATAATAGGGTGGTTGTGTACATACACTGTCAACACACAAACAACATGTAAAAGTGAGTTTTGCATCTGGTGACCCCTTGACTTAAAATATCGAATAATTGGACCTTCTTGAAAATTTCTCTATTTGCGTTCCTTGAAAGTGAATATATATATAGTCATGGCCAAAAATATTGGCACCTTTGCAATTCTGTCAGAAAATGCAACACTTCTCTCAGAAAACTGTTGCAGTTGCAAATGTTTTGGTACGCACGTTTATTTATTTATTTATTTATTTATTTATTTTCTTTGCATTGGAACAAAAAAAAAAACTGAGAAGAAAAGTCAAATCTGATGCAATTCCACACAGAACCCAAAAAATGCACTGGACAAAATTATTGGCACCCTTAACTTAATATCCGGTAGCACGCCCTTTGGAAAAAATAACAAATCAATCGCTTCCTGTAACCATGAATGAGTTTATTACACCTCTCGACTGGAATTTGGAACCACTCTTCTTTTCCAAACTGCTCCAGGTCATTCAGATTTGAAGGATGGCTTCTCCCAACTGTTGTTTTGAGATCTCTCCACAGGTGTTTTATGGGATTCAGATCTGGACTCATTGCTGGCCATTTCAGAACTCTCCAGTGCTTTGTTTGGAACCATTTCTGAGTGCTTTCTGAAGTGTGTTTCGAGTCACTGTCCTGCTGGAAGACCCATGATCTCTGGTGGAGATGCAGCTTTCTGACACTGGCCACTATGTTGCGCCCCAAAATCCTTTTGTAATCATCAGATTTCATGATACCGTTCACACAGTCAGGGCATCCAGTGCCAGAAGCAGCAAAGCAACCCCAAAACACTATAGAGACTGTGTTCTTTTCTTTGAAGGCCTCATTTCTTTTTCTGTAAAGAGTGCCATGATGTCCTTTACCAAAAAGCTCTACTTTTGTCTCATCTGTCCACAGTACGTTCTCCCAGAAGGTTGTGTTGTTTTTTTTCACATAGGTTTTGGCAAACTCCAGTCTTGCTTTTTTATGCCTTTGTGTCAGCAGTGGTGTCCTCCTGGGTCTCCTACCATAGCGTCCCTTTTCGTTCAGATGAGAATAGATAGTGCAAGTTGACACTGTTGTACCCTGTGTCTGCAGATCAGCTTGAATTTATTTGAAAGGTAATCGGGGTTCTTTATCCACCAATTGAACAATCCTTTGTTTTAATTTTTCATTAATTTTGCTCTTCCATCCACATCCAGGCGGGTTAGCTACAGTGCCATGGGCTGTAAACCTCTTGATGATAATGCACACAGTGGACACAGGAACATTCAGATCTCTGGAGATGGACTTGTAGCCTTGAGATTGTCCATGTTTTTCCACAATGTTTTCTCTCAAATCCACAGACAACTCTTTACACTTCTTTCTTTTCTCCACGCTCAGTGTGACACAACACTAAGGTTGAGACAACTTTTTTTTGCAAGTGTGATTACTATATTGCCCACACCTGTTACTTGCCACAGGTGTGTCTAAATACAAATTACAGGAGCATCACATGCTTGAAAAGCAATTATTTCTTACAATTTTGGCAAGGCGACAATAATTTTGTCCAGTCCGTTTTTTTTGAGTTCTGTGAAATTTTATTAAAGTTTGACTTTTCTTCTCTGTTTTTTGGTGTTGTTGCAGTGCAAACAAAAAACAATAAGCACGTGAATATCAAAACATTTGCAATTGGAACAATTTTCAAACAAGTGTTGCATTTTCTGACAGAATTGCAAGGGTGCCGATATTTTTGGCCATGACTGTATAACAATATGAGGATGGGTAAATGACAGCAGAATTTTCAAGAGAGCAATCGCTTTAATACCGGTCTGTCCAAACTCTGTCCTGGAGGGCCGGTGTCCTGGAGAGTTTAGCTCTAAATCGCCTCAACACACCTGCCTGGAAGCTTCTAGTATGCCCAGTAAGCCCTTGATTAGCAGGTTCAGGTGTGCTTAATTAGTCCAGGAGCAGGACTGGACACCCTTGTTTGTGGTTTGGTAGTTCGTTAAAGACTTTGCATGACCCAGATAGGAGCTGCTTCACTGCACAATTCAAAGCCAGTCCTAGTCAAGCACTTCATACCAAGTCACAGACTGCCAGCCATCACCATTCTGTCATAAATGGCTTGTATGGATTCAGAAAGATCCCACATTTACCTCAAGATTACACACCCAAGTCAAAGCACTACTGACCCACATCTGTAATCTGTTATGCGCCGATAAACGCTATTAAGTAGCGTCTGTACTGTTTTGACACAGTTCATTTGTCTTCATTTGACCCCCTTCTGTTGTTTGACTTGAGCGAAACCAATGAACAACTAGAAGTTCAGGCCTCAAAATACTTTGTGTTTTGTATTTTTAAACCACAGAAGCACAAATCATTGGTCAGCAGTTTCATTAGCAAACAGAGAATGTGTAAAAACCCTTCCATTTTTATACCACCGCAATCATGTGACCTATTTTGAGTGCACTTCCCTCAGATAAGGGCCACTGCAGAGTTATCCGAGTGTGTTCTTATCAGCTCCACTGACTTTTAAAAGTGCTAATCTGTAAGGT
>VONZ01000686.1:307500-401076 GCA_012976165.1 Labeo catla
TAATCATCATAATCATAACAAATGTTTATTTAATTTATAATGTTTATCTGTAGTCAATTTAGTATGGCTACTTAAAAATAAATAATAAATCATTTATTAAACAATCAGTTCTTGAATTATAAATTCTGTTAAATTAAAATATTACTATAATAATAATAATAATAATAATAATAGTTTATTTAATCTATAATGTTTGTTTATAGTCAATTTACTGTGGTTGTTTAAAAAATAAAATAAAATCATAAAATCATAAATAAACAAAAATCATAAATGAAATCATATATTAAATAATTAAATGAAATTAACATGTAATGATTATTCATAATTTATTGAATTATTAATTACATTAAAAATATTACTATAAATAATAGGGTAATATATAATAATATTTATAAGAAGAAGAAGAAGAAGAAGAAGAAGAAATTTAATAAGGAACAGTTATACTACATTATACTACCGCTTGTAAATGTAGTTAATTAAAAAATAATTATAAACATTAAAAAAAGGCCACAAATTAAAAAAAATAAATAAATAAATAATGATGGAAAATAAATAAATAAATAGAAAATTATTGCTGTCCATAAGAACTAAAAGAAGTGAAAATATTATGAATAGACATTTAATTAACTATAAATAAATCATAAATATTATTTTATTTAAATATGCATTATTTAATAATATCTAGCTGATGTATATACATGTTAAATAAATAAATAGATAAATAAATAAATAAATGTCTTTCATACGTGTAACTGCACTAACACTGCTGTACGTTTTTTCCTGTCATTGCTAATAATCAGGAACATTAAGTAACATTTATGAACGCAAAATGCGAATAATTTTGTTATTAAACAAAGGAACCATATCTGTATTTCCAGCTGAGACTGAAAGCAAATTTCCTTGTGTTTAACAAGCGTTTCAATGGCATTTCCTGCTGTTCATTAAGACTCTTTGATGGTGTTTTGCTGTTCTTGCTAAGTCTCCCGGACATAACGACTGCAAGAGTTTACAGCAGTTCCTCTGAATGTGTGCAAGATTGCGGTTAATAGGATACTTTTGTTCTCAGGTTCCCCCAGGACGTACTAAATGGAACAGTTTAGGTATGAGCCTCTCAGACACGCTGGACTGTTCAGGCCTGTCTGCTCTGAATCCTGGGAAGTGAAGAAAACCCTCATTACTCCCCAGAGATTTGGATGGGTCATTTGATCCGTCTCCTCCGCTTTGTACAGAACAGACTGACACGGTTGTTATTGAGGCGGAGTCCGAAAATAACGATTATAATTCCAGGCACCATATATTTAACTATTTTTCCTTGTAATTCAAAGTGATGGACTTGCCATGCCACGAATAATAGAAGCGAAAGCGCCCGTGCCATTTCAGCATGAGAGCGCTTGAATTTCTCCTTCAGGTTTCCTAGAAAAAACTTCTGCGGAGTCTACAGCGAGAGACGCGCTAATTGTCTTATCAGCGGGAGGCAAGCTATTGGTTTTGGCAGGCAGCGTTTTGGTTTTGTATTGTGCAAGAGCAGGCGAGTGCTGGGCCTGAAGTCAATGCCTCTAATAGAAAGAAAAGAATTTAGCCAGTCGCTGCTGCCAAAACAGGAAGGAATGTTCATTTCAGATTCCAGGATTGGGTGTTGGACACAAAAAAACCAAAGCATAAAGTATTTTAGCACCATTAACGCTAATACTACCATCACTGGTTACAGTAAATGTGTAAATGTGCTTTGAATCTGATTAAAATGACACTAAAAGATACCAAAAAATGTCTGCACTCACCCTCAAGCTGTTCCGAATCCACAACTTACTTTTTTCTGTGGTAGACAAAATAAGATGTTTTGCAGAATGTTCATGCTGCTCTTTTCCACATAATGAAATTTAATGGGGATTAAAGGAAAAGTCCACTTCCAGAACAACAATTTACAGAATGTACAGAATTTTTTGAGGAAAACATTTCAGCATTTTTCTCCATATAATGGACTGATATGGTGCTCCAATTTTGAACTTCCGCAATCCAGTTTAAATGCCGCTTAAAACGACCCCAAATGTGGTTGTAAATGATCCCAGCCAAAGAAGGGTCTTATCTAGTGAAACGATCGGTTATTTTCATTAAAATAATACAATTTAAATACTTTTTAATGTCAAACGCTCGTCTTGTCTTGCTCTCCCTGAACTCTGTGTATTCTGGCTCATGACAGTTAGAGTAGGTCGAAAAACACCCATCTCATGTTCTCCCTCAACTTCAAAATCATCCTATATCGCTGTTTTACCTTTTTTGTTAAGGGTGTCTGATCTTCTTTGCATGTTCACTTTGCAAAGACTGGGCTGATACTTCTGCAGCAATGTAGGATGATTTTGAAATTATTTTTGAAGTTAATGGAGAAAATACGATTGGAGTAGCAGATCTATTCCGCCAAAACCAAATACATTAACACTGTCATGTACATTACCATGCTAAAATCTTCAGAGAGTTGTCTAAGTTGTTCTAAGCTGTTGTACAAACATCACTGTACAAACATACACCTTTGTTGACATTTGTGTGTTTGTTGCAACCACAACCGCTTCTGAGGAACTGCATTATTTGGTGGAAGAATACTGTTTTTATTAATATCATTACACTGTATTTGCTCTGATTTATTTTGAGAAACCTTACTACGTGTATGAAAAAAAAGTTTTATAAAAGCAATAAGCTCCGTGAAGCCATGGTTTACAATGAATTAATAACAGCTAAGGGGATTTTTACAACGCTCCTTAGCTGTTATAAATTCACTGTAAACCACGGCTTCTTGGGGCTCATTGCTTTACACACTGATAACATTAGTGTAACAACTTCATTATTTGTAAAATGTTTTTTTTTTTAAATATCATATCTTAAATTATTCTTGAATTATTCATTTAGAGGGTTGTACCACATGACATTGTATAACCAGTCCAAAAGTTTTTTTTTTTTTCCCAAATATTAATAAGCAGTTTTGTTAAAATAATATTATTTATTTAAAAGAAATAACAATAAAAGATTATGCAGAACTACTTAACAGAAATGCTCCAATATGGAAATTTTGGCTGGTACTAAAAATTGATCACATAACATATGTGACCCTGGACCACAAAATCAGTCATAAGGGTTTTTTTTTTTTCTTTTTTTTTGAAAATGAGATTTATTCATCATCAGAAAGCTGAATAAATAAGCTTTCCATTGATGTATGGTTGTTAGGATGGGACAATATTTGGCCAGTATACAACTATTTAAAAAATATCTGGAATCTGAGGGTTCAAAATAAATAAATAAATAAATAAATAGCTTTCAAAGTTGTCCAAATAAAGTTCTTAGCAATGCATATTACTAATCAAAAATTACGTTTTAATATATTTACAGTAGGAAATTTACAAAATATCTTCATGGAACATGATTTTTACTTAATATCCTTATTATTTTTTGCATAAAAGAAAAATCGATAATTTTGACGCATACAATGCATTTATTTATGTATTTATTTATTTATTTATTTATTTATTTTTGTGCCTATTGTTACAAATACACCAGTGCTACTTTTTTTTTTTTGGAAGCTGAACCGATATACTGAGCAATAAATATTATATATAATATAATATTTTATATATATTATATATACACACACACATATATATATATATATATATATATATTTTTATTTTTTGATCCAAAAATATTGGCTTTACTCTTGTAAAAAAAAAAAAAATGTATATTGTAAATTTATATTAAATTTATTATCCAAAGCAGAACTTTAGTAAAAGAAGTAAAACTTTAAATCTTTAAGTAAAATCTTTAAATATATTTCATAATTAGTTCTGTTGTCTTTGAAATATAATTAAAGCCGAATGTACTGACAAACACTTATGATAAACTAAAATTAAAAAAAAGTTTCAACAAAAATTACATATATTTACAGTAAATACATTTGCATTTACACATTTTTAATGAAGTTGCTAAATGTATTATCAAATAACACTAGTTAAAATTTTAAGTACTTTACATGCACTTTAGTATGTTAATCAACACATAATTACACAAGTAACATGTAAAAAGTGTACTTTAAAACACAACAAAAGATTATTTGGTAACACTTTACAATATGGTATATTAGGTAACAAGAACTAAGAGTGAACAATACTTCTACAGCATTTATCAGTCTTAGTTAATGTTAATTTCAGCATTTTTAATGTATTATTTACATTAGTTAATGCACTGTGAACTAACTTGAACAAACAATGCACAACTGTATTTTTATTAACTAACATTAACAAAGATTATTAAATAGTGTAATAAATGTATTGCTCATTATTCGTTCATGTTAGTTAACACATTAACTAATGTTAACAAATAACATCTTTTTGTAAAGTGCTACCGATTATTTTAATAATTTAAGCTTTGAAGTAAATCTTTTACATTTAACAAAACACGTTTTTTAAAAGTGTACTTAAAAGTGTTAAGAAACAATCATGAAAGTGTCTCCTTTTTACTTTAAATAACACTTTACAGGTATTAAGTACACTACTTTACATGCACATTTAATAGAATTAAGTGCACTACTTTTTCGCAAGGGTAAAATCCCTAAAGGTCTTGCAAGTGAAAAACTGTAAAAGAATAAAGCTTGTTGTCTTGTACGCTGAACAATAGGAACAGAACATACAGAACCAGCCTTCCTCGACCAACCTGGTTTCGAGTAACCTTGCTCAAGGGCACATAGGTGACGGTAGGATTGCTGTCTAAGTAACTCTATAGTTCCTAGGTCTCCCTCACTTGGAATTGGACCTGCGACCATTGTGTTAACAGGCCAGAGCCTTCACCCTTACCCTACCTCCACCTCAGTGCCTAGGCCTGTCATTCATAAGGTTCAAAGAGTCTTAATGGATTCATATCTGCTAAGCTGACATTTGTGTGTCAGTGGGCCAACATAGGGAGGAGGTGGTCAAAGTCTGTGCTAACTTACTATTAGGTCATCAACAGAAGCAGAAATAAAATAAAAAACACTTTTTAGAGCTGAAAATCTTCAGGAAGACACGCTAGCATAAAAAAAGTGTGGCACATAGCCATAAACGGTCATAAAATTGATAGTTTGCAGTCATAACTTCCTGCTTCAGTGAATGTAACTACTTTTGCATTGCTGTTTGTGTGTTCACATGATTCATTTGAGCTTGCATTCCATTCTTCTCACAGAAACATGCTCACACGACGCTTGTGACTGTGAGTAAGCCTGTTTTAAATGTGAATTAGCGTATTGGTGCTGACAGGAGTGGTGAATCATGTCTAGCGTCCTGTAATCTCCCTGAGAGGATCTCCTCATTAGGTAAGACAAGGTAAGACAAGGTCGCTCTGCCGACACCCGGCAGAGGCACGGTCAACACGTGCATCGTGCCTTATCAGCTGTGGAAATTTACCCTCAGCATGCCTGTTGCCAAACAAACAAGGCAAAAAATCTAGTAGTGGGTATCAAAACAAAGTGTGTTGGGCAAATCACGGACACAAATATTACATCTGTGCTTGTTCACTTCTTTCTCACTTTATGACAATAAGGGAATGTGTGCTGATAATAATGAGACACCATTTGTTCACTTAGAGAACTGGGAGTACTGTGAATTTATTTAGTCAAAACAGTGTAATCTAAAGTTAGTCTTGTCTCAAGATGAAGCAGACAATTAACTATTAACCCTTTGAGCGGTACGGTCCACATATGGGATTCATATTTCTGTGCAACTGGCAGCACGGTCCCACATATGGAATTTAGAACGTTCGGTGACGTCACGCAACTGCGAAATTCAAACTGAGTTTGCGCGCGTTGGCTGGCGCTGAGCCAGAGAGAGACGCGCGCTTCGCTTGTCATATAATCACAATTATTCAACCACATAACGTTTATTTTAGGTTTCAAACATTTAAATACACATAAGTACTAGAAAAACAATAGATTTACAGTTTGTAAAATACACACAGATGTCTATGGAAGAAGCAATAACAGTCCATTCAAGTATCCCACTAAACATTGGACGTCGGATAGACGTGCAGATCATGTCTATATTGGGTCCGTCGGTCCATGACCAATTATGGACATCTATTCGACGTCCAAACTAGGTCCACTATTTGGACGTCTATCCATTACCCAACTTGGACGTCATTTGGACGTCTATGGCAGTTGCAGTAAATGTGTTTTACAAAATAGAGCCTATCAACATGATTATATATATGAATACAGATTATTTATAAACAAACAAGATTTATTATCTGTATTACTGTTTATTTATTTGGTAGCCCATATGTTTTTACAAAACAACCCCATCAATGGACGGAAATTGGACGTCCAAAAATGACATGGAAAAGACGTCACTACGACCTCACATTGCGCAGTGGGATAATTTGCCGACGTGTTTGATTCATATCAGATACACATAATGTAAGTAACGATATAATTCACTCCATTCCTTTCCCAGTTCACCAGCCACTTACTTGCATGTATTTCGGGAGAAACTGGTGTATGGAGATAAAATAATGCCATAAAGATTTGCATGTGAAGAGTACGTGTTGTGCAAGTGTACATAAGACTGTAAGCGTAAATTAAATTTGCATGCGCAAGAGAAGCTTTGTAAAAGTGTAAATCGTGTTTCAAGCGTAAGAAAAAACAGATTTGCAGCATTTTACTGTTACTCGTAAGTGTAATTCATGTGTTGTGAAACTGCAGCTTCATGCTTTCGCAAAATAAATACGATCTGCATTCTTCCGACTTCCATTTCTCTGCGTTTACACTTTTGGCACGTTCTTTTCGTTAAAATACGGTCAAAAGCACTGCAAGTCTGTGAACAGTGATTTGCACAGGAAAACAACAGTTTGCAAAACAGATTGACTGCGTAGGACCAATATGTATGTGAAAAAACAGACTGTTGCAAATGTCTAAATGACTTGTTGTGTATGTAGGACACAAAGTTGCCGAAATAATCCGATACGTACAGCTCCGTCTTTCTTTTTTCTGCGCTTACACTTCTGGCACGATTCTCTCACTCACTGAGTTTTGCAAGCGTGAGGGGGAGGGCGGGGCCACCACCTTTTTGTAGCCAATCAAATGAGACTCTCGCGGACTCCATTTACTCTTATCTGATTGGTTCAATAAACACATCACACGCCAAAACATTTATCTTCATTTAGTTCTCGCTGTCGCTCGCTTCCGGTGGAATGGTACTTTTAATGTAGACATACATTAAAAATAAAATAAAATAAAATAAAAACACGATATAAGTTGTGTACCAGGCTGTGTGTTCATTCTGAAATTCGAGCTGTGTCGTCATCGTCCTCAACAGGCAATATATGATAGTTTACTGTAATATTGTAATTTTGATGATACCTAATACTAAAACTGCCATGGGGTATATTTTACCCGTGGCTGTTTTTTAAATGTAGCCTACATAACAGACTTTGAATAAAACATTAAAGTCTCCCAGTCACTGACTTTTACTAAAATGGTGTAATTTACAATCCTCTAAAAATGGTTTAGAAAAAAAAAAAAAGATCAAAAACGTGGCATTTATATTGTGCCTATATTTTCGTGCTGTCATTATCTTGCTACTTATGTATTAATTGTAACTAGATTGCTAGGCAGCGCCTTTTACTCACTGAATTAGCAGTTGAGATTCAAAAATAAAGTCAAAATTAGTAAAAGAAGGTGATTTATGGATGCTGAAGAGCATAGAAGCACTAAATGCCATTAGTCAGCATCTGACGGCTCATCTGACTGTGATCTCATATTTAGATGTTTCTTTATGAAAACAGTGGCATAATACACTGAAATAAAATGTTCTTTAGGCGTATAAAAACGGTAGTTGTGCTTGGGTAGAATTTACCCGCTGGAGGTTTTTAGGTGTACAGCGACCCCTAGCGGTGCTAGTGTTAAACATGGCCTAGTATCTGCACTAGCAGCATAATTTGTCATTTATAATAACATGCATAATTTCACCTGTCTACTGATCAGGGACGACTCAAATTTTTTAACTAAAATTTGGTTCAATATTGTGAATATAACATATTTTTTTTCACTTTAACATGTTATAATTTAAGGGGATTTTACAATTTTTTTTACAATTGAGTGTTAAATACAATAAACAGAGACATGGTCTGGAAAATCGTCAAATTCAGATTTATCTAGCTTTATTGTTATAGTAAAAAGGTTTTATCAAAAGTATAGCACTCTGATACTATTGTTGAGCATTGTCACGTAATGTTTAACATCAGCTATATATTAGGCTATATTATATGATATATGCATTTCAATGTAAAGCCAAACCAATCCAATAATGTTAACACCAGCTAACAATTCAGGATGAACACATAGTCTAGTCTAATGGTACACAACTTATAAAGTATCATGTTTTAATTAAGTTGTTGTTTATTTATTTATTTTAATGTACATGTACATTAAAAGTACCATTCTACCGGAAGCGAGCGACAGCAAGAACTAAATGAAGATAAATGTTTTGGCGTGTGATGTGTTTATTTAACCAATCAGATAAGAGTAAATGGAGTCAGCGAGAGTCTCATTAGATTGGCTACAGAAAGGTGGTGGCCCCGCCCTCCCCCTCACGCTTGCAAAACTCAGTGAGTGAGAGAATCGTGCCAAAAGTGTAAGCGCAGAAAAAAGAACGACGGAGCTGTACGTATCGGATTATTTCGGCAACTTTGTGTCCTACATACACAACAAGTCATTTAGACATTTGCAACAGTCTGTTTTTTCACATACATATTGGTCCTACGCAGTCAATCTGTTTTGCAAACTGTTGTTTTCATGTGCAAATCACTGTTCACAGGCTTGCAGTGCTTTTGACTGTATTTTAGCGAAAAGAACGTGCCAAAAGTGTAAGCGCGGAGAAATGGAAGTCGGAAGAATGCAGATCCTATTTATTTTGCGAAAGCATGAAGCTGCAGTTTCACAATACATGAATTACACTTACGAGTAATAGTAAAATGCTGCAAATCTGTTTTTTCTTACGCTTGAAATGCGATTTACACTTTTACAAAGCTTCTCTTGCGCATGCAAATTTAATTTACGCTTACAGTCTTATGTACACTTGCACAACACGTACTCTTCACAAGCAAATCTTTATGGCATTATTTTATCTCCATACTGGTGATTTTACGGATGACAGGACGTCCTGAACGGCAGCGCGAATAAAAATGGCGGCGCCCATCTCACGTTATAGATCACGATCCAGATAATTTATAAAGCTTTTAAAACGGAAAAATACACTCACTTACACGTATTCGGGAATCGGAATATCAGATAGTTGAAGACATGGTAAGCAAGTGTGTGAATATTCTGAATAAAAAATGAAATAAAAGCGATACGTCTGTCATACAGCGCTATCCACCTTTTTTTCCCCATAAGAGTGGGTGCAGCCATTTGTCAATTTTTTTGTGTCTGGCTTCCGGTCTCATCCAGTTCCAGCTATTTTTAGCTGCACAAAAGCTTGTTTTGCTGCTTGATATTGCAAACTAGTGTGTCTTACCATATTATTTTAACGTATTATATAATTATGAACACATTGGTTTGTAGTGCAAACTGTTTTACCATTTACTGCACTTCGATATTCTTCTCGTTATTTCCCTATGGTGGATTATGAACCAGACGTCTAACACATTACCAGAAAACAGCTTACTTCCGCATTTAATAAGGTGGATAGTAGCTGCGGTGTGTCCAGGCCCGGCGTCAAGGGGGGGCTTGGTGGGGCTTAGCCCCCCCATGATGTCCTGAAGACCCCCCTGCAATGATCTGACGGACCGACCCCTTCACCTCTGGAATAAGATTTTAAACGCGAAAAGCTAAATTGAATGCGATTTCAACCGAGGGGTACCGCTCCGATCTGATTTGTACCACTTCAGATTCTCTTTGACCCACTCCAACCCCCCAAAACTTGTTGATTTTAACCATTCGATGCAGACAATCACAGGTGTATTTAAACTTTAACTGCTAAATTCCAACGCGCTTTTGCGTCTTGTTTGGCGCTGAGCGGAAACGCGCTGCAAATAGCACGGACCACAATGGAGATGTTTCAGGGGGACCTCAAAAAGTGACAAACCCAGCTGGGACCTGATTATTTGTTCAGTGGCTTTTGGTCAGAGTAGAGTTGTTGTTGGTGAACTAAAAGGTGAGTTTTTTGTTTATTTTAACATCCTGATCATACGATTCATTGGTCTTTTGGATATTATTAGACTAATCTGACGAATGACACTCGCACAGGCTCAACTTCTGTTCTCAGACAGCATGCGATCAGTTCCCAGTGCTCAAATGCACACACAGTAGTCCAAATGTAAGTATCTCATGTAAATGATGTAAGTTATGGCTTAAGTGAATGTAAACAGGTGGGTAAAACTGAATGTGTCAGTATTACATGCATGCCTTCTGTCTTAAAGGGACAGCATTCCTGATTAAATACTTATCATTAATGTTAACCAAAAGATGTTAAATAAATGTATAGTCTACATGAGTTTAATTTGTATCTCTAACGTATCTGTCTTATTGTGCCTCTTTTTCAAAAATTATATATTACATTAGATGCTACTTTAAAACTAGACTAACTTTAGTCTAGCTTAACATTTCACTCATTAGGAGAGCTGTTGTGGTTGATTAAAATACTTTTAAACATTATCTTGAGATTAGACTAACTTTAATCAACCACAGCAGCTCTCCTAATGAGTGAAATGTTAAGCTAGTCTAAAGTTAGTCTAGTTTTAAAGTAGCATCTAATGTAAACTATTAAAATCAAGCATAACTTTCCACTAAAATTAGTCTAGTCTAAAATAATGTCAGAGTTAAACTTTTAAAACCAACCACAACAATTCCCCTTACGTGTAAAGTTATAAGATAGTCTAAAATTAGTCTAATCTCAAGATAAGATTAAAATAAATGTTTAAATCCAACCACAACAATTCATTTCATGAGTGAAATGTTAAATTAATTCAAAGTTATCTAGCCTCAGAGTAACATTTTATAATCTAGTAAAATTAACCACAACTTTTTTCAATATAAAGTTATGCTACTCTACAGTTAGTTTAGACTCAAGATAATGTTGAAGTTAAATTTAAAACCAACCACAATTATATTTATGAGTGTAATGTTAGTCTAGTCTCAAGTTAATATCTAATGTAAACTATTAAACCAACCAATCCTAGTCATTGGGAACATTAAAGTAGACTTAAACGTAAATGTGAGGTGTATAATTTTTGTACCATTACCAAAACAAACAGAGTTGTGCAATTAAAAAAAAAGGCTCAACCAGTAGCGTGAGTTCAGGACGGGACTATCTGTTTCTCTGAGCAATTGCAGATTAACCTTTAAAACTTCGTTAAAAAGTCAACATTTTTGCAATTCTGTGCTGTAGTGTCAGAAATTACACTCTTCAGCTTAATGTCTAAATTTCCATGCTCAGCAAACAAGAACAGCAATGGCTTCATGCAGGCCATGTTACAGCTCGGTGGCACTTGCTCAACAGCAGAGCTTGGTGGAGAGACAGAGACATGGCTAGCGACTTCTCATTTAGCAACGTGCCTCATTGCCAGAGTATAGAATTAAAAAAATAAATAAATGCATTAAAAAAAAAGTATCATATGAGCTTAATGTTTTGAATAAAATAACTGGAGAGCAGTAGTCAATGGAAACAACTGGAGGGTACAAACATGGTATTGCATTATATATAAACTACCAAACCATGTTGTTTAATGTTTAATGTAATTCAACAGGCAGAGGCAACAAAAATTTTGGGCTGCAAATAGGGTTGCCAGGTCTGTGAAACAAAATCCTTTGTTATTTCCTTTTTTCAGGGGTCTGCCTCCGGGGAACAGATTGATTTAACCTGCGGAATAAAAACAACCCACAGAAACGGTGTAAAAGCAGCAGTGTAATTCCATATTAAAACTGCAGACTTGGCAACTCTGAAATTGACTACTGCAAACCTTAACAAATCATGTTGATTAAACACAAGGTTTGCCACAAAAATGACCGTGTTCATGCCTTTAAAGTGCCAATTCTTTCTTTTTCTTTAGTTAATCCTGACAGTAGTTTTATTAACGCCAAAATAAGGTTTGCAGTGGCACAAATTGTTAGTAAATCTAGTAATTTATCATTGCTATTAAACATTTGGTATAACGTGTGTAACAGAGGAGCGGGAGACGAGCGGATCCATGTGCAAACTTTTATTATATGGACGAGACATAGACATGGTCAAAGGCAGGCAGGGTCGAACAACAGCAGATGGGTACATAGACAGCAAGACGAAGAGTAATCCTTAAACAGGCGAGGGTCAGTCCAGCGGCAAACGTTATCCGTATGAGGGCTAGGTAGAAGAGTGGTCAGACAGGCGAGAGATCAAAACGAGATAAGACAAAACAAAAAGGAACTAGACACAGGATAAACAGAGAACGCTTTGTATGATAGTAAACACTAATCAATACTCGGCGGTGAGTGACTGGAAGACCGGGGCTTTTATACAGTCCGTGATTGGTGCAAATGGTAATAGCAGTGGCTGATGGGAAATGGAGTCTGGGGTGTAGTGCAACAGTCTGAGTGTGTAAACAGAGTGAGAGCGACATCTGGTGGTGAGCGGTCCGCAGCTCACCGACCAGATCCGTAACATAGCCCCCCCCCAAAGAGCGGCTTCCAGACGCTACAAACGAACCATAGTCCAGGGGAGCGGTGGGGCGGGGGTGAGACAGGGCAAGGGCTGGAGGGCCAGGTCCGTGCGGAGGACCAGGTGACAGGGGCCGGACCGATAGAGCAGGAGCCCACCAGGGTGGAGCTGGAGGCGGTGCAGGGGGCACAGGAGCCCTCCAGGGCGGTGCCGGAGGCGGAGCAGGAGGCACAGGAGCCCTCCAGGGCGCTGCCGGAGGCGGAGAAGGAGGCGCAGGAGCCCCCCAGGGCGGAACTGGAGGCAGAGCAGGAGGCACAGGAGCCCTCCAGGGCGGAGCCAGAGGCAGAGCAGGAGGCGCAGGAGCCCTCCAGGGCGGAGCCGGAGGCAGAGCAGGAGGCGCAGGAGCCCTCCAGGGCGGAGCCGGAGGCGGAGCAGGCGACGCTAAAGCCCTCCAGGGCAGAGCCGGAGGCTGAGCAGGAGGCGCCGCAGTAGGCGGAGCGGCCCTCCGGGGCGGAGCAGGAGGCGGAGCAGGAATCCGCGTCACGGTCTGGGACCTTGGGAGAGCAGGGACAGAGGAGGCAGACAGAATAGGGGGAGAAGGTGCAGCAGCCCTCCAGGGCGGAACAGAAGGCAGAGCAGGAGGTGCAGCAGCCCTCCGGGGCGGAACAGGAGGCGCAGCAGCCCTCCGGGGCGGAACAGGAGGCGCAGCAGCCCTCCGGGGCGGAACAGGAGGCTGCGTCATAGACTGGGACCTGGGGAGAACAGTGACAGAGGATGCAGACAGAAACAAGGGAGAAGCAGAGAGTTTAGTGGTTAACGCCCCCTCCATAAGAGGTTCTACGGCAGGCGCTGACACCTCTGGAGGCATTGGCGCAGCTTCTCCGATGGGGAAGGCCTCTGGAGCAGACTTGAGACCAGACGGGACCTCTGAAGCAGGCTTGTGATCAGAGGGGAGCTCTGGAGCAGGCTGGAGACCAGACGAAAGCTCTGCAGCAGGCTTGAGATCAGAGAGGGACTCTGGAGCAGGCTTGAGATCAGACGGGAGCTCTGGAGCAGACTTGACACGGAGGCCTGGGGCAGACTTGAGACGTGTGACCCAGGAGCTGACTTGGGAACAGAAGCGTGACCCCAGGAGCGGACTTGGGAGCAGGTGTGACCTCAGTAGCTGACTTGGGAGCAGGCGTGACCTCAGGAGCTGACTTGGGAGCAGGCGTGACCTCAGGAGCTGACTTGGAAGCAGGCGTGACCTCCGGAGCACAGTGTGCAGCCCACACAGACCACATGGCAACTGCCATTAAGGGAAGAGCAGCAGCGGGTGGCAGGGCCGCTTTGCTGGCGGGTTTAGAATGCGCTAATACTACTGGAGGGTTGGCTGACCGCACCGACACCAGTGGTGGGTCCAGCACGCTGGCCATCATGATGGGCCATGATCTTGGGATGGCAAACTTGACCTGGCGAGGCTCTGGAAGGTCAGGCGGCGTGTGACTCGACTCTGGGCTGTCAGAAGAGACGTGACTTGGCTCTGGGACAGCGGCAATAACTTGACTTGGCTCATGAGGATCACCTGCGGTTGGACTTGATTTGAGGTGACTGGCTGAGGCCTGACTTGACTTGTGAAGATCAATCGTGACTTGACCTGGGTCGTGAAGGTCAGCTGTGGTTTGACTTGGTTCTTGGAGATCAGTGGTGACTTGACCTGGCTTGTGAAGATCAATGACTTTACTTGACACAGCTGCGTCTTTGCTTGACTCAGAAACCACGGCTGTGACTTTGCTTGACTCAGGAACCACGGCTGTGACCTTGCTTGATTCGGGAACCACGGCTGTGACTTGACTTGGTTTGGCTGTGACCTCACTTGACTTGGCTGGAACGGCTGTAACGTGACTTGACTTGGCTGTGACTTGACTTGACTTAGTAGAAACAGCAGCAGTGACGTGACTTGACTTTGCGGTAACAGCAGCTGTGACGTGACTTGACTTTGCAGGAACAGCAACTGGTGTAGGTTCGGGAGAAGCTGACATGACGTTAACAGGCTGTGGCTTGGCTGACGTGGCATTGGCGGCCATCTTCGCGACAGCCTCTGGCGTGGCGGCCATCTTCGCGACAGGCTCTGGCGTGGCGGCCATCCTCGCGACAGGCTCTGGCGTGGCGGCCATCCTCGCGACAGACTCTGGCGTGGCGGCCATCTTGTGCAGTGCAGACTCGGGCTCAGGAATGATGGCTTTAGCTTGACTGGACTTGGAAGCTTGACTGGACTGGCGTGGCCGCCATTTCACGAACGAGCCAGGCGGCAAACGTGTCCGTAGCATCGCGCTCTGGCGCGGCCGCCATTTTGTGAGTGGGGTGCACGGCCGCCATTACCGCGTTGTCGCGTTCCTCCTCCGCGACCCCCACAGTGAACGACGAGCCCACACACATTAAAGCAAAGTCCATAAACAAAGCAAGTGAAGAGCGCGGACCCTCGCGTCTGAGTTTAGTTTGTAGCGGCGGATTAATCCCCTCAATGAAAAGGTCTATGAGAACACAGTCCGGAAGGTTTGAATAGTGCGCAATGTCCAGAAATTCTTGGATGTAGCCCTCGAGCGTTCGTGTGCCCTGCTCGAGGGCTAACAACAGTTTTATAATGTCCGTACCTGTGTGGCGTCCGGTTGAGTAGTTGCTGGATCCTGGTGTGGCCGAGTATTCTGTAACAGAGGGGCGGGAGACGAGCGGATCCATGTGCAAACTTTTATTATATGGACGAGACATAGACATGGTCAAAGGCAGGCAGGGTCGAACAACAGCAGACGGGTACATAGACAGCAAGACGAAGAGTAATCCTTAAACAGGCGAGGGTCAGTCCAGCGGCAAACGTTATCTGTACGAGGGCTAGGCAGAAGAGTGGTCAGACAGGCGAGAGATCAAAACGAGATAAGACAAAACAAAAAGGAACTAGACACAGGATAAACAGAGAACGCTTTGTATGATAGTAAACACTAATCAATACTCGGCGGTGAGTGACTGGAAGACCGGGGCTTATACAGTCCGTGATTGGTGCAAATGGTAATAGCAGTGGCTGATGGGAAATGGAGTCTGGGGTGTAGTGCAACAGTCTGAGTGTGTAAACAGAGTGAGAGCGACATCTGGTGGTGAGCGGTCCGCAGCTCACCGACCAGATCCGTAACAAACGTGATTTGATTCCTTCTCATGTTCCTGGAGGCCTTCCAGCAGCACATGTTGGATGTATCACTAATCAAATACACCTGATTCAAGTCATCTGCTCATTAATACATTAAGACCTTAAATGTGACCATGGATCACAAAACCAGTCAAAAGTCAATTTTTCAAAACTGAGATTTATACATCAACTGAAAGTTGAATAAATAAGCTTTCCATTGGTGATAGGACAATATTTGGTCAAGATACAACTATTTGAAAATCTGAAAGCTGAGGGTGCAAAAAAAAAAAACAAATCAAAATATTGAGAACATCGCCTTTAAAGTTGTCCAAATAAAGTTCTTAAATGTATATTACTAATCAAAAATTAAATTTTCATGTATTTACAGTAGGACTTCTACAAAATATCTTCATGGAACATGATCTTTACTTAATTTCCTAATGATTTTTGCCATAAAAGAAAAATCAATCATTTTGACCCATACAATGTATTTTTGGCTATTGCTACAAATATACCTCAGCAACTTAAGATTGGTTTTCTGGTCCAGGTTCACAAATAGGTGTGTTTACATAAAGGGAACACCCAAGATGTGTCCTGCTAGGGGGGTTTCCAGGAACAGGGCTGGGAACCACTTATAGCCTCAGGTAGTTCCTGATGGTTTTTGAGAACATCCACTGCAGCTTTTTGACGTAATTTTTTTCCTTTGTAAACTTGTTGTTACAGGCCCGTATCGTCATCTAGATAGCCAACGCAAGAAACAAACACTAGATTTGATGCCACAAACTATACAATCTGCCAAAAACATCCCACAAAACATCTTGTCTTCCATGGATGACTGCAACATTTACAAAAGAAATATCTCCCCACAGTGTAACCGAAACCTCAACACCCACAGCGGCTGCTTGAGATTCATTCCACTCATTCATTTGCCGTATTCAGCCCATTTTTTTTAGCTTTCAGAGAATGACAACAATGAAGAAGGGAAGAGGACTGGATTGGTGTATAGTCTACAAAGCAAATCGGTGTTGAAATAGCGACACCAAGATTTCTACTCCTCTAAGGTTTGAAATGAAGTCAACCGTGTGTGAAACGTTTGTATAAACAGGTTTAATATTTCATTAGCTTCACAATAGGTGCTAAACCCTTTTGCTAAAATAGTAGTTCGCAAAAGGACACAAAAAGCATGCAGTAACCTCAGCCTATCAATATATATATATAAAAATTTTATAGAGAGCATAAAATAGAATTATCTACATTTTATGATCTACATGATCTACATTGCATACATAACATTTAATCTGTATTCTTTGTTTTTAACTTGCTAAAAATGTTTGTTCTTGGACTTTCAACCCTGTTGTGCCATGACACCCTCTTTAAAAATAACATTTCTGACATTAGACATTTTTGACCACAAGGTTCAGTAAGTGTCTTTTAATAGTATTTTAATAGTTTTACACTTATTTGCCTTATCAAGCTCAATAGTTCAACTCTGTTATGGGGGAAAGGCATTCAAAAGCACATTATAATTGACATATTTATGAACAAACAAATGATTGAATGATAAAAAAGGGTCAGTTCTCTGGAAGTTACTACCTTATTACTGAATTTGATCACATTTTATGGATCATTGTTTAGACTGTAAATAACTTAAAATGTTTCAATTTTGTATACTATGATTCATTTTGAATTTAAAAGGTGCATGAAATTTTATAGAGAATATAAAATAGAACTAAATTTTGTTTTGCATTTTTAAATATGATTTTAATCTGTACGTGTTTTTTCTATAACGCTATATATGCATTTCCTAAGAAAATCCTTTAAAAAAGGTTTGTTAATAGACTTTGATCAACCCTGTTGAGCCATAAAACCCTCTTTAAAAGTAACAGTTCTTACATTCAGGCATTTTTGACTGCAAGTTTCAAATAAGTAAGTCTTATAGTATTTTAATAAGTTTTACACTTATACTGGCCTTATCAAGCACAATAGTTCAACTCTGTTATAGGGAAAAGACATTTAAAAGCACATTATAATTTACATATCTACTTACAAATGAAAGAATGAATGAATGGTACAAAAGGTCAGTTCTCCTTAACAGTATTGAATTTGATCACATTTGATAGACTAACCATTCTTAGATTTTGTTCAACCCTGTTGTGCCATGAGACCCTCTTTAAAAATAACAGTTCTGACATCAGGCATTTTTTGATTGCAAGGTTCAATTAAGAACAGTATTTTAAGCCCTTATCAAGCTCAATAGTTCAACTCTGTTATGGGGGAAACATTTAAAAACACACACTGTACATATTTACAAACAAATGAACAAATGAATGAATGAATGATAAAAAGGGTCAGTTCTTTGGAAATAACTACCTTAATAGTACAGAATTTGTTCACATTTTATAGACTATCCATTGTTTAGACTGTAATAAAAATAAAATATTTCATTTTTGTGTACTATGAGTCAGTTTGAATTTAAAAGTTGCATGAAATTTTATAGACAATATAAAATAGAATCTACACTTTGATTTGCGGATTTAACAGTTGAAAATTAATTTTAATCTGTATGCATTTTTTTTCAAACACTATATGCATTTCCTAAGAAAATCCTTTAAAAAAGGTTCACTCATAGACTTTGTTCAACCCTGTTGTGCCTTCAAAAAAAAAAAAACATTTTTTTACTACAAAATTCAAATAAGTAAGCGTCTTACAGTATTTAGTGAGGTTTACTCTTACATTGGCTTCGTCAAGCTCAATATTTCAACTCTGTTATGGAGGGAAAACATTATGTTACAATATTTTACGGGAAAATATTGTTTTGCCAAATAGCAAGAAAAAAAACCCACAGCAAATTATGTGGTGTGATGAAATCTGTTATTAAAGTTAAGTAATTCAACAGGGTTGAATGTAATGGTCAGTAATGGTCAGTTTTGAATAAGAAATGTTGTAGGTTATTTTTACTTTATTTTTTATGATTTTAATGAGTGATTTATTACAAGGCACATAAAAGGAATGATACTTCATTAGG
This sequence comes from Labeo catla, assembly GCA_012976165.1. Classification (NCBI taxonomy): domain Eukaryota; kingdom Metazoa; phylum Chordata; class Actinopteri; order Cypriniformes; family Cyprinidae; genus Labeo; species Labeo catla. Next base: position 326,321 of record VONZ01000686.1, read on the forward strand.
TATAAATAACAAATATACTGTGACAGGATTGAAATAGACTTTGTAATAATAAATATTTGAAAACTGCATCACCAGATCTACATTTTTAGGATGAAAAACCTAAATTTGCTGAACCCTATTTTGAATTATGGTTAATATAAAGTGGTCCCTAAAGGTGTAGGGCAGTTACGGACATGGGCAGATGAACAAACACAACACCAACATAAAAAAACAAAACAAAAACAAACATAGAAGAAACAAATCAGCTCATTCCAATCCTGGCAAACATGTGCTTACAGGCCGATATAAATCTGCTGTATCTCAGCAACAGATATCAAAAGTTCTTTCTAAAGACTGAGATGTAATCTTTCATAACAGACAATTTGGACAAAAGTTCAATGACTGAAATATGCCATGGCCCCATAAAAGCTTCTTCAGTGTTAAATAAAACTCAAAGCAAAGTTCACTTCAAACACAAGCCGGATGTCACGAGTAGATCTGCGCAGAGCAAAAATCTTTCATTTTTGCCTCTCGGAAAGCAGTTTTTTTGGCAACGGATTTTTATAACAACAATCCCATGATCAAGTCAGATGAGGGCTTATCAGAAAACAAAGGAACTAAATAGTGGATCTTTTGTAAATCTAATCAGATGCAGGCCCAGACTATTGTCAAAAAAACCTCATTTTTATACAGTTTGAGTTTTGTTAGCACAAATGGTGTAATGCAAGTTGTCTTATTCTAATCCGGATTTTCATTTTTGGGTGAACTATCACTTTAAATTCCACACTGATGAAAGAACCCATGTGCACTGTGCAGTCAGAATACATTTATTGCATATGTCTCTGACTCAGTGCTTTGCCTCCAAGCTATTAGCTGATGTTCAGGACTCTGACTTCAGTTCACCCGGTCCCCAGATTTTAATAGTTAGCCGTTTTCATGCGGTTGATTTCTTTAGATGTGGCAGTATTACATATTAAATGAATGTAAACTAAGTGTTCTTTTCATGGCAGGGTTTTGTATAGCAAATGTGTAAGTGCCTTTTATAGCTTTGGCACAAGCTATCGTTTGTGAGGTATTTTGTTGAACTGTTATCTGATTCATCTCATGCAGCTGTATTATACAATAAAATGACTCATGCTGTGTTACACGTCTGAATTGGTCAATCATCCATTTTTTTTTTTTTTTTTGGTATTAAAATGGGTGAGTCAGTGCTACAGATAAGGTAAAAAAAAACAAGTCGTCATACTTAGGAAATTTCCACTTGCAAGCTATAAAAGCCTATTTCAGCAAAATTTATTTTATGATAATAATATAGTAGAGATACAAAACTGAAGTTACTGTAGCATTTACATGGACAAGATTTAAAAAGCAATGCATTGGTAAATTTATAAAATATAAAATAAATGTAAAAATTGTGTATAAGTATAAAGAAGACATATAATTTCTAAATGATTAGAAGATATTGAATATAAAATAATATAAAGCAAATAAATCTATAAAATATATTTCTTCTTAAATTATAAGATAATTCTAAACAATATTTTAAATTATTCTAAAACATAATTACCAAAAATGTCTAAATTCAAAAATAATAGATTTATATTTATATACATTTATATAATATTTGTATAAAATAAAATTTAATTATTAAAATACATTTTCTTTTTTATCCCCACACAAAAACTACATTAAACAAGTACAGGCAGCCAAAATAAAAATAATAATAATAATAATAATAATAATAATAATAATAATAATAAACATTGCAGTAACTGTTTTTTTTTTTTTTTAATTGTACATAGCAGATAGTTCTATCACTACTTAAACTTCACAGCATAAATAACAATTTTATCATACCAAAAAAAATTATTTAAGAACAGAATTAATAAAATATAATTTACATAAAACATTCCCTTTGCATATAGCATTTAACTGGATAAAATGCATTAATTATTAATTATTAACTTTATTAATATGAAATGAGTATTTATTTATTTATTCATTCATTTATTCGGCTCAATAGTATAATGTAAAATGTGAACTGGACAATATTTAGCAGTAAACTAGCATATAGATGACTTCAAAGTTAATACACATGCTTACAGACATCATAAATAAAGAAATAAATCTAAAAATAATAAATAAATCTAACATTTTGAATTTATAGGGTCTTTAAAAATCTCCAGGTCATCAGAAGAAAATACAAGAATGAAAAATGTATTGGCTTTTAAATATACTGTAGTGTACAAAAGCTAGTCATAAAATCTTTCTAGCAGTTCAAGTCTTTGTCTGCAACATTTATTGGACAAATAAAAAGAGGTTTATTCCAAACTGTAACTTTATGCAGACTCTTTGTTGAAATGAGCAGAGTGAAATTGATAAACGTGGGACCCGTATATCAGCATGACTCAGGTTTTGAATGCCATGATAAATTTATTACTCAAGGTCAGTAGTAAAGACCTGTTCAATGTTTGCATTCCTGAACCCAGGAGGCTATGATATAATACTGCAACACTAGACTATACCGGGACGTTAAGTGCATTAATAAGTCAACAAAAGCACAGTACATTTGAGAGCTTGAGTTGGCAACCAATTTGTAATTCTACCTTAGATTGCAGTTTATGTTAGTGTTTGTTGAAATGTCCACCGCGTAGCTCACAGCACACATCCCCTCCTGTTATTTTAGGTGTGAATTCTTAAGTATTTTTTCTCTTTTAAAACAAGTTTTACAGAGTAAGTAGCAATCTGCCAAACATATATAAAAATATAGCTGCGAGAAGCAGTTAAGGTCCCAAGCACAACAAAAGCAAGCAAGGCTGAAGGCATCAGACCAACTGCAACAATGAGTAACTAAAGCCAAGATGATTTTAGACAAAACGGCTGGGGAAAAAAAAAAAAAAAAAAAAAAAAAAATCACAAATACAACAACTAGTAATATGATTTAATAGTTTCACTTATTAATAGCATCACTTTTGACCAATAGGTGGTGCTGTGGTGTGTTCAGTGTGAAGTGACAATGGCACACCCAAGGTTTGGAGTCAGTATGTCAAAGCTTTGAAGAGATATAGCCCAAGATGCAGTTTGGAAGCATGCCAGACAATTTGTTGGTGTGTTAATTGAAAACCATTTTGTCTATCAACACGAAATCCATAATTTGTTGCCGACATGGTCTGAACATGAGCCGAGTCGAATTTGGTGAAAATTGGACCAACGGTCTAGGACAGGGATCCTGAAATCTGGCTCGCAAGATCTACTTTCCTCCAGAGTTAGGTCCAACCCTGATTAATGATTAGGGTTAGAGCTAAACTCTGCAGAAAAGTGGACCTTGTGAGCTAGATTTGAGGATCCCTGGGCTAGGAGGAGTGTAAAAAATAGGTTTTTCAAGAAAATCAATATAGTGGACAATAAGTATGGCTGGTTATGGCATAATTGGTATCGATGTTCTCAGCATGACTCAAGGAATCTATCAAGACCAACAGGCAAAAACAATAACAAGGTGGCACTGCCCTGAGACGTTTTAGTACCTTCACATACTGATAAGTAAGCGCATACATATATTATAGCATTTTACAGCAAAATTCAAATTTTTTATTTACTGACCACTAGGTGGCACTGTACCAAATCTATGCAGATACCCTCAAGTCTTGGTTATTATAAACACATACCAAGTTTGGTCTCAATATGCTAAAGTGTTGTGGAGATACAGCCTCACATCCATTTTGACACATTCACGTGAATTTTTTCCACAACTTTTTTGCCAGCATGGTCTAAAGATGGTCTGAGCCAGTTTTGGGGAAAATCAGACAAACTGTCTAGGACGAGTTCCCAAAACCAGGCTTTTCAAATAATTCAAAATTGCTAAATTTAAATTTGGTATGTGTTTGATTTGGCATGAGCCAAGGCACAAACGCGAATCCAACTTTGGAGAAGGGTGTGAGTTAGAGTCCAAATTTGGTATGGATAATTTTTTACACTGTCTTCTATCTGTGTGCCAAATTTCACAAATTTTGACTATAAGGTTCTATGAACTGCCATAGACTTCCCGAGTGGCAGAAGAAGAAAAAGACAAGGAGACTTGGGCCCTGTCCCAAATCACACTCTAAACTCTTGCGGTCTTCTTCTGAATCCACTTTTTCTTAACGTAATGCCGCTTTGGCTGTTGGGTAGAATTCTGACGTGGAGCTCGCCTCAGTGTGGGCTCAGCATAGCGGACATTAAGAGGCACCCTTCTAAAAATTAAAATGACAAATGGGACACCATATGGTCTCGTGGACTTAACAGACATTCAAACGTTAAAAATCATTTGAAATGTTTCAGTATGGCATAAATAGTATGTGGCATCAGTTTACTGTTTATAATGAGTTCTATTGTATTTTGTTGCGTCGCACCACGCCGCTCGTGTCGAGTGTAAACACGGTGCAAGTCCGCAAGAGTGCAAGTGCACAGGAAGTGTGCCATTTGGGACAGGGCCTTGGTCAGTGTTATAATCAACCACGACCTGAGGGTACCTGCACAGTTTTGGCACAGCGCCACCTAGTGGTCAGGAGAAGACGGCGACAACGATGAAGACTAACTGATACAATAGGTGCCTAGGCATCTTCAGGAATAAATGAATTTTTACAAGCAACCATAACAACCAACATTTTTTTTTTGCATTTTTAATTCAGCTTTATCCATATGTCACAACTACAAGAGAGGAAGGCGAAAACACGACGATGAAATGCAATGATAAGTCTTTAATATAATCCACACAGGTAAATCCACAAAAGGAAGACAGGCTCATTGACGAAACCGGACAACAAACACTGAACTGAAAGCAACTTGTAAGGGTAGGCTAATGATAGACAGACAGGTGCAGGTGATTAACTAATAATGACAATAACAAGGACAGGAAAAGGAACACCATATATGGGCACATGAGGGAAAAACCAATATAAATTAGTCCAGGGGTGTGACACCATATCAATAGGTGTCAGTAAAAAGTCCAAGACTTATGATGTATTGTTTAACAAAATATAGAAGAGCCAAATGGCAGTGTGCTAAAAACACACGAGAACGTCCTAGCAATCTCCTAGCAATCACAAATTCCCATTTAACCACTGAAAAAAAAGCAAATCAAATTAAGTGATTTTAATAGGAATCCATGCAATTGGGAATTTTATGCAAGGGTGAAAGATTTCCCCACAGAGATTACAACGCTTTCAAATTGTCCATGTGAAGTCAACACACTGACTAAAAGAAAGTTGTTTGTTATGAAAGTGGCATTTGTGTGAGCTGTGCTTCATGCATCCCTGTGCATGAATATAACCAAACCTTAAAGGGATAGTTCACCCAAAAATGAAAATTTGATGTTTATCTGCTTACCCCCAGGGCATCCAAGATGTAGGTGACTTTGTTTCTTCAGTAGAACACAAACAAAGATTTTTAACTCAAACAGTTGCAATCTGTCAGTCATATAATGGCAGTCAATGGCTACCAAATCTCTGAGAGTTAAAAAAAAAAACATACACAAACAAAACCAAATTAAACCCTATGACTCATGAAGATACACTGATGTCCTGAGACACCAAACGATCGGTTTGTGTGAGAAACTGAATTTCCATTGACTGCCATTATATGACTGACAGACTGCAACGGTTTAAGTTAAAAATCTTTGTTTGTGTTCTACTGAAGAAACAAAGTCACCTACACCTTGGATGCCCTGGGGGTAAGCAGATAAACATCAAACTTTCATTTTTGGTTGAACTATCCCTTTAAGAAGACCCTAGCAACCATGCACCAAGGCCATGGTAACCACTCAGTTCCCACCACAACATGTTAAAAAGAACACCCTGAAAACCATCTAGAATCACCCTAATAAGAGCCCAGAACATTTTATCAGCTACACAACACCACCACAGAAACCAGCCTAAAATGTCTAGCAACCACAATGCAGCCTAGAAACCACACAGCAACTAATTAAAACTCTCACAAAATTATATATTAATGTTCTATAAAGCAAACAGAATACCCTAGCAACCATTTAGCAAGACCCTAGCAACCACCCAGAACAACCTGCATAGATACACCTTGGCAACCATCCACAAACCCTAGCAACCACACTCTGAACACTTTAACACCCACCCTAGCAACCACTCAGCAACATATTAAAACGTGCAGAATACCTTAGCAGCCACATGAATGCCTTTGCAATGCTTTGGCAACCACTCTAAACACACAACAACTCAATAAAACATTCAATATGCTTTAGAAACCACAATGTCCTGGCAATCACCCAGAATATAATAGCAATCACTTAGGAGCATCCTAGCAACCACCTAGAATGTCGTATAAACTGCATAACAATGTCTTGGCAACCATCCCAAAAACTTTAATCTTCTTAATACACTCAAACACCTTAACAACCATATATTAACATTCTAGCAACCACCTACCAATACCCTAGCAACCACAGAGAGCACCTTATAAACTGAACAGCAATGCCTTTGCAACCATCTTAAAAAACTCAACACATTTATGTGCTGAAATACAACCAGAACAGGTTAACAACCACATAACAATGTGGAAACAATAATTAAATAAAATATAAACTGTATCTAGTTACAGATCAGTGAATATTAACTTGGCTCGAAATCTAGAAGGAATTGAGCTGGTTACACAAAGGTTGTCCATCACCATTGTGTTCTTGAACAAGTCACTGAGCCCCAGGGGACTGTCTCTCTGATTACTGCGCTGCATGCTGGATAAAGAGCATCTGCTAAATGCCAAATAACCAACACAAACTCCATGAGAATGAGTTTTGAGTTTCCAAATTTGGACCATATTTTATGACACACAATCCTGAGGGGATACACTTTTTCCATCCCTTTGAACCCAATGACTCCAGCACACGAAAACAACTTAAGTTCAAGCACAGTGGATGTTAAAGGCCCCAGTCCAGTGTTAGCATGCCCCTCACCGAAAGCAACACAGAGAACATGTGCTCAACAGCCGACGGAAAAATAACATGTCATGTGCTGAACCACAACAATTATTTCTCTGCTTCAGTACATCAGTTAGGCCACAGAGCCAGACATGCACTGCCACTAACAATATTAGTATCAATCCTGGGAAACTCAATACACCCTTGGAGGGGTTGAAAAGACCCTGTTTTAAACATTTCTGGTCTTTTGCTACTATTGAGTGAAGATTAAAGATTATGTACCCAAAGAATTTGCCTAATTGCTGCCATTTTTCCCCATGGACTCTCAGTTCCAATTTTTGGAGCTTCTTTTATGGGAAAAAAAATAAATAAATAAGTATGAACATTCCTCAAATAGTCTTCAAATAAAACACAATCAAAACACCCTGGCAACCACCCTGAGCAGCCTAGCAACCACATAAAAACACACAGCAATGCACTAGAACACTCACTACACCAAGGGTGCCAAAACTCAGTCCTGGTGGGCCACTGTTCTGGAGTGTTTAGCTTCAATCCCAATGAGACACACCTGAACCAGCTAATCAAGTTCTTGCTTGACATGCATCGGCGCCATGCAGACTGACCGGCGCATGACACCAAAGCACTGAGAGAGCGTTTGGAAGAGCAGATATATTTTTAAGCTTTTGAATTACTCTCACGGTACTTTGACACCATATGCCAACAAGTCCGCACAGTGCCGACGTATCCCAAACAAGCCTAATATCAACAATGGCAATTAATGTTAAGGGCTTTGCGAACTAGGGCTGTGCAAAAAATCAGATGCGATTATTATGCGCATCTTGTCAGTAATGCCGGTTCTGTGGTTAGTCGTGCATCTCCATCACATGCTGTCAGATGGAGTGGCATTTAATATACAGAGCCTTAGTTCGCTGACAAGCTACACAGTATCGCGTTCATCATCAGATATGTGTTGCCTCCGATAACGAATGCAATATTGCGCAGCTTGTCAGTGAAATCCATCTGACAGCACGTGATGAAGATTTCAGACTAATCACAGAGCCTGCATTGCTGATGAGATGCGCGTGATAATCGAATCCGATTTTTTGCACAGCTCTATTTTGAACCTACGTCGGCATCCAAACATGGAGAATCCAACATATTCGTGTTTAACTGCTATTTTAAAAAATAACAGTCAAATGTTTCTGTTCGTCTTGTTGGTCACAGTAACCCAGCCCCTGATGCAAGTGGTTCTTACTTCTAAACCAGCAATGTTTTGGTGCTACGTACTAGGGTTGGGCCAATAGACAATGCCACCGTCAATCACCGATGGCTGATAGACATCATGATGTTGTCGTCTATCGCGATGTTTCACTGTAGACATCGTCTGATGCCAATTTGGTAGACATCACCCAAACCTATGACTTACAAACCTTTCATGGTCTTGAGCTGGTGCTTTGGGTGTCGAAAGACAAAGAACCAATTTGAAACCAGGCTCTGGCTCTGAACCAGCACTCAAACTGCCTTGGTGGAAAAGGGGTACCAGACAAAAAAGCCTTAGCAACCATACAATAAAGCACTTATTAATGGACTTCAGGAGGAACCCCCCTACGCTCCCCCCACTTGCCATCATGGACAGCACTGTAACGTCAGTGGAGACATTCAGGTTCCCCTTCAGTCGTTTCACTACGACGTTACATATGGGAACTCGCCTGAGTGACCAATCACCTCTGAGCTTTACAGAAAAGGCCAATGAAATTGGCAAGTGGAGTTTGCGTGCAACGCCACTCCCCCGTACATACGGGTATATAAGATGGCGGCGCGCATCCACTCATTCAGGTTTTCGCTTCAGAGCCTCACCGCCTGCGAGCTGTTCAAGAAGCCTCTCCGACACCTGCATCATAAGAAAAAAAAGTGCCGTGTCAGATCCTGCGAGCCGGCCGCCTAAGAGAAGAGATCGGACGAGCCGGCTTCTCGCATTCCAGCGAGTTTGAGCGCACGGTTGTGCCGCGTCCTCCCTGGGCGAACCGGGATCTAAGAGAGCAATTTCCTTACGGTCGTCGAGAGCCATTGTCCCGGTATGGCTTTCCGACCGTGCGTTTCTGGGTGCGGTAGTTTCCTCACCTCCGTTGACGGTCATGATCGCTGTCTCACGTGCCTGGGCCGAGAGCACGTAGAGGCAGCGTTTGTGGATGGTTCGTGCGTTCATTGCGAACGCATGTCCATGGCCACGTTGAGGTCCCGCCTCTCGTTCGCGAGACGGCTCCCCTCGTCGTCTTCCCGAGGTAGTTCGGCGAGCCGTAAAGGCTTTACGGCTGCTTCGGCGAGGCGCTTGGGGGACCTCCAGGTGACGGTGCAGAATGTCCCGCCGGCTTCCGCTCCACCGCGTGGTCCCGTGGTGATGCCCAAACAGACCGCTCCCCCGTCTAAAAGCGGGCCCAGCGTCTCTTTTGGTGCTCCCCCGGAGGAAGAGATGTCTATCTCAGCATCAGAGGGTGAACGGTCGGCAGATGAGGCGGGCACTTCGGCGGAGCAGCGCCCCTCTGCGGTCGCTGCTCCGTCTGAGGCGGACGCCGAACTGTCGGCCATGCTCCTCCGGGCCGCCAAGGGGATCGGGTTGGAGGTCCCGAAGGTGCCTCCTCCCGATCCTTCGAGGCTGGATGATTGGTTTCTGGGGACGAGGTCTGCGGCGCCGCCGCGCTCGCCCCCAGTCCCTTTCTTCCCGGAGGTGCACGATGAGCTGGTTAAGGCATGGCGGGCCCCTCATTCGGCTCGTTCACGCCTTACCTCCTCAGCCCTCGCTACCCTTGATGGCGGGGCGGCCAGGGGGTACGAGGGGGTCCCTCAGGTTGAGCGTGCGGTTGCGGTGCATTTATGCCCGCAAGACGCCGCCACCTGGCGGGGCTCTCCGCGCCTCCCGTCCAAAGCCTGTAGGCTTTCGTCGGCTCTGACCGGCAAAGCCTACAGTGCTGCGGCCCAGGCCGCCACCGCCCTGCACGCCATGGCCACCCTGCAGGTCTATCAGGCCAAGGCGTTAAAAGAACTGCACAAGGGTAGTCCTGACCAAGCGGTTTTGCAGGAGCTGCGTGCGGCGACCGACTTCGCCCTCCGGGCGACTAAAGTCACGGCGCGGTCCCTTGGTCAGGTGATGTCCACACTCGTGGTCCAGGAACGCCACCTCTGGCTGAACCTGGCGCAGATGGCAGATGTCGACAAAGCACGCTTTCTCGACGCTCCCGTCTCCCAGGCCGGCCTCTTCGGCGACACTGTCGAGGACTTTGCCCAGCAGTTCTCGGCAGTCCAGAAGCAGACTGAGGCGATCAGTCACATCTTGCCCCGGCGTGCGACTCCCACGAAGTCCCCGGGTGCCCAGCCTCAGCCTGCTCGTCGCCGAGGGCGCCCCCCTGCGGCCCCCAAGAAGCAAGAAATACCTGCTCCGTCTCCGGCTGAGGCCCATGATGCGCGCCTCGCCGCCAGACGTCGTGGCCGCCGCAGGGGAGCGGCGCCGCCCGCTGCTCAGGAGCCCCCTCATACACCTAAGACCCGCAGGTCTGCGCGGCGCTCCTGACACGGGCAGCCTGGAGATGATGGAAGCTGCTCTTCGGGGGACGACAACATCTGCCCCCGGTGGAGGGCCGGGACCGTCTGTGTGCTCAGCTGCCGTCGACCTACGGGTCGGCGGTACCCACCCACTCACAGAAAGAGCAATTTTCCACATCTCTGGGCCAAGTGCCCCGAGTTCTGTTCCTGTCAGACAACATGTCTCCTCGGGTTCGGACTCGGAGCCAACATTCGCCAGCGCGGGAACCTGGGAGGAAGGTAAGTGCTGCTCAGAGCGGCCAGACTGCTCTCCAGGACGTTCATCCTTCTGGGACCAGTCCCCTTCCCCTTCCCGCAGGCCGCCCCACCGCGGTCACGTCGGTCAACGCTCCGCTGATCCCACTGGTGGCCAGGCTCGCAGCCTGGCTAGAGCTGCCCAGCCCGTCCCGGTGGTTGATCCGGACGGTACGTCTCGGCTACGCGATTCAGTTCGCCAGGCGCCCGCCCAAATTCAGAGGCGTCCTTTTCACCTCTGTCCACTCGGACACGGATGCCTCTGTCCTGCGTGCGGAGATTGCTGTCTTACTGGCGAAAGACGCAATCGAGCCTGTCCCTCCAGCCGAGATGAGGTCGGGGTTCTACAGCCCTTACTTCATCGTGCCCAAGAAGAGCGGTGGGTTACGACCAATCCTGGATCTTCGAGTTTTGAATCGGTCCCTTCTCAGGCTGCCGTTCAAAATGCTCACTTCGAGGCGTATCCTTTCGTGCGTTCGACACCAGGATTGGTTTGCGGCCATAGACCTGAAGGACGCGTACTTTCACGTCTCGATTTTGCCTCGACACAGACCCTTTCTACGGTTTGCTTTCGAGGGTCGAGCGTATCAGTACAAGGTGCTCCCATTTGGCCAGTCCCTGTCCCCCCGCGTCTTTACGAAGGTCGCCGAGGGTGCCCTGAACCCGCTATGGCGGAAGGGCGTTCGCATCCTCAACTATCTCGACGACTGGCTCATCATGGTTCACTCGCGAGATCTGTTGTGCGAACACAGGGACCTGGTGCTTCAGCACCTCAGCCATCTGGGCCTTCGGGTCAACCGAGAGAAGAGCAAACTCTCCCCAGTGCAGAGGATCTCTTTTCTCGGCATGGAGCTGGACTCGGTCAATATGACAGCCTGCCTCACCAACGAGCGCACTCAGTCAGTGCTGAACTACCTGAAATCATTCAGGCACAAAACAGCGGTCCCTCTCAAAACATTTCAGAGGCTCCTGGGGCATATGGAAGCTGCAGCCGCGGTAACACCGCTGGGCTTGCTTCATATGAGACCGCTTCAGCGCTGGTTACACGATCGAGTCCCGAGATGGGCATGGCACCGTGGCACACTCCGGATTGGCGTTTCCCCGCAGTGTCGCCGCCTATTCAGCCCGTGGTCAGACCCTGCTTTCCTACGGGCCGGAGTCCCCTTAGGACAGGTCTCCAGGCATGTTGTGGTCCACACGGATGCCTCCACCACGGGTTGGGGTGCTGTATGCAACGGGCAAGCAGCCTCGGGCTCCTGGACGGGACCTCGACTGCTTTGGCACATCAATTGCCTGGAGTTGCTAGACGTGCTTCTCGCGCTGCGTCGCTTTCTTCCGATGCTCTGCCACAAGCACGTGCTTGTCCACACAGACAACACTGCGACCGTAGCGTACATCAACCGTCAGGGTGGTCTACGCTCCCGTCGTATGTCGCAACTCGCCCGCCATCTGCTCCTGTGGAGTCAGACGTGGCTGAAATCGCTGCGCGCCGTTCATATACCAGGGGAGCTCAACCGTGCAGCCGACCAGCTCTCACGGCAGCCCACCCACCCTGGAGAATGGCGACTCCACCCCCAGACAGTCCAGCTGATTTGGAGTCGATTTGGCGAGGCCCAGATAGATCTGTTTGCCTCCCCGGAATCCTCCCACTGCCAGCTCTACTACTCCCTCAGCGAGGCTCCCCTCGGCAGGGACGCACTGGCACACAGCTGGCCTCCGGGGCCCAAGTACGCCTTTCCCCCAGTGAGCCTCTGGGCTCAGGGAGGACGGGGAGCAGGTTCTGCTGGTTGCGCCATACTGGCCCACCCGGACCTGGTTCGTCGACCTCACGCTCCTCGCGACAGCCCCTCCCTGGAAGATTCCCCTGAGGAAGGACCTTCTTTCTCAGGGGATGGGCACGATTTGGCACCCGCGGCCCGATCTATGGAACCTGCACGTGTGGCTTCTGGACGGGACACGGTAGACCTCGCCGGCCTTCCACAGGCCGTGATAGAAACTATCACTCAGTCTAGAGCCCCCTCCACGAGGCAGGCCTACGCACTGAGGTGGGGTCGCTTTGTTGACTGGTGTGCCTCCCGTGGGGAGGACCCACAGAGATGTCCGATCGCAGTAGTGCTTTCCTTCCTGCAAGAGAAGTTGGAGCGTAGGCTGTCTCCTTCAACTCTCAAAGTGTATGTCGCGGCCATCGCGGCATATCACAATGCAGTCGATGGAACATCCATCGGGAAGCATCAACTGGTCGTGAGGTTCCTCAGAGGTGCGAGAAGGGTTAATCCCCCTAGACCGCACCTTGTACCCTCTTGGGATCTCTCCGTCGCCCTTCGGGGCCTGCGGGGACCTCCCTTCGAGCCGCTGGTTTCAGTCGAGCTTAAATTCCTGTCGCTTAAGACGGCGCTCCTGACCGCGCTCGCCTCCATCAAGAGGGTCGGGGACCTACAAGCCTTCTCTGTCAACGAAGCGTGCCTGGAGTTCGGGCCGGCTGATTCTCACGTTATCCTGAGACCCCGGCCCGGTTACGTGCCCAAGGTTCCCACCACACCCTTCCGGGATCAGGTGGTGAACCTGCAAGCTCTGCCCCCGGAGGAGGCAGACCCGGCCTTAGCGTTGCTGTGTCCCGTTCGTGCCTTACGGGTTTTACGTGGACCGCACCCGGAGCTTCAGACGCTCCGAGCAGCTCTTTGTTTGCTTCGGAGGACAGCAGAAGGGAAATGCTGTCTCCAAGCAGAGGTTGGCCCATTGGGTGGTAGATGCCATCTCCTTGGCCTATGAAAGCCAGGGAGAGCCGTGCCCCCTAGGAGTTCGAGCTCACTCCACCCGGAGTGTTGCCTCCTCCTATGCGCTGGCGCACGGCGCCTCGCTAGCAGACATCTGCAGAGCTGCGGGCTGGGCGACACCTAACACCTTCGCGAGATTCTATAATCTCTGCGTCGAGCCCGTGTCCTCCCGTGTGTTAAGGTAACATCAGGTAATTTGCGGGAGGCCGGCAGGTGTCGGCTTGCTGCGCCATTCCCACGGGATCCGTGCGCTATCTCCCAGTATGTTCCCTCCGGCGAACCTGGGTCCTCCATGCCCCGCAGTCAGGACTAGATGCGGAGTAGTCAGCGACTGTGCTCCGACTGGGTCTCCTTCGCCCAGAAGGTTGTGGCAACATGTCTCAGTATTTCTCCACAGTCAGCCAGAAGGCTGTGTTTTCCCTCATACATCTATAACAAATTAGATGTATTCAATTTCTTTATTCCACATGCCTAAACCACATGTGCTCCGCCCCCCCAACCCATGCTTCAGTACATCTGGCACCCCTATGGGGCCCCTCTACTGGTCCCTAGGGCGTTGGGAAGGTTGCGTAGTGACTCCACTTTCCGACACGTCCGCCTGTCGGCACTTGGTGTCTTGCGTAACGCAGCCTCAGGGTTGTGGCCTTTTCCATGGGTCTGTTCCCATATGTAACGTCATAGTGAAACAACTGAAGGGGAACGTCTAGGTTACGTACGTAACCCTCGTTCCCTGAAGGAGGGAACGGAGACGTTACATCCCCTGCCACAACCCTAGGCTGCGCTGACGCCGGGCTGCGGCTCAGCTCCTCAGCAAAAACCTGAATGAGTGGATGTGCGCCGCCATCTTATATACCCGTATGTCCGGGGGAGTGGCGTTGCACGCAAACTCCACTCGCCAATTTCATTGGCCTTTTCTGTAAAGCTCAGAGGTGATTGGTCACTCAGGCGAGTTCCCATATGTAACGTCTCCGTTCCCTCCTTCAGGGAACGAGGGTTACGTACGTAACCTAGACGTTCCTGGGCACTACAATCTCTCAGGACCTGAAGTGGGACAATCACACTGACCCGACTGTCAAAAAGGCCCAGCAGAGGCTCTACTTCTTTCGCCAACTGAGAAAGTTCAGTCTGCCGAAGGAGTTGCTGAAACAGTTCTACTCGGCCATCACTGAATCCGTCCTCTGCACCTCAATAACTGTCTGGTTCAGCTCAGCTACCAAAACTGAACTTTGAAGACTACAGAGGATACTGTACACTGTACACTGTAAAAAAACAATTTGTTGAGTCAACTTAAAATAATTTGTAACCTGGCTGCCTTAAAATTTTAAGTTCAGTCAATACCAAAAAAGTTGATTCAACTTGAAATGTTAAATTATACTAAGTGACAACTTACATATTTGAGTTGAATCAACTTAAAATTTTAAGGCAGCTGGGTTACTTACCCATCTGTTAAGTTTAGCAAACACAAATATCTAAGTTGTTACTTAGTACAACTTAACATTTCAAGTTGAATAAACTTATTTTAGTTGACTGAACCTAAAATTTTAAGGCAGCGGGGTAACAAATTATTTTAAGCTTACTCAACAAATTGTGTTTTTTATTTTTTACAGTGTACCCTCCAAGAACTGTACTCATCCAGAGTGAGCCAAAGGGCTAGCAAATTCATTCTGGACCCCTCACACCCATAAAACGTCCAATACCGCTATCCATACTTATATTTATTATACCTATGTTATCGCTTTAACATATTCTTAATTCAAGTTTTAATTCATATCTTCCATACATTCAAATTCCCTTGCATAATGTGTATATAGCACATCTGTACCTACATTATATTGTCTATTGTGTATTGTCTTTCACATATTTATTGTAATCACTACTACAACCTATTATTGTGTCCTTTCATATATTTATTCTAATAACTTGTTTATTTTTATTATCTGTGTCTTGTCACATGTGATCCTGTCTGTGCACTGGAAGCCTCTGTCACCAAGACAAATTCCTTGTGTGTGTAAGCACACTTGGCAATAAAGCTCTTTCTGATTCTGATTCTGATTAAAACATTTGCTACACCCTACAAAATGTCCTAGCAACTATCTACAACACTCTAGCAACCTCCTAGCAATGCCTGGAACATCTTGTAAACCACGTTAACAGTTAGAGCACCTTAGAAACCACATGGCAATGCACAACAACACTCTCTACACCACTGCAATACCCTAGCGGCAACCTATAACATCATAGCAACTTGCAGCAATGTTCCCAATGATTTGGAAACCACACTGCAATGCCTTGTCAACTACCCCTGAACATTAAAAACAATTCATAAAATTAATAATAAAAAAACAACCTTCTGAACATAGTATTGCCGTACAACAACACTCATTACACAATACAGCACCCTAGCAACCTTCTAGCAATGCCTGAAACATCTTGTCACCCTAGAAACCACTGAACAGCATTTGACAACCAACCGGGACATCATGTTCTAAAAATGTAAGAGCAACGTGAACATTCTTCAAGTCTTTTGTGTGTGTGTTCTACAAAATTATTTATTATCCAAATATGTTATGCAAGCAAGACTGAGTTATGATGGTATTCAATCAAAGGTTAAACTTCTGCAGTAAGTAAAATGAGCATCATCAGTCAACATAACAACCCTATTGGCAAGAATAGGACAAAATATATAAACATGTGAGACAAGATTAATGAAAAAGCAAAGTGAATTCGTTCCCACATGTGTTTTTGGTAAAGACATTCATCAAAATCAAATGAGAAAAAAAGGGGGACCAAAACAAAAAACAGTAGGACTGGCCACAATGGGGTTCCCAGGCATATCAAATTTCAGCTTTTTTCAAAAAGAAACTAAATAAATAAATAAATATGCACTGTGTTTACAGATGGTGCATCTAGTTTTTCAAAGAGAGGACACCTGTGTGAATGCATTTGCAAAGACAGCTGCTGGGAAATAATAAATAAAAGAATAAAATGCAGACTCAACACTTCCAATCACTTACTCACCTTTCACTTGTTCCAAACCTTGTTGAATACAAAAGTACATATGTTGAAGAATGTAACCATAAGTTGACGGTATCCATATTCCATAGTATATTTGTTTTCAACTGTCAACTGTTTAGTTTCTGACATTCTTAAACATGTCTTTTTGTGTTCAACAGAAGAAACAAACTCTTACAGGTTTGGAACAAGTGGAGGGTGAGTAAATGATGACCGAATTTTCATATTTGAGTGAACTATACCTTTAAGGCTCATTTAAATAGAGCAGATTCACAGAATTGGTTAAGTGCTATGTGGCCATCCAGCAACACCTCAATTCTGCTGTCAGACTTTTATTTTGAGGCAATGGAACCGGGAGAGGCGAACTTTGTGAAGAATGGTAGGCATGCTTTCCACAGGGTTGCGGTGCCAAGTCAAGTGTTTTTTTTCCACATGATCCTGCATTGGAGGACAGCCAGACGAGTGATTCAAGAGGTCCTTTGGTGACTATCAATGGCTGGTGGGAGAGATACCATAACTTCTCCGCTGTTCTTCGTGCGGTCCACAGCTGATCCATTGTTGAGTGTTGCAGAGGAAACGTACTGCAAGCAGCAAGTCATGCATGCAAGGTCAAGATATGCGAACTGGTCTCACACTGGTATGCAGACCCATTGAGTTTTTTTTGGTTTGGTTGGGATTCCTGAATGACTACGTTGGCCTTGTGCCAACTTGTGAACCCAACAGCTGACATCTTCAAATAAAATCACAATAAGTTTTCAGATAGAATAGTAGTGAGAAAATCTAAAACCCTTTCAGTTGCTTCCAAGTAATGGTTCAGTTGAACACAACTGCCAAGATCAAGTTATCCTTGTTTGTCTGGATGTCACAAACAGGCTGTAACTTACTTTACCCACCTTTCTCTTTACTGCACAATCTTCCTGGAAATCATGGAGAAGTCAGTGGTGTGCCTGCAAAGGCCAACATGTGAGAACAAAGACTATCTGCAGTTCCCAAACAAATCAGTGCGTACTGACAGAGCAGCATGGGTGTTGTCAGATGGAACGTTCTATTCTAAAAGCATTAAGAGCGAGCAATCATTCCAATTGATCATGGTTTAGTCATCAATCACAGGGAGAATTTCTAACAAGTTGTGTTTTTGTGCAGACTGAATGTTACTGGTTGCAACATTGGGCCTCAAACAAACAAATTGATGCAACTTAGTTTTTCATACCTTTCCAAACCTGTTCCTCAAGGGCCACAGCCCTGCAGAGTTTGCCCAGCCCAGAACTAAAATCTGCAGGACCTTGGCCCTCCAAGAACAATTTACGAGAGAGTTCACGAGAAAGTGGCATTTAAGCGGATGATGTAGGGGAGAACATGCTAGTCTCGCAAGAACCAAGTTTTCTGTACAGGAGCGAAGGAAAAGCAGTCTCCTCTTTGCTTATATCGAAATCCTCCATTTTTCTTTACAAATTCTCATTTTATACCTCTAATTCAACATGACTGGTGTTTTGTTTTGCTCTCTCCTCTGTGCTTCCACGTTCCTCATTTCTCAGCGAAGCTTACGCTACGCCTACGTCCTACCAGGGTTGGGGCCATTCATGAATTGAATTGAGAATGAATGGTAAATTCCAATTCACTTCCTGGAATGGAATTGGAATTGGAATTGGAATTGGAATTGCATGCAGCTGACAGGAAATGGAATTGGAATTGAATTGGAATGTCAGGAAACAGAATTGAAATCAAATAAATTCCACTAAATTCCACTTGAGATATTTAGGCCTGAGGGATGCAATCTTAGCGATGCCAAATTTCAGGAAATATATTCTTATTATCACATTATATATGATAATTCGATGCAATAAAAAGTGAATGAAATACATGAATGAACATGACTCATTTTTTTTTGTGAGTTGAGACATATATTATGTGGTAATCATATATTGAATGTATAGTACATCCAGAAACTTATCACCACTGTCATTCAATTATTATTTCATAATGTACAGTTCTCATTTTTATTTACTTGCATTTGATCAACTCTATTTCATACATTACTTGGTATTTGTAAAGCATCATAAATAAAGTTCAAATGTATGTCTCTAAATGCAATCACAAATAAATGCAGCAATAAAAAACAGCAATAAATGGAATTCAGTGGAATTTCCCTGAATTGAATTCCACTTCCTGTAATTCCAATTGAATTCCAACTCTGTTTCCTGTAATTGTTGTTGAATTCCAATTCCAATTCCATTTCCTTCTTTGAATTGGAATTGCTGAGTTCATTCCTGAATTGACCCCAACCCTGCGTCCTACATCATCTGCTGGAACTCCACTCTTTCGTGAACACACATACGACAGCTAGCGGAAACTAGGGATTATGGTTTATGAAGTTTTAAATATTGATACTGTTCTTGCACAAATGTTTCAGTTCACTTTAGGAGGACTTTATTAACCCCCGGGAGCCATGTGGAGCACTTTTTATGATGGATGGATGCACTTTTTTGAACTTCAAAATCTTGACCTCTATTCACTGCCATTTTAAAGCTTGGAAGAGCCAGGACATTTTTTGTAGTAGAACTCTGTCTGAAAGTCATATACACCAAGGATGGCTTGAGGTTGAGTAATTTTCAATTTTGAGTGCAACGTTGTGATTGAGTGCAGTGTTGTTGTGTTAAGGCTATTACACCTGTCACACCACATTGCAGGTGCCCTAAAACACTTTCCCCAAGATGTCCTAAATTCCTCACTCATGGGACAATAAGCTATCAAGAACATGGCGTCCTGGGAAGGATTTCAACAAGGTGGGAACTCTAAACAATGAGAGCCAGTTGCACCTCATATGTAAGACGAAGGAACATTGGTTGGTTTTGCTGGCTGCAAATCCTCACTTGACACAGTGCTGAAAGTGGAGTGAGTGGATTGTGTTGCTTCATGAGAAGCTCTAAACCATGAGTCATTTATAACTGTGTTAAGCACGGAATTAATATAAGTCCCCCACAGGTCAGGGCTCGCCGAGACAATTCTGCTGCAGATTATGTTACACCTGCATCACCTGTCGAGGAATAATCTTAAAAAAATGTTTTCATTTTTCATTTCATTTGTGAAGGTTACCAAAGAACACAAACGCTAACTTGTTATCCCACTTTAAGAGCCCGCATGCATTTCCAACAGAGCTCTACATGCTGCGTCAATCATGCAACACTTGACTGTGACTTGAAGCAGAAGGAGACAACTGGGAAAGTCCCCAAATGCTGCCTTAAAACCACAGACCACATTCATTTAGCATGCAAAGCCCCAGTTCAAAACAATCCAGCTCAGCAGTTAACATGATAAATCACGAAATCTCTGAACCACGCTAACCGTCTGCGGCTTGTTGTTTTGTATATGCGCAACGCAAACTGTACCACTTATAAACAAATGCATGCATTAGCCAACACCCAGTGAAAGGTCTTTTATTTGGCTTGGACAGGGTTGCTTTCAGGATACTGGTGCACATCCCAGATCCTAGAGGGAAGCTCACTGGTAGGTGACAGATTTATTTAAATATTAACTCGCAAGCTGGCAAACAGTCTCTAGGAGTGAGTTTGCACAGTCTCTGTTAGATAAAGGCAAATAAACACACCAGTGTCACTATGCCTACATTCATGGTCTCTTTATTGAATTCTAATTTAAGACATTTACAATGGAAGTCAGAAATGTGTTGAGTAAACTACTATGCAAAAGTTGGACAGGTTTCATAACAGTAAAGTTTTTTGTGATGCAGTTACTCTATACATTTAACTGCCGCCTGATGTTTAGTAGGCAATCAGTCATGAAACTTTACCTGTTGTTCTTTTTTTTTTATCTAATGCATTTTATGATACCTGCTGTCTATGTTGTAATACTGCATTATGTGTTGTACTCGATACAATTTGGATTTGTGTACCTGTTTTTGACGGTGTATGCAACATGCTCTAAGTGGCATTTCTCACAATATTTAAAACAGGTTACTAAGGATGCAAACTGAGCCACCCAAAATTTCCTTCTTTAGAAACCCATCTGGCCCCAACCCAAAACCAATAAATCTGGGCTTAGGAAAAGAGCAAACAATATAGTCGCTGTGACCACCAATAGATAGAAAACAACAAGCTTTCTGTATTAAATTAGGGCCTATAGAAAGCAAATGCAGTCCACAGAGAGAAACTAAGACAAGGCCCACTTAAGGGGAAAGGCAGTGCTTTCAATGCATGTCAACAAGTAGCGGAAGAGAACTCCTAATGGGGCTAGAACTGCCACTGGTGTGCATGAGGAAAAACATGTCTCGTCGGGCTATGGCATGCAACCACTTGCTAGTGAGGGCAATGGCGTGAACTCCTTAGCAAGTCCGGGAAATGATACTCGCAGGGCACGCAGACCTTCTCCTAAACCTTTCCACTAGATGGGTTCCATATGGTCTGCAGATAGTAATGGCATTATTATAGCAACCTCATTGCATTTTTGTGTTTAGAGCATTGTGTCGTCCCAAAATCTGGGTAAAACCGTTAACGTGCCATGGCACCAGACGGGTTCCACATTTGTTGGTGCTGGTCTGTGGTTGGGCTTAAATGATAGACTGTGACCAGGACCTGTTATTGCGTTTATGGTTACTGTAAAGGGTTCGGCTCGGGCACTATTACCAGAAAAACAGGATGCGAATGAGGTATTGCTAGAATCTACTACCTAAAAACAAATTTTAATTTTCCACTGTTAAAGCATTCATGAACAAAACCTGAAATATAAAAATGGGACAATTTACTGTCCCTTGGACTTTATGGACATCTGCGAGTGAAAGCCACCAGACTCCACATTAATTTTTCTATATTTGACTGAGCTAACCAATGGCGTGCCTCAGGGTTCAGTGCTTGGCCCTTTTTTTCGATACACAAAACCTTACTCTACCAAATCAAAATACGAAAAATCCACTGTAAAGATATTATTATATCATATATACACATTGAAATATTGTCTCCCATGATTAATGTATAAACTGTTGCTTTAGTTTGTCAAGTCCACAGGAACAAAAGTTCCCATAATTATGAAAGCACCTGTTCATGTGCAGTAAACTAAATTTTCTCTTACAGTTTTAACAATAATACTTTGGAAATGAAAAGATAAATTCAAAATGTGGAAATAAATGCATTTTGAAGCTAAAAGGCCCTACATTACAATCCAGTTCAATTTGCTAATTGGCTGGTGTCAATGTAAATAACCCCACTCTCTCTTCCTCTCCCTTTAATGTCATTATCAACTGTTTACAGTGATACTTACATAAACCGACCTTGGTACATCTTAACTCTCTGGCCCTACATCCAGGACTTCTTCCTGTCATTGCCCGGCTGTTATCTAACTGCTGTTTGGTGAGGTATGCTCAGGATAAATGATCACAGTCATTTGTTCCTGGCTACTTCGCAGAAGTCATTTGACCCATTTTCCCCAGGCAGATCCCATAAAGCTAATCCTCTCGGTGAGAAAACATGTGTGCCCACTTACATGATAATCAGTCTGAATATAAGCTGAGTTGGGGGCTGGATACTACTTGTGGAGTTAAGGTAAGATGGGCTTTGACAGTTAAATATAGCACAACAGAGCTGTGTTCCAAAACCTAGTAAGCTGCCTACCTAGACAGCAACACAAAGATGCTTCATGTCAGTAGGCAACATAAGTCTCAGGCCTGTCCTAATACACATTTGTAGTCAGGCATATTTCCTTAATAGAAAAGTATTTTGCTCATAACTTTGACAGAACTATGCCAGAATGTTCCCTGCATCAATACAACACGCAACAACGTTTTACTACCAATTTTATATGTAATATCTAATTAATTTAACTTAAACTAGAAGGTTTTCGCAATTTCAAAATCTCACATCTTTGGGGCACATGAGTTTCTGAATATGATGAATGATGGGAATAGCACTCCAAAGAGGTACAAGAGACTGTGTGGATTTAGTGTGCATTAAAGGATTAGTTCACTTCCAGAATAAAAAAATACAGATAATTTACTCACCCCATTGTCAGGTTTTTGAGGAAGACATTCCAGGATTTTTCTCCATACAGTGGAATTCAATGGGAGCCAATGAGTTGAAGGTCCAAATTGCAGTTTAATGATAGCTTCAAAAGGCTCTACACAATCCCAGCCAAGGAATAAAGGTCTTATCTAGTAAGCGATCGGTTACTTTCTAAAAAAAAAATCAATTGAATAAAAGCTCTCGTCTTGCACGAGCTCTGCGATGCGTGTCTGGGACTTCCGTAACCATGTTGGAATAGTCACGAATATTTAGTTCTTCGTCTGTGTACTCTGGTTCAAAAAGGTAGGTTGGGTAAAAACTCCATCTCATTTCTCCTCCAACTTCAAAATCATCCAACATTGTTGTTTTATTTTTATTTTTTTTTCAAAGGCCATTTGACTTTCTTTGCACGTTTGCTTTGTAAACACTTACGATTTCAACGTGATTATGTAATGCGGGAAGTCAAGCTAGTGCAAGATGAGCATTTGTGGTTAAAAAGTATAACAATTTCTATTATTATTATTATTATTATTATTTTTTAGAAAATGACCAATCGTTTTCCCAGATAAGACCCTTATTCCTTGGCTGGGATCATGCAGAGTCCTTTGAAGCTGCACTGAAACTGCAGTTTGGACTTTCAACCCGCTGGCCACCACTAAAGTCCATTATATGGAGAAAAATCCTGGAATGTTTTCCTCAAAAACCTTAATTTCTTTTCGACTGAAGAAAGAAAAACATGAACATCTTAGATGACATGGGGGTGGGTAAATTATCAAGAAATGCACTGAGCTTTGGCATTTTTTCCAACTGGGACAGTCTTGCGCACTTACTGTTGTGTACGAAACCACAAATGTGGGTATTTGGGACAGGCCCCTTCTTTTGGGTGAAATTCTATCCCTTACAAAAAGTTTATTCAAATATGCTATTAGTATACTTCTTTTAAATCAAAAATAGGAAAGTATACTTTCAGAATATGTACTTCTCAGAAATATACTTAAAATGACATTTAAGTATACTTGATTTATACTTAGAAAAAGTCCAAGTATATTTGAGCTAGACTTGTGCTAGTGGCGCTATTGCACATCTTCTATACAGAATTTCCAAAACACAAGTGAAGAAGAAAACAAAATGCTTCCACATGTAATCATCAGACATAAAACAGCATCAAAAAAAACAGCATCAAAACCACAGATATGTAAAACTGTGTAACGTTATGGAATAAAATGTTGACCCAGGAAGAGGTTATAATGACTGTCAAGCTTCAAGCTTTGGGGTGTTGATCAACTCCATCTACGTTTTGATTATTATGAATAGTCTTTTTTTAGCTTTTTGTTCAAAATGTTGTTTATTTATTTATTTTTTATTTATGCAACTTACCCACATTCAAGTGTTTATAAAAAAAGAATGCATGAAGCTAGAATAAAATGTTTTTGTTTACAAGCAGATGCCTTGTTCCTTCTTTTGATGTTTTGTATATTCAGATATTCATATAACAAAATATATACAAATTAATACCTAAATAGGGATATAATAGTATACTTGAAGTATGATTTAAAGTTCACTTAAAGAAAACTTACAGGCATACTTGCAGTATGAAACTATTAAACTAGTAGTTTACCTAGACTATACTTTAAAGTGTACTAAAAATGCATAAAAAAGGATTCAATTAGTAAACTAGTACATTAGTAATCAGTATACCTATAAGTCCACTTTTAGTATACTTGCAGTACAAACAGTAAACATGGATGCAAACTAGTTGTGTACGCAAAGTTTACTTCTGTTATATTGGCCAATTTAGTCCCAAGGAGTATTTAAATAGTACATTTTAAAGTATACTACTAGTACACTGATATTTGTATGCCTACTACATAAATTATACTTAAAAATATACTTGAACTTTACTTAAATATACTTAATAAAATAAACTTGAAGTATACTTCTTTTTGGTAAGGGATGGCAACATTGCAAGTACGCAATCCCAGAATGCAGTGGAAAATGAACCTCCCAAATCAGTCACTGAATTTCAGTTATGCTGCCTTAGAAGGGAGCTGCCTATGTAGACATCAAGACAGCTTGCTAAAGCTATTCCAAGGTGTTGTGGTCTGTGCAGACTGCAGGTTTAGTCAGGATAACACATTGAAGGTACTCAGGGACAAATCACGATGGAATATGCCAGACTCCGAGAGCTTGCTATAAATACCTATTCAACACAAACATCACTGAAAGCTATTTAAAGTTCTTAGTTATTTTTTAAAGAGCTTGTAATATTGCCTGGACGCCTTTAAGTATATAAAAGATTTATTTTATAAGCAAAATAACCAAGCTGTTAATGAGTGTAACAAGAGGACCAAAATATCCAAGGAATGAGGTTGGCCTTGGGAACAAATTAATACTGAGCGGTACTTTAGCATGCACAACACGAACAGAAACCTAATAACACTTTTACTAGTTTCTACCGCCAGTAACACAGAAGCTTTGCGGTCTGATGGCTTTATTGTTGCATGAGCAATTGAGCTGTTGTTTTAATAGAGTTGTTGTTGATAGCAGAAGCGACTGGAATGTTTGTGTTTTGGCATTTCTTCACCTCCATACAAGGGCAAATGTTGGTTATCCAAAGCTGTATATTGTTTTACAAGAGTTGAAATTACAGCATGCAATAACAAAACCAAACTAGATGAGCGGTGCTCAATGCACAACTTACTGCCACAAACCCAAATGTGTTAGGACGTTGCCATGCAGTTGCTAACATGTTCTGAATGGTTGTTAGCAGCGGCGGGGATTTTTTATCCACCTTATCTTTCAACGCAGATGTAAGGCGTTTGCTTTGAATGTGAGAGACTTCCAGTTCATTGGCCGCTATAAGTAAATAATTAGAAGAATAACAAATTGCAGTAAACAGTAACAGCTGTGTTCATGATTATGATAATGAATTTTATAATAACAATTTGCAATATCAAACATCATAATGAACTGTTTTTGTACATAACTGGAAGCAAATGACACCAGAAGCCTTGCAAATTCAAGTTACAAATGGCCGCACTTGGTCTAATGTTAAAAAAGTGGATATAGGCCTATTTGTGACACTGGACCACAAAATCAGTCTTTAAGTACCACAGGTATATTTGTAGCAATGCCCCAAAATACATTGTATGGGTCAAAATCATCAGGATACTGAGTCAGGATTATGCTCCATGAAGATATTTTGTAAATTTCCTACCATAAATATATCAAAACTTAATTTTTGATTAGTAATATGATTAGTAATAGTAATTTATGATTAGCTCAATATTCTGATTTTTTTTTGCACCCACAGATTCCAGATTTTCAAACAGTTGTATCTCGGCCAAAAATTGTTTTGTCCTATCTTAACAAACCATACATCAATGGAAAGCTCATTTATTCAGCTTTCAGATGATTTACAAATCTCAATTTCAAAACATGGATCCTTATGACTGGTTTTGTGGTCCAGGATCAAATGTATTGACATCTGTCTTAATGTAAACACCAACACCTGTCGTCATAGTAAATAAGTGGAGAAAACACGCAGAAATACAACAGACCATGACTATTATACATACATGAACGGAGAGCCCCATTCCATTTACCATCTACTTACCTGAGTAAACAAACTCTGTTCCTTCGTTTCGACATTTAAATAAGAACATATTTCATGTTGTGAAATTCATTAATTTGTATTTTACCGATATTTCCGCAAGAACAAGCTTCTCTTTAACTTTTATCTTAACAAGCAGGTTCGGTGATACGTGATATTGAACGCTGATTGGCCTAAATTGTTGTTCCTCACAGATGATTGGTTACGCGAATGGAGGCAGATTCAAACTTTTCCCACAGCATTTTGGATGGAAGCAGTTTCGATGTGTTTATTTAATCGGTCAGTTTAACTATGAAGGTTCAGCTGTACATGTGTGCAATAGCCTACATACAGTTCATATTGTCAAAAAAATGTGTGAGCTACCTCGACTCAACAGATAGCTTTTGTGAACAGATCATGTTTTCCGCTCATCGTTAATAATAACAGCACTAAAAAGACTAATGAACATCAGTAGTATTTTAATATGTACAGTAACGTAACTGTACATTTGTACATACATTTGTCATGTATTCCAATAAAACAGCTGGTGAACAACACATGAACTTATAGGAAATTAAATGTCAATGTCCATAGAATAAATGCATTATATTTTAACATTTATGTCTTACTGAAAATAGTAAAAACTCAAAAAGTCACATACAGGCATAGTTCAGGAAACAAGCATGGATAAACAAGTGGGTAATTCAGATCATAAGTCCAACACTTCAGTACAATACACTTGAAACAACAAAGGCCCATTGAAAATCGTTTGTTATGTACAGGTGCAAGAGTGCGTTCACCAGTAATACGGTACAATGTTTACCCATTGTTCACACATACAATATGGGTCCGCTGCCAGATGCAAAAACATCCTACAGGGAACAATTAATATCATACGAACAATGCTTTCGCTAGATTAACCTCTGCCATTCACATTCTAATGCTTGGGACAAAGGCACCAGAAATACATTCAGCGAACTAGTCCAGCCACAGCATTACAATTCTCAGCTCCAAATGCAACGTAGATGTATCCGTGTCGCGTTCTGCCGTTTCGAACGGGGTCTCTGACGCACACGTCCGTTCAAGGTCACCAGGGCCGTTTATTTTTCCCTTCGCTTCTGCAGTCCGTCAGCGTGACTTTTAAAGGGAAGTGCAGCTGTCCATTGAGTCAGGCGAGAATTCACAGGTGCCTGTCTATCAAGCTCTATGGACGTGGGCCTGTTTCTTCCGTTGTGTTCCATTATAAACCGTCCTGACAGATCGGTACGATGTGAAAGTATCTGATGTATTTGCAACGGAGCTCATTTCACCGTGCCACCTGCGACCAAAATAGGAAATTATTTGTGACTTTCCCATTATTCGCGGTCAGTCTCAGTGGAAAATACAGTGGAAAATGCCAAAACAAAAAAGAGGCTTCTGTTTTAATTGTGGTCTGTTTATATGCGGGCAGGACACTTCAAAGTCGCCCATTCAAAGTCGTTGGAAAGAAAAATTTACCGTAATATTCTCTGAGCAATGTAAATTGCTCTGTTTACTCCGAGCGTGGCCTCCAAATGACACTGTTGAACCCCAAACTCTCTGTAGCATGTCTAGGAAAGTCATCAAATAAGAAATCCCTGGCAATCGTCCGCAGTCTCTCCAGACCCTTCTGGCAGTTGTGTGTAATAAAGTTGTGGAAAGGAGCTGTTTTCAAATTGTAAATTCCTTTCGGGTATTAGCTCAAATATGCCCATTTGAGGGTCAACAAAAATGCTGCTGGTCAACTTCTGAGCACAGAAAAATGGGATGATTGTTAATATATAAGCAATTTAATTTTCCACACAAAATCCAACTGATTGATTGATTACCAAATACATGAACAAACAAAAAATAAAAAAAATCATTCAAATTATGCTATTTCCCATATTGCTAAGGTGTTGTTGCAGGTTGCCAGGTATTCGTTCACTCTCAGAAATAAAGGTACAAGAGCTGGGGTGGTACCTTTTCAAAAGGTACATGTTTGTACCTAAATAGTCTATTTTGGTACCTTAAAGGTACATTTTAGTACTTAAAGTGCACATATTAGAACCTAATAGGTACAAAATCCATAGATCACTTGATCTGGAAAGCATCTGATGTGTACAAACATCTGACAGATGTCTGTAAGATGCCAGTTTTATATACATTCTAAATCATAAACATCTTAAAGACATCTAATAGATCTGCTAATAAAAACGTCCTATAGATGTATTGCAGATGAGCAAACAATCTAAAAAATACATCTTCCAGATGTAAATGCAGACGTCAAATAGACGTCTCCATGATGTATATGTGCTATCAGGGAAGTGAACCTTTTGAAAAGATACCGCCCCAGTGACAGCTTTTGTACCTTCCCTGATACACATATGCATCACGGAGACGTCTATTTGATGTCTGCATTTACATCTGCAAGACGTATTGTTTGCTCATCTGCAATTCGTCTATAGGACGTTTCCTATCAGATGTCAAATAGACGTCTATTAGATGTCTTTAAGATGTTTATGATTTAGAATGTATGTAAAACTGACATCTTACGGATGCCTGTCAGATGTTTGTACACAGCAGATGCTTTCCAGATCAAGTGATCTTTAACAGACTTCTTGCAGACGTATATGTGCTAACTGGGTTTATTTCTGAGAGTGTGTGTTATAATAAAAACATAATAGTACATTAATACATTAATAAATCATTCTAAAAAAAATCCTTTTTTTTTTTTTTTACAGATTTTATTGTTTTTTTTTATTTAGGGTAGTACTTTACCTTAATTCGCCATCGTGATGCCAGTGTGTTACATTTTAAATTGTTATTTAAATTTTAGTTAGTTCAAACTTTAGTAATATTTAGTAATTTTTTAAATATATATATATTTTTTTTTTATTTCATCTTTAGTTTTAGTAATTTTAGTAATTAAGCTAAAATGCTAAAAATATGAAATGAAATTTCAGTTAATGCTTTTTTTAGTTAACAATAACAACCTTTCTTTGTAAAATCTTATGTAACTATAATGTGCGTGTTTTCTTTATGCTTTAAATCACATGTATTTATAAAGTGCTTTTGTGAGTGAAGTATGAGAGACATTCATCTCCAGCAGCAGTTATTGTATAAGCCTGTTTCTTGTTTGTAACAGCACCTGATCTCACTCAACTCAAAGCCGGTTTTCATCAGAATCTTGTCTGAATACTGGCCAGGATGATAAATCTGATTGTAGGCCTGTCTGTTTGAGGAAAATTAAATCAAAGTTTAAAGATACAGAGCAGCAACAAAATCACTCGAATAACAGCACGCCATTGTTTATCAGTTTACCGACAACTATTTACAATACCAGTGCGATTTTGATTTTATGTCTGCTATTTAAAAAATAAAATCAAGGAAATTCGAAACAATTATATGTCGAGGAATCCATTTAAATTGTTTTTTTATTGCATTTTTGTGAGTTAAAAACAAGCAGACCACAGACGCTACTGTTGTTTGACACAGCAGAGATGTAAATCTCTGATTTTATGAGAAAATAATTTGTTTACTACATTTCTTTGGATGCGATACTGATACAAACACTGTCTGGATGCTTTAAAGTTTCCACGCTGACATATTTATGGCCATATACACATTTAACGACTCTGACAAATTAAATACACATGGAAGCTATCACCAATGTGTGATAAAATGCATGTTTGTTGCATATGGATATGAATAAACAATCAAAAATAAAACCTAAAAAGAAACATAAAATCCTACTCTAAATAAAATAAATGCATTAAAAATCAGTTGGTTTTGTTTTGCATGCTTGGTTCTTTAATTATTTTAGATTCCTGCATAAGACACGGACACACTACAGTAAAAAAGAATTACCCACCCATATATTTACTCTGTTCATGCAGAGATGAGTAACAATTCAAATTGACACACCTGTGCAAATATGTTCCTGAGGTCAATAAATCACACTAACGCTACATCCAAAAACAAATGGACTTTGCACTGACTTGGCAGCATCTTTCTTTGCACATTAGTATAACATCTTACAGTCCATGTGCCTATGTTTAGCGCTGCTATTTCTAGCTTAGGAGGATTGCTGGACACTCCAGCCAATCTAAGATTAGAACCGCAGGTCTTTGATGTCATGTCCCTCACGGCCGTAAGCCATTTTCAACAGCCTGAGACATGTTTTTCACATTAGTTAGTAGGAAAAACCAATCCTGAAGGATGATGTGGATTCAAAGCCCAGTTCTCAGCCAAAGAGAAGGCCATGTACTAAAGGAAGATAGCAGGTTCAAGAAGCTAAGAACAATCAACAACACTTATAATGTTGAATAATGTTCATTTAATTGATTTTCATTTAATTTACTTTTACTTTTTATTTGTAAGCTTAACATTTATAGGCTTAATATAACATAAATGATGTCTCTTACTGAAATATGTAGTAGAAAACCCATGAAGGATTTACGTTATTTAAAAGATCCACATAATTTTATACATATTTTGGACTATGGGGGGTGCCATTATTTTGATGACATCAAATGGTTGCACTTGGTGAACTATTGGCGCTACCTGTTTCTATTTTTACCGCAACACAAGTCAGAAAATAAAATACTGATACAATGACCACAGCTTCTGAAAGAGCTTACAGGTGGTGATGGATATAAGCGTAGGCTTAAACCAAATGCCGTACCATCGATATTTCCCAACAAGGAGTCTAAACGCCCTCGGATATCGAGTGAAATCCATGCTGAGAAACTCCTTCAGTGGCTACGGCGTCATGACAAGCGTTGGCATGTTTACATCGTGCCAGGATGGCATCTAGCGTTTCTTGTCTCTGCCATTTGTAAGCTCTTTCAGTAGCTGTGTTCTACTAAAAGCCTCAGAGGCATTAGGGCTAAAGTGGAGAGAACAAAGACGCGGGTCTTTAGAAAGTTTAATTTGTCCACAGGCGTCTTCCCATTTTTTTCTCTTCTTCTTATCGCTATAAGCACTGAAGACTTCCATCATTTATCTTATTGCCCTTTGACAGCTGCACAGTGTGGCATTGTATCAGTATTTTATTTTCGAAGTTGTGTCGAAGCTTTGTCCTTTAGTAATTGGTGCAATTCTCCTCCATTGTAAGTGTCTCACTGTTTTAGATAAAAAAAAAATAAAAAAAAAAGATTGGCATCTAGGGTTCCATGAAGAACCTTGAACATCCATAGAACCTTTCAAATGCAGAAAAGGTTATTTTTAGTCAAAAAAAGGTTCTTTTGAATTTTTCTTCATTTAAAAACTGTTCACTGGAAGGTTCTTTAGAGAACCAAAAAATGGTTCTTCTATGGCATCACTGCAAAAACACCTTTTTGGAACCTATATTTTTAAGAGTGCATGGTTATACTTGTGGTTTGGACGTCCTTATAAAATTAAAACGATTTACCAAAAAATGAGCAATGCATTTAGCCTGTTTCCGCCTCTAAATAAAAAATAAAAATAGGTAACTGCGACTTTATATCCCGCAATTCTGAAAAAAAAAAACAGTCAGGATTGCACGTTTTTATCTCACAATTCTGACTTCATATCTTTTCATAAGACAATAACTGATGAACTTGCAACAAAAATGGCAGAATTGTGAGATATAAATTCACAATTGTAAGAAAAACAGTCAGATTTGTGAGTTTTTATCTTTCAATTCTGACTTTATAACTCTTCACAAGACATTAAATGATGGACTGGAGTTGTGTGGATTATTGTGATATTTTTATCAGCTGTTTGGAGTCTCATTCTGACGGCACCCATTCACATCCATTGGTGAGCAAGTGATGTAATGCTACATTTCCCCAAATCTGATGAAGCAACAAACTCATCTACATCTTTGGATGGTCTGAGGGTGAGTACATTTTAGTAAATGTTCATGTTTGAATAAGCTATTACTTTAAAACTTCACAGATTTAATTATTGTTATCATCTTTGGTGTGCACATCCCTTTAAGCTTACTTTTTTAAACAAGGTCTGAGAGATTATTATTTTTGGTAATCTAAATATGCCACAAATGGTGTCAACTGAACTTCTGCAGCCATAACTTTTTACTTAGACAGTATATGGACAATATTACGCATACAGGCTGTGTCATTTATATATTTAATGCATTTTGTCATTTATAAGCACGCACCTGGAGGCCATTCTTATTGAATTGTTTCAGGTTCAGCTAACTGAATGAGCATGGAACTGCTCCAGTGTTTGTTATGTAATCAGCGCAAAGCCCAGGAACATGGTTGTAATATGAAATAACACACTAATGAAGAGGTAACCAAATTGTCAGGCTTTCTTTCTCGCAAAAATCTGAGTTTACTTAAAGGATCAATTGAAAATGACCAAAGAGAGTGCAAAAATACACCACAAATTCCATTTTAAAATGTATCCTTAAAAATTATCCTCTGTTTCCAGTGGATATTCCAGCACAGTAAATTTAAGACACATTTGGTCGATGTTAGAAAAATATTTAAACCACCTCAAGGCCATAGTTATATTTTTATCCAAATATTTGGACAAAATATTTTATCCAGTATTTGGCAACTTGGCATTCCTCAGTTCCTCCACAGAAAAGATCAAAAAAACTTGTCATTTAGCACATCATTTGTTTTGTCATTTTTTAAAACTACAAATAACATTGTACTGGTAATACATAATATTTTATTGTTCAAAGATTTCTACTTTTCATCATCTAGCATTTGTTTTTGCACAAGACCACTAGCCTGATGTTACAATAACACTATTCTGAGCTGCAGCCAGATTTTCTTACATCTGTCAGCTGTTCAGAACTGTGTTGCGTCTGGTCCGCTCCCAAAACTAGCTATATTTGGTTATCAACCACCTCCAGGAAGCTATTTTAGGCTGTGGGAAAAGTTAGGCCATCTTCATTGAGAACTCGCGTCACTGTCTCGCTAATGGGAAATACCCATATCATGGGAACATGTTATTTCGGTGTTCTTTCTCCAAACAACTGCTCTGTTTTTGGAGTGGCACTCTTTGTTTTGACCCGGCAGACCGTTTAACACGTCATTGAAATGGTAATTGAATTGTGAATTTGATGTTAATTGTGGGGAACATAATTACGCGAGATGAAACGCTTCCACTCGAAGCCGCACAGAACAACAGCGCCTCCCTACGGAACAACAGATTGTGAGGTTGAACGTGACATTGGCTCCATCTGCTGGTCATACCTAAGTATAGCACAATCAATAGGAAACCTACATGAATAAACCCTTGTGCGTCCATTTAAAAGTTGTTACACAGAAGACAAAAATATTTGTCAAAAAACGGTTACAATCATAGTATATATTAAATTTTTTTAATATAAATTTTTAATATATATTTATATTATAAATACATTTTCCCCACTTTCACTGACAAAGATCCTTTTACCATAACTGCCAAAAAAAATAAATAAATAAATAAAATAAAATAAAATAATAAAAATAAAAACAATTCAGGAGTTTAACCCTTTAAATGTCAGTTTGTTTACATTGTGCTACATATTTTATATAAAATGTAAAAAAATTCTCTCGCTCCCTCTCTCGATATATATATATATAATTTCCCATATGCTTAGCAGATTTATTATTAATATTATTATTATTATTATTATTACTATTTCAGTATTGTTATTAGCAGCAACAACATTAATTTTGATGCATTACTTTTTAAATAAATAAATAAATAGTATAATAAAATTAAAATAACATAAAATAAACACAGTAAAAGTTTTTGAAGCCTATTAACAAAGGCCATTTTGGCCCATGTTTGACATGACAAAAAAATAAAAAATAAATAAATAAATAATAATAAAAAAATAATAATAATCTAATGCATTTATCATGATTTTATTTGCATACAAGAGAAAAAAAAAAAAATTGTTTACATTAAATTAAATTAAATTATTTAAAAAAGGCCTTTTTTGCAAAGGCTTGACATGATAATGAAAAAAATAGTGGTGTATTTTATTATTATTTTTTTTTTATCATTATATTTTTAATAAAATAAAATAAATGCATAATCACTAAATTTTATTTTTATAGTTAAAACTTTTCATAAGGAGGTCTCGCTTTGGTGACTTGTTTTGCAGAACTTATTATGCATATGAAAACCCAAACCCATCTCATTAATTTCTGTTACACCGGCTTCCCTTGTTTCCCTGGGGATCTTCAGCGCCAACCTTGCACCCAGTACAAGCGTGCGCTGGGCGCCTCACCCCAGGGGTTCACGAGCAAACCGGGTGCCAGTTCGTGCCGGTAAAACCGGATGCTGCACCGCGGCACAACCACAGCAGCAGACACGTCCTTCGCGGGAATTGCGTTTAGCGAAGTCCTAGTCACAGACTGGCCGAATATAGTTTCACGGGGAAGCTTCACCCGACCGTCGGTATTTAACTTACCTTTCCGTCCTGCAGTTAAACACACACTGACTGATTGAGAGAGAGAGAATTACACACATATGAGACTGAAGGCGCGAATCTTTAGAACGCTGGTCTCTGTGACGTCACGAAGAGTGGCGCTGTTACTCAGGAGATCAAATACACGTTCTATTACCGTATTGCTAAAGATTTACATTATACAGGTCTCAAACAGAAATACATATAGTATCAAGACGCGATATTAATATAATTATTAATTAAAATAACTGTTTTCTATTGCAATATATTTTATGTATTCCTGTAATGGCAAAGCTGAATTTTCAGCATCATTACTCCAGTCTTCAGTGTCACATGATCCTTCAGAAATCATTCTAATATGCTAATATTCGCTAATCATATCTAATATTTGCTGCTTAAGAAACATTTATTATTATCCGTGTTGAAAGCAGTGCTGCTTAATATTCTTTTACGGATATCATGATACACTACCATTCAGAAGTGTTTTTTTTTTTTATCAAATACGTATCTTCTGCTCACCAAGCCTGCATTTATTTTATCCAAATTAGGGCAAAAACAGTAAAATTGTGAAATATGTGTAAGAATTTAAATAACTGTTTTCTATTTTAATATATTTTAAAATGTAATTTATTCCTGTGATTTTGCTGCTCAAAATCATCATTATTATTATTATTAATACTTAAAACAACCAAGTAATTTTTTTCAGGATTACTTTATGAATAGAAAGATCAAACTATCAGCATTTATTTGCAATAAAAAAAAAGCTTTTGTATTTTTTTTTGTAATTATACACCATACCATTCAAAAGCCTGAAGTCAGTTATTTTCTACTTATATAAATTAATAGTTATTTTAAATATAAAAAATATTTCAAAATTGTACTGTTTTGCTGTACTTTGGATTAAATAAATGCAGGCTTGGTGAGCAGAAGAGACTTCTTTAAAAACCTTACTATTCAAAAACTTTTGACTGGTAGTGTATGCAGCAAAAACTATGTTTAGAAGTATACTAATAAAAACCATTATACATAAATGAAAATAATTAAGCAGCCAAACAGTATATGAGAACTTCTGATTCCTGAAGGATCATGTGATGCTGCTGATCAGTAATAATACTGAAAATGTAACTGCAATTTTAAAAATAAAACAGCAATGACAGTAATAATATTTCACAATATTACCGCTCTTACTGCATTTTTGATCAAACAACTTTGTAACCAGAAACAAATATTTTTAAAAAATCGTAATTAATCCAAACCTTATATATGCATAAAAATTGCATGCATTTAAAGAAAATGTATTTACTCCTATTATATCCCAACATAACACTGTTTATACAAAAAACAAACAAAAAAAAAATTTACTAATATCTCAATGTTGAGGTAATGATGTACTTAATGTGCATACTCTGAGATGTTTTGTAGAAAAGTCTCTTCGTGACAAATCAAAGATTTTATTATATAATTGAAACCAGAAGTCATTTGAAAAAGGTCAAACTTCAGGAATTTTAATGACAGTCACAAAACATATGGCGCAAATGAACTGCCAATACGGGTTTCCAAAACGTAAAACAAAAGGTCAGCTTGCAAAACAAACAGATTTACAGCTCCGTGGTTCCAAAAACGAAAAAGTCGTCCACTTAAAAGTCCACCCACTTGAAGAATTTAGAGTCCAAAAGAATAATTCGGTAGGTAAGTGGTGTACAACTCAAGGAACTTAGTTATCCGACTCTTAGCGGTGGAGCCACTAACACAACTCCATCCCCTCGAACAAACAGCATGGGAATGTTCCGCTTTGTTGACTGCAAAACAAACATGTTACACATGTTAACAATACTTGATGGCTTGAATAAAATAAATTTGTACAAAAAGAAAATGAAGTGTCATTATTTTGGAAAAGAGGATTTATGTTATATTTATTTTTATTTTTAAAGTCTAGACTGGTATTTGTTTTTATATACTGACCAAAATTATAAACTTTTGTTTTTGCCCCCATTTTCCATGAGCTGAACTCAAAGATCTAAGACTCTATGTACACAAAAGGCATATTTCTCTCAAATATTGTTCACAAATCTGTCTAAATCTGTTTTAGTGAGCACTTCTCCTTTACCAAGATAATCCATCCACCTCACAGGTTTGGCATATCAAGATGCTGATTAGACAGCATGATTATTGCACAGGTGAGCCTTAGGCCGCGATCACACCGAACGCGTTTTTGCAGCGAGAGGCGCCTTTTTTGAATTGTTTTCTATGGGCAGTGAGCGTTATGCGCGCTGTTTATGCGCCACGGGCGCCTCGCGTTTTAACCGCCTGCTGCGCCTCGCGTTTTTGCCGGAGCGCTCTGAGCGCCTGAAGTTGAAAAAGCAGCAACTCTGAGCAGAAAAGCGCCCGACGTCATCGTGGTTTTTTCCATTGTCCAATCGAATGAATGGAGAGGCGGGCCTTCTGTTGTGGTGACGAAAGTTTTACCGGGGCCTACGGCTGGCCACAATAAAAGGCCACTCTAAAATGTGCAGTTTTACTGTATTGGGGGGGGTCCAAAAACCAGTCAGTATCTGGTGTGACCAACATTTGCCTCACGCAGTGCAACACATCTCCTTCGCAAAGAGTTGATCAGGTTGTTGATTGTGGCCTGTGGAAAGTTGGTCCACTCCTCTTCAATTGCTGTGCGAAGTTGCTGGATATTGGCAGGAACTGGAACACACTGTTGTATACGCTAATCCAGAACATCCCAAACATGCTGAATGGGTGACATGTCCGGTGAGTATGCTGGCCATGCAAGAACTGGGATGTTCAACTTCCAGGAATTTTGTACAGGTCCTTGCAACATGGGGCTGTGCATTATCATGCTGCAACATGAGGTGATGGTCGTGGATGAATGGCACAACAATGGGCCTCAGGATCTCGTCACGGTATCTCTGTGCATTCAAAATGCCATCAATAAAATGCACCTGTGTTCGTTGTCCATAATATACGCCTGCCCATACCTTAACCCCACCGCCACCATGGGCCACTCGATCCACAACGTTGACATCAGCAAACCGCTCACCCACACGATGCCATACACACTGTCTGCCATCTGCCCTGTACAGTGAAAACCGGGATTCATCCGTGAAGAGAACACCTCTCCAAAGTGCCAGACACCATCAAATGGAAGCATTTGCCCACTCAAGACAGTTACGATGACGAACTGCAGTCAGGTCGAGACCCTGATGAGGACAACGAACATGCAGGTGAACATCCCTGAGATGGTTTCTGACAGTTTGTGCAGAAATTATTTGGTTATGCAAACTGATTATTGCAGCAGCTGTCCTGGTGGCTGGTCTCAGACGATCTTGGAGGTGAAGATGCTGGATGTGGAGGCCCTGGGCTGGTGTGGTTACACGTGGTCTGTGGTTGTGAGGCTGGTTGGATGTACTGCCAAATTCTCTGAAACACCTTTGGAAACGGTTTATTGTATAGAAATGAACATTCAATTCACGGGCAACAGCTCTGGTGGACATTCCTGCAGTCAGCATGCCAGTTGCACGCTCCCTCAAAACTTGCGACATCTGTGGCATTGCGCTGTGTGATAAAACCGCACATTTTATAGTGGCCTTTTATTGTGGCCAGCCTAAGGCACACCTGTGCAATAATCTTGGTATGCCACACCTGTGAGGTGGATGGATTATCTCAGCAAAGGAGAAGTGCTCACTAACACAGATTTAGACAAATTTGTGAACTAAATTTGAGAGAAATAGGCCTTTTGTGTACATAGAAAAAGTCTTTGATCTTTGAGTTCAGCTCATGAAAAATAGGGGCAAAAACAAAAGTGTTGCATTTATAATTTTGGTCAGTGTAGATTTTTTTTGTTGCTGCTGTTATAATGCTTTATATTTGTTGTAATTGCTCTTTATGACTTAGATAATACTAATTATAATTTTAAATTCTCAGACTGAAACAAAATACAGATGATACTTACAACAGACTGACGTAAAACCAATTAGGATTAATCGTTTACATCAAGTTTAATTTATCAGTTACCTTATAAATCTCCTCATATGTCTCCTCATCGATTTCTACAGTCGTTACCGTCTCTTCAACATCTCCGAGGATCATGTTTAAGTGCTGGTCATAGGCCTAATGTAACAATGTAACATGAGAAAAAAAGAAATAATTCAACACGTGACACACGTGACGCATATAGAAAATGATTTTTGTTAATAAAATTAAAATAAAATAAACGTTAACTGAATAAAATAAAGAAATATATACAAATAAAAAAAGCAACAATTCTGATTTCCATTTTATTTATCTTAATGTATTAAAATAAATAAAACTAAAGCTGGAATGAAAAATGAATGAAAACGACAGACATACACTACCAGTCAAAAGTTTTTGAACAGTACAATTTTTAATGTTTTTTAAAGACATCTCTTCTGCTCACCAAGCCTGCATTTATTTGAGTACAGCAAAAACATTAAAATTTAAAGTAACTGTTTTCTATTTTAATATATTTCAAAAAGGTGATTTCCTGTGATTTCAAAGCTGAATTTTTAGCATTGTTACTCCAGTCACATAATCTTCTAATATCCTGATTTGCTGCTCAAAAAACATTAATATTTTTTTGATTTTATTATTATTATGTTGAAGTTGAGTAGAATTTTTGCAGAAAGTTCAGAATAACAGCATTTATCTGAAATAGAAATCTTTTGTAACATTTAAAATGTCTTTATCATTACTTTTGATCAATTTAAAGCATCCTTGCTAAATAAAAGTATTATTTATATATTTTTTAAATAAATTATATCACAAATTCTAATCTTTGGGTCTTTCTATTCATCAAAGAATCCTGAAAAAGTACTCAACGTTTTTAAATACTGATAATAATAATAATAATAATAATAATAAAATGCTTCTTGAACAGCAAATCAGAATATTAAAACGATTTCTGACGAATCATGTGACACTGAAGACTGGTGCAATGATGCAGAAAATTTTGCTTTGATAACTGGAATAAATTACATTTAAAAATATATTCAAAAATATATTTTTGCTGCATTACTGATCAAATAAATGTGATGTGGTGAGCTAAAGAAACTAATTTCAAAATTATTGTTCAGTAATAGTGGTAGTGTATAAAAAAAGAATAAAATGACAAAACCAAAATAATTAAGCTTTCACAAAAATTAAAATGAACCAAGTATGAACAACTACAATAGTATTACGTTAATATTAAAGTTAAAACAGATTCATTTAATTTAACATTATGTAGTAGCAAACAGATATTTAAAGGAATGAAATCTGCACATTAATAAACACGGGCATCTGAATGAATAAATGAGTGTTTAATCTCACGTGAAGTCTGCCGCGCAGTTCTCTGTCGTTTCTCATCTTCACGTAGATCCTCTCATCCAGACTCAACCGGATGAGATCCAGAGGCTCTTCTACGGTGTTGGTGGTTTGTTGCTGCAAAGTAAGTTTCAGTCATGTTGATATTTCCATTATAATAATATATGAAAACCCGTCTGAGAGCTGCTGGTTATAAACTGCCTCGACAAACTCGTGTGTTCAACAATGAAAACAACCGTTAAAATTCAGCTCTGCCATTATCAAACTATTACAGATATACACTCAGACATATAAAACAAAATAGCATACCTGCTCAGCGTCGTCCGCCATCTTTCAAAATGACCCAAAATGCTTTTTGCCTGTCTCCCACAATTCACTGGGCGGGAAATGTTTCCTCTTTAGACCAAAATGTTCCTCCAGAGGGCGCCTTACGGCCCAGAAAACTGAATGCGCCTTTGCATTTAAGTTTAAGGACGGATTTTGTGTTACAGGACAAATTTGGTGTAATATTTTAACAACTATAAATTCTAAGGAAGGTGTAACTGACAAATAAGTCAACATAAACCTTTCTAAAACACGTTTTAAACAACATCACATCCTTGTCCACTATAATTGGTACATTCTGATAAGCGGTGAGAAAAGTAACACCATTAAGGTGATTCTTCAAAAGCAATTATTTTTCACGTCTAATTGCAATAAATAAATTAATTAATTAAACGTAATAATGTACACTACACATCCGATTTGGTTTGCTAATTTATTAGAAATAGAAAAAGAAGATTAAAAAGAGTAACATTATTACAAATGAGTATTTTCATACAAACGTTTCTCGTTTCCATTTTCATTTACAAGCTACATGCATTCATGCGGAGGTTTGGGGGGTTCCAAATGCCAAAATGTAATGTAAAACATCACTGAATTGTCACTCACCAGTGTTGTGTAGTCTGGAGCCATTACTGTATTTTGTGTAGGTAGATCTGTGGTCACACAGTGATAAGGTCCTAAATCATCAATAGTGACATTATTTATGAACATATGAGGTTTTAAATTCTGATAAGCGGTGAGAAAGCAACACCATTAAGGTGATTCTTCAGCAGTGATTCTCTTTCAGTATATTTTGATAACATCGTTTTCACATCTAATTGCAAAAACACTCGCAATAATGTACACTACACATCCGATTTGGTTTGCTAATTTATTAGAAATAGAAAAAAAGATTCTTTCAAATAAGTATTTTCATACAAACACATAAAGCACAATATTCAGTAAATATCCTAAACAATATTCAGTTTAACTGTGAGAAAATGGTTTAGAATAATGTTATCAACACCTTGGTTAGTTAACACTTTCGCAAAGGTGAGAATTTGTGGTTCATCACTTGTAACACAAGAAAAACCAGTGGAACTTTTTTACAAGCATCTCTGAACACTTTACATGAGGTGAACTTAATGTGTTAGCCACAGGCAAGGGCGTTTCTAGGATTTGAAAATATCCTGGGGCGGTGACAAAACATCAGGGGCTAAAGGTGGTGGATGGGAGCTTGCATCATACTTACGTAAGATTTTATTAGACACAGGTGGGTGAACCTGGATCCTTCTAGGGAGGTCATACATTTCATATATTTTAAAGTTAAATTCATGAATCCGGTGCACTTTGAGAGTTAAAAAATAAGAGCTCCAAGTTAAGAAAAAAGGCTGATGACCTGACTCACCCCTCTTCAGACACTCTATAAAAAAACATCGGATCATGAACTGATGGTGAGAGCAAAGTCATTTTGTGCTTTCAATTTTAGTTCATTTGCCAAAGCAGTGGCACAAAACAACATTGTTACACTATGAAAAAATAGCAACAAAGTATTATAACAAAATTATAACTTTACAAACATACATTACTATTTCCAACTGTAATAAATATGCATTTACAGGTGCATCTCAAATAATTAGAATATCATGAAAAAGTTCATTTTTTGTTTGCAACTTATTTCAAAAACTGAAACATTCATATATTCTAGATTCATTACATGTAAAGTGTAACGCCACGCCAGCAGAGGGAGCCCTTACCCATGAACTGACTGTTGCTGCTCCCTCTGCTGCCTCGTTGGTTACTTCCTGTTTGGTGGCCATAAAAGGAGGCCTACACCAAACAGGAAGCATGAAGTGTTGTTTTGCTGTGTGGACTCTACTAAGCGTTTTCTCTTGTTTTCGCCACGGTTTTGTTTCATGTCATTGTTTTACCTTGTTTTTTGCCACAGTTTGCCTTGTTCCATGCCATATTTTTTGCCTTGTTTATTTGTTACTTTTTGGACTGCTCACTGGTATTTTGACGTTCTGTCTGTTTTTCTGGATTACGCTATTGTTTTGCCCTGGTTTACTCTGTTTGTTTGGAGATCGACCCTGCCTGTCTTGACCACGATCTGTGTAATAAAGCTCGCACTTGGATCTATCACGCTTCCCTGGAGTCTCCGTTACAGAATACTTTGCCTACCAAAGATCCAGCGGCTTCTACACAGATCACACCATGGACCCAGCATCATGCCTCGTTCGACTCCGCCAAGGTAACCGGCCAATTGAACAAGATGTTATGGAGCTCTGTCACTTGGTGGATTTTCAAGACAGCTTTCTTAAGGACATTTTCTTTTTTGGTTTGGACAAGGACATTTCAGTTAAACTGCCAAGACATCACCACCACTGGTCATTAATCCGTTATATTGACTATGCTTTGTTGCTGGCTGGATTGGCATTTACTGTAGGGATCGCCGATGATCAATCCTACCATCCTGCTGTACCAGCCACACCTAAATGCTCATATGTCATGTCCGGTATTGTCACTATCATGCCAGAGCCTTCTCATACCAAGTCTGTCAAGCCACAGCCTGCTCACGTCACGTCTGTCAAGCCACAGCCTGCTCACGTCACGTCTGCCAAGCCACAGCCTGCTCACGCCACGCCTGCTGCTCCAGGGCCTGCTCACGCCACGCCTGCCGCTCCAGGGCCTGCTCACGCCACGCCTGCCTGTCCAGAGTCTGCACCTGTCATGGCCGCCCTCCTACAACCAGCTCACAAGATGGCCGCCATCCCAGAGCCAGTCCACAAGATGGCCGCCATCCCCAAGCCTGTTCACAAAATGGCTGCCCCGTCTGAGCCTCATCAAGTCAGAATCATCTCATCCAAATCTCATCTTGCCATGTCTGCTGTACCCAAATCAAATCAAGTGATGCCTGATCCTCCGGTGTCAAGCCAAGACACAGCTGTTGTGCTCCACGAGTGAAGCCAAGTCACAGCTGTGCTCCACGAGTCAAGCCAAGTCACAGCTGTGCCCCACAAGTCAAACCAAGTCACAGCTGTTCCCCATGAGTCAAGTCACGTTACAGCTGTTGTTTCTGAGTCAAGCCATGTTGTTCCTGAGTCAAGTCACGTTACAGCTGTTGTTCCTGAGTCAAGCCAAGTTACAGCTGTAATTCCTGAATCAAGTCAAGTTACAGCTGGGTTGTCTATCTTAGGTCAAACCACAGCTGATTTCCATGAACCAATCCAAGTTACAGCAGGTCTTCATAAGCCAAGTCAAGGTACTGCTGTTGTTCCCGAGCCAAGTCAAGCCACAGCTGACCTTCACAAGCCAAGTCAAGCCACAGCTGACCTTCACGAGCCAAGTCAAGCCACAACTGACCTTCACGAAGTCAAGTCACAGCTGGTCTTCCGAGTCAAGTCAAGTCACAGCAGACCTCCCTCAGTCAAGTCAAGTCACGGCAGACCTCCCTGAGTCAAGTCAAGTCACGGCAGACCTCCCTGAATCAAGTCAAGTAACAGCTGCACTCCTAATAGAGCCTCGTCACGTATCAGCTGACATCCCAAGCCACACAGAGCCCACGCTCCCAAGCCAGATGTCAACAGCGTCCACACCCTCAAGACCAGCAGGCATCCCACTATCTACTGTGCTGCCTGTAATGGCTATCGCCATTTTAAGCGTGTGGGCTACACAATCTGCTCCAGAGACCTTGTCTGTCCACAAGTCCGCTCCAGAGGCCTTGCCTGACTGCAAATCTGCCCCAGAGGCCTCATCTGACCACAAGTCTGCTCCAGAGGCCTCGTCTGTCCACGAATCTGCTCCAGAGGCCTCGTCTATCCACGAGTCTGCTCCAGAGGCCTCGTCTGTCCACGAATCTGCCCCAGAGGCCTCATCTGACCACAAGTCTGCTCCTGAGGCCTTGTTTGTCCACGAGTTCACGCCTATACCTCCTGAGGTGTCAGCATACGCTGTAGAACCTCCTAAGGAGGTGGCGTCTATTTATGAACTCACTGCCACGTCTGCCCTAGAATTGACGCCTATGCCTCCAGAGGTGTCAGCTTATGCTGTGGATCCTCCAATGGGGGCGGCATCCTCCTATGAACTCTCTCGCTGTCCTGTCACAGCCAAGAAGGCCTATTATGAACTCTCTGCCTGTCATGCCACAGCCAAGGAAATTGTCCGTGAACACACCGCTCTGCTATGGATGTCACTAGTTTCACTGTGGATATCACTGCTCCTGTCTGCTCTGCCTGCTTCACCATGGCTCCCTGCTCTACCTGCCCCGCAATGGCTCCCTGTTATGCCTGCTCTGCCTGCCTCGCCATGGCTTCCTGT
This sequence comes from Labeo catla, assembly GCA_012976165.1. Taxonomy (NCBI): domain Eukaryota; kingdom Metazoa; phylum Chordata; class Actinopteri; order Cypriniformes; family Cyprinidae; genus Labeo; species Labeo catla. The sequence goes on from VONZ01000686.1 coordinate 370,788, forward strand.
TCTGCCTGCTCTGCCTGCCTCGCCATGGCTCCGTGCTCTACCTGCTCTGCCTGCCACACCAGTGCTTCACGGTCTGCTATTGCTCCACGGCCCAGGACCTCCAAGGTTACACTGTCTGCCATTGCGCCACGGCCCAGGCCCTCCAGTGTTTTACGGTCTGCTACTGCTCCACGACCCAGGTCCTCCAAGGTCTGCCATTGTTCTGTTGTTTCACGGTGGCTCCACAGGCCCTCCAGTGTTCCACTGTCTGCCTGCTCCATGGCCCAGGCCCTCCAGTGTTCCACTGTCTGCCACTCCACTGTTCCACTGTCTGCCACAGCTCCATGGTCCAGGTCCTCCAGTGCTTCACTGTCTACCACTGCTCCATGGTCCAGGTCCTCCAGTGCTTCACTGTCTGTCCCTGCTCCACGATCCAGGCCCACCTCCTCTGCATGGACCTGGCCCTCTGTCCCACACCCTGTTTTGCCTCTGTTCCCCCACCCTCCTGGACTGTTGTTGTTTGAGCGCCAGGGGTCGCTCCTGGGGGGGGGATTCTGTAACGCCACGCCAGCAGAGGGAGCCCTTACCCATGAGCTGACTGTTGCTGCTCCCTCTGCTGCCTCGTTGGTTACTTCCTGTTTGGTGGCCATAAAAGGAGGCCTACACCAAACAGGAAGCGCGAAGTATTGTTTTGCTGTGCGGACTCTACTAAGCGTTTTCTCTTGTTTTCATTGCCTTGTTTTTGCCACGGTTTTGTTTCATGTCATTGTTTTGCCTTGTTTTTTGCCACAGTTTGCCTTGTTCCATGCTGTAGTTTTTGCCTTGTTTATTTGTTACTTTTTGGACTGCTCACTGGTATTTTGACGTTCTGCCTGTTTTTCTGGATTACGCTATTGTTTTGCCCTGGTTTACTGTTTGTTTGGAGATCGACCCTGCCTGTCTTGATCACGATCTGTGTAATAGAGCTCGCACTTGGATCTATCACGCTTCCCTGGAGTCTCCGTTACATAAAGTAAAACATTTCTTAAGGTTTTTTTGTTTTAATTTTGATGATTAGAGCTTACAGCTCATGAAAGTCAAAAATCCAGTATCTCAAAATATTAGAATATTTACATTTGAGTTTCATTAAATGTCCGTCCCTACAGTATAAATTCTGGGTATCTCTTGTCCTTTGAAACCACAATAATGGGTAAGACTGCTGACATGGCAATGGCCCAGAAGACAATCACTGACACCCTCCACAAAGAGGATAAGTCACAGAAGATCATTACTGAAAGGGGTGGCTGTTTACAGAGTGCTGTATCAAAGCATATTAAATACAAAGTTGACTGGAAGGAAGAAATTGGGTAGGAAAAGGTGCACAAGCAACAGGGATGACCGCAAGCTTGAGAACAACTGTCAAGCAAAGCCGATTCAAACACTTGGGAGAGCTTCACAAGAAGTAGAATGAAGCCAGAGTTAGTGCATTAAGAGTCACCACGCTCAGACGTCTTAAGGAAAAGGGCTGCCAGGGCACTTCTGAAAGAGAAACAACGTCAATAGCATCTTACCTGAGCCAAGGAGAAAAAGAACTGGACTGTTGCTCAGTGGTCCAAAGTCCTCTTTTCAGATAAAAGTAAATTTTGCATTTCAAGTTGAAATCATGGTCCCAGAGTCTGGAGGAAGACTGGAGAGGCACAGAATCCAAGCTGCTTGAAGTCCAGTGTGAAGTTTCTGAAGTCAGTGATGATTTGGAGTGTCATGACATCAGCTGGTGTTGGTCCACTAAGTTTTATCAAGTGCAAAGTCAATGCAGCCATCTACCAGGAGATTTTGGAGCACTTTATGCTTCTATCTGCTGACAAGCTTTATGGAGATGCTGATTTCCTTTTCCAGCAGGACTTTAGCACCTGTCCACAGTACAAAAAAACACTTCCAAGTGGTTTGCTGACCATGATCTTACTGTGCTTGATTGGCCAGCCAACATGCCTGACCTGAACCCCATTGAGAATCTATGGGATATTTTCAAGAGAAAGATGAGGAACAGTGAGGCTCAGTAGTGCCTCAGCAGTGCCACAGCATGATCACTTCCATGTCACACTTCACTGATGATGTAATTTGTGCTAGGAGCAAGTCATTTGCTGTAATACGTGCTGCCGACCAAGTATTGAGTGCATAAATGAACATACTTTAAAAAACGTGAACTTTTCTGTTTTCCAAATCCATTTTTTGATTGATCTTAGGAAATATTCTAATATTTTGAGATACTGGATTTTTGACTTTCATGAGCTGTAAGCTCTAATCATCAAAATTAAAACAAAAAAACTTAAGAAATGTTTTACTTTACATGTAATGAATCTAGGATGAACTTTTTCACAATATTCTAATTATCTAAGATGCACCTGTATATATATATATATATATATATATATATTGGATATTTTTCTTACAAAAGAACAATGATTCGCTTCAGGAGACCTTTATTATCCCCCGGACCCACTGGAGCACTTTTTTATTATGGATTGACATAGTTTATTGGACTTCTTTTGGACTACTGAATATCACCCATTCACTGCCATTATAATGCTTGAAAGAGCCTGGACATATTTTTTTTTTTTTGTAATGTAACGCTGATTGTATTCGTCTGAAAGAAGAAAGTCTTATACACACTGGATGGCTTAAATGTGAGTAAACAGGGAATTTTCATTCTTGGGTGAACTATCCCTTTACAATTTTAAGTGAATGGAATATAAATATGCATTAAAGCTAAACATTTCAAAAACACAAATGTTGTGCAACATAATTATTTTATCCCACATTTACAGAGCTTCAATAATAAAGTTATAGATAAAGAACCACTTCCTCAGAATATACAGCTCAAAATATATACTTCCTTGAAAAATACAGCATTAAACACTTGAAAATAGTTTCAAATATTAGGTTAGTTTATATTACATCTTTAATCAGCATCATAAACTAGTGGTATTTGACTAAATTGGCCCCTAACAGAAAGGCTTGTAATAGCGGTCAAATGGTGTAACTGGTTACACCACATGGCATTTCAATTCAAATGTTAAAATCAAATGTTAACATCACAGGCACTATCATGGACACCTATGGAAGTACATGGCCTTGTTGGGAATATTTCTAATGAAATTTTTAAAGTTAATACTCATTTTTATAATATTGATGAATTATCAATGTATTCCTGAGGTCATACCATTTGACATGTATACCTAAGAATACCTGACCATACCCTAAAAATGATAAATTATCTCACATTTTAAAGAGAATTACTAACCTTTGCATGCAGCAGTTAGTATCACCAGAGGTCCCTCTCTGTGATATAATTTCCTGTCACATGATCTTTTTTCAAAATATTTACAAAATGGCTCCTTGAATGGTGGTTGCACCACCTTGACAATTCAGGAATTTGACTTGACTCACATAATTCCCCAACTTACAAATTGTACAAACTTTACACAATTTAACATCAATTTATCAAAAGTTAAGTTATGTTTGGAGCCCTATGAAATGTTTATTTTTTCTCACCTTATATTTTATTGTTACCAAAATTTGTTTTAGCATGTCTGTTTAGTTGATTGCATAAAACAACTTTTATTTATTTCTAAAACAGCCTTATTAAATTCTGTGTTGCGTATTTAAATTTTTCTGGTTATCAAATAAAGGCATAAAATATTTATTTATTTTTAATGAATTTTATATTTGGCAAATAAAGGGGATGTACTATTAGAATAAAAAGATGGAAGAAATATTGTGTAACAAAGTTCTATTAATTTTTCAACAGTAGTAGTAGTAGTACTGTAGGTACGTACATTCTACTGAATGATAATAATATAATAGTAATATATAGTAATATATTGATAGTAGTAATGTATTTCTGGCACAGTGTCTACAAGCTAACCCAAACTTTTATTATGACGTGAACACCTTTACATTTCTGTGAGTATATGATGCTGGTTTTACTCAAATGAAACAGTGAACTGCTCACAAAGTACTCTCAGAGCAGTTCTGGGGATGTTGTTCATGCATTTTCATAAAGAGACACGCAGAACATACAGGATTCATATTTGAATGGTATTTTGCGGTTTAATATTTACAGATACTAGTCCAACTAGCGATTTGATTGAAGTGTAATGACCGCTTTTGATTATTTCATTCAAACTTTGACAAATTCCGTGAATTTCTCGGAAATCATACAGCGATACAAACATTCATGGTTAGAGAAAAACCTTTCGGGGCTTGAGCCCCGAAAGAGTAGCCCTAGCAACACCCCTGGCCACAGGTGAGCAAACAGTGCAGATGTAGCTTAACTACAGAGACCAAATTAGATGTTAACTGAAGAAAGTTAGCGATTGTATTTGTCACTTCGCCTGATTTGAAATAAATGAACATTTCAACATTTGACACTATTCTATTTTCATAATTTTTGTTGAGTTGAGTGTAAATCACCATTCACTTGTGCCTTTGTCATTTTTTTTTCTACAATTTTGTCTAATTTGAAATGAAAATGAATGTCTAATGAAAGTGAGTGTATGTGTGCATGTGTGTTTACTTTATTTCTTCAAAATGGTTCTTTTAGGAACTGTTCACTGAAAAGTTCTTTGGGGAACCAAAAATGGTTCTTTTATGGCACCACTGCAAGAACACCTCTTTAAAAATAATTTAAAAATAAAACCTTTATTTTTAAGACAAATCTGCCCATGGAATGCATATAAAAACAACTAACTAGCAGGTTACTGAGAAATAATAATAGTAGCACACAGTATCAATCAAAATCTGTTTCCAAAAAGCTATATTTTGGATTGTATTGTTTGGATTTCAGCCCAGCTATACATAGAACATCTTCTGTCTGAAAACCCAACATTTTAATCAAGCAGAAATCAAATCTGTATGTATTAAATGCACAGTAATAGCAGCAGTTATTTCTGGCAAGTACCCTTAATTGTTCATGTCAGTGTTGAGGTCATTAACATCATCACCGCAGATTGTTTTTATTTGGCATACTGTTTATACACAAAAACTGACTTTGGCGTGCATACGCAGTTTTGGCGTACATGTAATAGGCATACGCACCTACCCACACCCCTAATCCTACCCTGCGTTTCATATGCATGGCAAACTAAAATGCATCTATAGGCTACGTCTCTCATTTGGCACGAATACAAATGTTTCTCACGAGAAGCTCCATTTTTTTCCTTTCTGTCATTTTTGGACATACAGATAAGAATAAGACTAGGGTTGTGATGGTGAGAAAATCTTCCCACTGGTTAATCAACGTGACAGACAACACCGGTAATACCAGTAATACCAGTAATACTGGTATTACCGTGGGGGTGTGGGAGACGTTTGAGTTTTACTTTCACTTTCAAATTAGCAGCAATTTAGTGTCTAGCAATTGTTTGTTTTTAGTTTGTTTGAGTTTTCCCTCTTTTCCTCACTTTCCTTCGGTTTTAAATAGCTTGTAAAAGCATCAGGCACATTTTACTTTCACTTTCAAATTAGCTGCAATTCAGTGTCTAGCAATTGTTTGTTTTTTGTTTGAGTTTTCCCTCTTTTCGGTTTTAAATAGCTAGTAAAAGCATCATGCACATTTTACTTTCACATTAACTGCAATTCAGTGTCTAGCAATTGTTTGTTTGAGTTTTCCCTTTTTTCCTCACTTTCCTTCGCTTTGAAGCTTGTTAAAGCACCATGCACATTTTACTTTCACTTTTAAATTAGCGGCATTAATGTAACGTAACAAACTTTTATTTAAAAAAAACTAATAAAATATTTTACCATTTTTACTCATGAGTTTAAAACGTGTGACACCTTTGTACTGCTCAGCGTTGCTCTCACGGATAATTTATTTCTATAACTTTTTTTTTTTTTTCAATATCTTTTGAGTTTGAATTATGGAACACTTTTTGTCATCGTTTGTATCCCATTTTTTGTTAGTTTGGATGAGTGTGTTTATATCCACGGACTGAATAGGAATCAAAGTTTAGCACAACTCACAATGTTGGGGCATGTTGAGATAGGCTAGGTTAGAAAAGTAACACCATTAAGGTGATTCTTCAGTAGCGATTCTTTTTCAGTATATTTTGATAACGTTTTCACATCTAATTGCAAACACACTCGCAATAATGTACACTACACATCCAATTTGGTTTGCTAATTTATTAGAAATAGAAAAAAAAAAGATTAAAAAGAGAAGAAAAAAAAGATTCTTACAAATAAGTATTTTCATACAAACACATAAAGCACAATATTCAGTAAATATCCTAAACATTTTTTTAAACAATTTACCACCTATTCAGATTAACTGTGAGAAAATAGTTCAGAATAAAGTCATAAAACACCTTGCTTAGTTAACAGTCTCGGAAAGGTAACACTTTGTGGTTCATTGCTTTTAACACGAGCAAGACCAGTGGAACATTTTTTGCAAGCATCTCTATACACTTTACATGAGGTAAACTTAATGTGTTAGCCACAGGTGAGAAAACAGTGCAGATGTAGCTTAACTATAGAGACCAAATTAGATGTTAACTGAAGAAAGTTAGCGAGACATCTGTGATTGTATTTGTCACTTCGCCTGACTTGAAATGAATAAACATTTCAACATTTGACACTATTCTATTTTCAGAATTTTTGTTGAGTTGAGTGTAAATCACCATTCACTTTTGCCTTTGTCATTTTTTTTTCTACAATTTTGTCTATTTTGAAATGAAAATGAATGTCTAATGAAATACATCATGAGTGTATGTGTGTTTACTTTATTTCTTCAAAATGGTTCGTTTAGGAACTGTTCACTGAAAGGTTCTTTGGGTAACCAAAATGGTTCTTCTATGGCACCACTGCGAAAACACCACTTTAAAACCTTTATTTTTAAGACAAATCTGCCCACAGAATGCATATAAAAACAACTAACTAGCAGGTTACGGATAAATAATAATAGTAGCACACAGTATCAAGCAGAAATCAAATCTGTATGTATTAAATGCACAGTAATAGCAGCAGTCATTTCTGGCAAGTACCCTTAATTGTTCATGTCAGTGTTGAGGTCATTAACGTCATCACCGCAGATTGTTTTTATCTGGCATACTGTTTATACACAAAAATTGACTTTGGCGTGCATACGCAGTTTTGGCACCCACCCACACCCCAATCCTACCCTATGGAGTAAAAATAGGGCCATATATATCTGCAAAATAAAACAATGTTTTGCAAACAAAAAATATGTTTTGCAAATAAAAATAGAATATTGAGAAAAAAAATTGCTTTTTTGCAAGTAAAAAAAATAATTGCAAAAGAAAAGTTAACCCCTGAGAGAAAAAATAAAGTTTAGCAAAGTAAAACTTCAGCAGCATTGACTTTGCAACACATATTTCCCTTTGCGCCGCCCCTTTAAATCCGCGTTTCAGTCATCCGTGCCTCTGCGGCGCAAGCTTTCCTTTGTGCTTAATTTTTCTATGTGCCTCGCTTTGTGTCACTGATTTGACGTGGGGGAGGGATCAAGAGGTTGGGGCTATTTTGACTCCATACTACCCTGTGTTTCATATGCATGGCAAACTAAAATGCATCTATAGGCTACGTCTCTCATTTGGCACAAATACAAATGTTTCTCACGAGAGGCTCCATTTTTTCCTTTCCGTCATTTTTGGACATACAGATAAGAATAAGACTAGGGTTGTGATGGTGAGAAAATCTTCCCACTGGTTAATCAACATGTGACAACACCGGTAACTGGTATTACCGTGGGGGTACAGTTGAGTTTTACTTTCACTTTCAAATTTTCAGTAATTTAGTGTCTAGCAATTGTTTGTTTTTAGTTTGTTTGAGTTTTTCCTCTTTTCTTCACTTTCCTTCGGTTTTAAATGGCTTGTAAAAGCATCATGCACATTTTACTTTCACTTTCAAATTAGCTGCAATTCAGTGTCTAGCAATTGTTTGTTTTTAGTTTGAGTTTTCCCTTTTTTCCTCACTTTCCTTCGCTTTGAAGCTTGCTAAAACGCCATGCACATTGTATTTTAACTTTTAAATTAGCGGCATTAACGTAGCGTAACAAACTTTTATTTAAAAAAAACTAATAAAATATTTTACCATTTTTACTCATGAGTTTAAAACGTGTGACACCTTTGTACTGCTCAGCATTGCTCTCACCGAAGACCAGTGGAACATTTTTCACAAGCATCTCCAAACACTTTACATGGGGTAAACTTAATGTGTTAGCCACAGGTGAGAAAACAGTGCAGATGTAGCTTAACTATAGAGACCAAATTAGCCTATGTTAACTGAAGAAAGTTAGCGAGACATCGATTGTTTCTTCGCCTGATTTGAAATGAATAAACATTTCATTTCAGACACTTTTGCCTTTGTCATTTTTTATTCTACAATTTTGTCTAATTTTGGAACAGCTTAAACTACTTCAGTCTGTGTGCATTCTGTGTGCACACGAGTTTCACAATTTGAGTTGAATTACTGAAATAAATGAACTTTTCCACAACGTGCTAATTTATTGAGATGCACCTATATTCCTTATGTAATGTTTTTCCAGTGATAAAGTAAACACACATACACTCATGTTGTATTTCATTAAGTCTTTGGTTCTTTTAATTGTGATGATTTTGGCTCACATTTAACAAAAACCCACCAATTCACTATCTCAACAAATTAGAATACTTCATAAGACCAATAAAAAAACATTTTTAGTGTATTGTCAGCCTTCTGGAAAGTATGTTCATTTACTGTATATGTACTCAACACTTGGCAGGGGCTCCTTTTGCTTTAATTACTGCCTTAATTCGGCGTGGCATGGAGGTGATCAGTCCATGGCACTACTGAGGTGGTATGGAAGCCCAGGTTTATTTGACAGTGACAGTGTTACTCACCAGTGATGTGTAGTCTTGTGCCATTGCTGTATTTTGGAGGTGTGTCTGTGGTCACACAGTAATAAAGTCCTAAATCATCAACTTTCTTACTGTAGTAAGGAGGAGGTGTAGAAAAAGTGTGTGATTTCAGAACTGGATCTGGTAGTTTCACCAATAATCAGTTGACTTCATTTACATTACACCTACAGTTTACAGTCACACTTTGACCCAAATCTGCTAGTCGATCTAGCAATTGTTTGTTTTTAGTTTGTTTGAGTTTTCCCTCTTTTCCTTACTTTCCTTCAGTTCCTGCAGCTCCCGGATCCGAAATGCTGAATTTTCTGCCGAATTTGAACCACTGTATTTGTGGAAGCGAATTTGTAAAGTAAAATTAAATGGACCAAAATTTGCCTGTCGAATATTATACATCATATTTTTAAACAGATTGAATATTTGGGAAGTGAATTCTGAAAGGTGAATATGAATTTTTGAATTTTTAGTTATGAAAATGTGTGTGAAATATTTTGAATTGAAATATTCACAGCTTAAATAAACAACTATGTTAAATTTCATAAAAAAAAACAAAAAAAACAAAAAAAAAACACTAAAAATGCAAGCCCTGAAAGTTTGGATGAGTTTGGACAAGTGTGTTTACATCCACGGACTGACCCGAAAAAAAAAAAAAAAGTCTAAAGAAATAGGAATCAAACTTATTCAAAGTTGATCATCAACCAAAATCTGTTTCCAAAACGCTGTTTGGGAACCTATGATCACAATGACCAGAAGACCATTCAACAAAGCAGATATGAGGGTAAAAGTCTGACATCGTGTGAGATTCGTCTCTGTATGATTCTGGATATTTGCAGTATATTCTGTAGGATATTATATGTTCAGTACTTTGAAGGGTTTAACATGTTTGTTTTTCTAATCTGAAAAGATGTAATGTAAAACATCACTGAACTGTTACTCACCAGTGATGTGTAGTCTTGTGCCATTGCTGTATTTTGGAGGTGTGTCTGTGGTCACACAGTAGTAAAGTCCTGAATCATCAATAGTGACATTATTTATGAACAGATAAGGTTTACTTTGCACTCAATATTTATGTGAAAATTTCTTATTGTAGTAATGAGGAGGCGTAGAAAAAGTGCGTCATTTCAGAATAGGATCTGGTAGTTTCAGCAATAACCAGTTGACCTCATTTACATTACACCTACAGTTTGCAGTCACACTTTGACCCAAATAGTCGATCTGCTAAAGCCTCTGCAGCTTGACACATATGAGCAGATCTGTGAAATAAACACCAGACACATACACAAACACACGCACACATATAGTTTTTATACTGACTAAACGATATTGTCTATCCCCTAACCCAACCCTAACCCTAAACCTACCCCTTACAGAAAACGTTTGCATCGTTACACTTTCAGATAAACATCATTTACTATTTTTTAATAACTTTTTAACATTGTGGGGACTGCAGGCCGGTCCCCACAATGTCAAAAATGTCAGGTTTTACTATCCTTGTGGAGACATTTGGTCCCCACAATGTAGCAAAAACAAGTACACACACACACACACACAAGAAAGTAATCTGCTTTATAATTGCCATAAAACATTGGAAATGTATTTACAAAGCACAGTAAATACTACTTTTCTGTATATTTATGAAGTACTCACAAAGAAGCTACATGGTCTTCGGGATGATAAAATACTTCAGCATGATTCAGTTTTGTTTTGTTTTTGGTTTTTTTGCATGACTTTACAGATGAAACTTACCACAAGAGGAAGTTAAGGCAGGTTTTCTCAGACCACAGGTATATTTTCATACCTGTGCACACAGCAGTGTGATCCAAAATAACACTTTGGCAATTTGATATTCAACTGCTAATCTTTACATTCTTGACCGTCAGTAATTTGCATACGAAATAAACTGTGATCGACACAAACCTTTTTGAGTATGTACATTTAAATTACCCTGGATTGTATTTGTTTTGCTTTGTGTAGTTTTGTTGATTTTGTTCAAACAATGTATTTGGCAAACAGGCTATGCTAACCATGCTAACAGTTTTTTGCTTCCTCCTGACATATTTATTTGGTTAAAGCAGATTTTTAAAATAGAACTGAACAGGAAGGGTGAAACTCTGGTATATTTTAAGTACATTTGTTTAATGTTTTTTCCTGTTATGTTGACTGAGGTGTTTGTGATGTCAGATGTTGTTGTGGGCAGAGGCAAAGACTCAAATGCAGACTTAGACATGCTTTAGTGAAGTACAAAAACCAACCCCATAGGGGTGAGCACACCCATATACAGTATAGAGCATATTTAATTTCTGACAGGAAATTAATGAAAACAAAGCTGTCCCTGATAGCACACGTACAGCTGCAAGATGTCTGTTAAAGATCACTTGATCTGGAAAGCATCTGCTGTGTACAAACATCTGACAGATGTCTGTAAGATGTCAGTTTTATACACATTCTAAACCATAAACATCTTAAAGACATCTAATAGACGTCTATTTGACATCTGATAGGAGACGTCCTATAGATGTATTGCAGATGAGCCAACAATCTAAAAATACATCTTGCAGATGTCAAACAGAGAGAATTGTTTAATGGTGAACAAATTCAGCTGGCAAAACTCTTACTAAGAACTTTCAGTATATGAAACGTTGTTAAATTGCATGTGATCTAGGACCTTTATGTCTATGCCAATGTCTATGTTTTGCAGCTTCGCTTTCATATGCATCAAAGTAAACTATTTTTGTCTGTGAATAGAGATAAACTCATTGACCAAACTGTGGAGGAGATCATTTGGGAAAACCCACGCTGTTTGTTAACAACGAAGAAGAGCTGTGCAAAAGTTAGACTTTTAACATGCACAAAAATAAAACCTATTAACAAGAGTCAAATTTCCAGCTCTACGTGAAATAGGTTTTATCTTCTACGTTTATCTTCATAACTGCTAGATGATGTGTTATATGGTTCAAGATTAAGGATTATTCATTGCATGTTGTTTCTTGAAAATTGTTGAGAAGCTGCTTCAGCTTCAAGAAACCTCATTACCCTGTGGTTTACATGCAACTCACTGCTAAATTGAAACAAGAGCTGTAAAAGCAAGATCTCCATTCAAAACAGGACTTGACTTCATTTAAGTTTATTGCCACATCAGCTTCACAGGCTATTTCATGGCAAACAAAGATTATACAATTAAAAAAAACAATACAGTAGTACACAATACAAAATACAATTCTATAAAAGATTCTTTACATTTACTTTTGAAAACAGTAAATTTAACAGTAACAGGTTTTCTGGGTCCATCTTATAAAACAAGTCCTTAAAGGAGAAGTCCATTTCCAGAACAACAATTTACAAATAATTTAGTCACCCCCTTGTCATCCAAGATGTTCATGTCTTTCTGTCTTCAATCATAAAGAAATTATGGTTTTTGAGGAAAACATTTCAGGATTTTTCTGCATATAATAGACTTCATTCGTGCTCCAAATTTGAACTTCCAAAATGTAGTTTAAATGCAGCTTCAAAGGACTCTAAACGATCCCAGCCAAGGAATAAGAGTCTTATCTAGCGAAATCATCGTTTCCAAAAAATAAAAATTTGTATAATTTTTAAGCACAAAAGCTCGTGTAGCACATGCTCTGGGATGCGCATTCATTTTAAACAAATCTTTAATGTGACTTGGGAAGTGATTCGTTCAGTCACACATGCGCAACATCCTATTAGGTTCTGTACTGGAATTAGTTCACCTGTTTCGAATCTTTGGGTTTTTTGAGTCGTTCGTTCATCTTATGGGTCGGTCACGTGATGCTGATTTTGCTAAAATGAACGAAATGACTCGAAAAAAGATTTGTCCATTTTGCTGAACGAGACTCAAAGGTCTGAGTCAGTAAAATGATCTGAACTTCCCATCACTACTACGAATCGTCTTCAAATCACCACAAGTTCATCGTCTGTGTACTCCGGCTAAAAAAGGTAGAGTATGTCGAAAAACTCCATGTTATTTTCCCCTACAACTTCGAAATTGTCTGACATCATTGTAGCTTTTAGTTTGACTTACTTGCACTTTCTTAGTCTTTGCACGTTCGATTTGTAAACACTGGGTCTGTAGATACACCTATGTTCTGCGTGACCTTTCGACACGATTCAATAGTATGTGAATGCACATCCGAGAGCCTGTGCTACACAAGTTTTGTGCCTAAAAAGTATAGAAATTTTTATTTTCTGAAAAAAAATGACCAATCGTTTTGCTAGATAAGACCCTTCTTCCTTGGCTGGGATAATTTAGAGCCCTTTGAAGCTGCATTTAAACTACATTTTGGAAATCAAAATCGGGGGACCAATAAAGTCAATTATATGGACAAAAATCCTGAAATGTTTTCCTCAAAAAACATTTCTTCACGACTGAAGACAGAAAGACATGAACATTTTGGATGACAAGGGGGTGAGTAAATTATTTGTGAATTGTTGTTCTGGAAGTGGACTTCTCCTTTAAGAGTTTGTCTTCATTTAAAACAGGAATAGGAACAAGACAAGAGCATTAATATAATCTAGCACACCATACTATATCTAATACAATGCATACTTAGAAACAAAACAATTCATAAAGCAGCAAATATGTACATGTTAACAAAACAAAACAAAAAAAAAAAGAGGAAAGACAAAAAAAAAAGATTACCCAGATAGCACATATACGTCTGGAAGAAGTCTGTTAAAGATCACTTGATCTGGAAAGCATCTGCTGTGTGCAGACATCTGACAGATGTCTGCAAGATGTCAGTTTTACATACATTCTAAATCATAAACATCTTATAAAGACATCCAAGAGACGCCTCTTTGACATCTGATAGGAAACGTCCTATAGATGTATTGCAGATGAGCAAACACTGTAAAAAATGCGTATACCAGATGTAACTGCAGACGTCAAATAGACATCTCTGTGATGTATGTGTGCTATCAGGGTAGAGCTTATAGCTCATGAAAGTCAAAAATCCAGGATCTCAAAATTTTGAATATGATTATTCTACATAATCATGCTAAATACCTATATAAGATATAGATATTGGCAGTTAATAGGTAGCCTGTTGTTTATATCCTGTTGACTAACAATAATAATAATAATAATAATAATAATAATGATAATTAAAACCAAATTACTATTACTTAAACAGGAATACATATAATAATAATAATCATAATCATAAAATAAAATCTTAGGGCTGGTCTCACAGACAGGGCTTAGATCAGTGGTTCTCAAACAGGGGTACGCGTATGATAGGATGCCCACAAAGTATGCTGCTTTAGCAAATCGCGCTGCTATTCATTGTATCTTTAAAGTAGATTTGTAGCACTTAATAGCATGAAGAACAAATATTGTCATAGACTGCAAATAAAGATCGATTTAAGAAACTCTCTTCGATACAGAAACATGCCCTGTGCGAGTTATTGTTTTTCCATGTTTTAAATATGAAAAACAACACAATTTTCTCTGAATATCCAAATGATTGCAAATGTTGATTTTATGTAACAGTTCAACAAAAAGGTAATATTAAGTGAACATTTTAGATTTTAAATATAGCCTACATTTTAAACACAATATTGTCAATATTGTTTGTTATATTGTACAACAAAACAATAGTTTCAATGTAATCCGCAACAGAACTGGTGTGCGTCTCCAAGCAATGGTGGTGTTTAGTTCATGAAGGAATCTGCAGCTTTAACGATTCGGAGAATCAGTGATTAATAACCTATTCATAACTACAGCCACCTCCTTACTGAATGAATGAATGAATGAATGAATGAAAGACATGATTCCTCGCTCATTAATACACTGATTACTGCCACCTAATGCTGATTTTAGTTTAAATCTACAAGTATAATTTCTTGAGTATATTAATAATACACTTAATAGAATTTTAAGAATATGACATAAAAGATAACATACGATTAATAAGTCTAGAAAAAAAGTTGCCTCTATACAGGTAAAAAATGCATCTGTAAATCAATTTAAGGGTTTAAGGTGTGACTGCGGTCTAAGTGGGGGTAATCAGAAGAATGTTAAATGCCCCAGGGGGTACGCCACTGTAAAAAGTTTGAGAACCACTGGCTTAGACTAAACCAGGATTGGGCCAAAGTTCATTTAGGACATTAAAGTAATTTTTATAAACATTCCTTAGAAAAAAAAAAAAAAAAAAAAAACATTACTGGTGTGCATCTTGAGACAAAACAAGGAAACAGGAGACATATTTCAAGATCAATCAGGGCAAGTTTCTTTAATTGAAACAGCTCTGGTTTACATTTTAGTCTGGGACTATTAAGGTATTTGGGTTTATTAAGCCTTGTCTGTGAAACTGGTTGTTGAAGTTATTTTATTTCAACATTTCTAATTTTTATTTAGTTTGCCTTTCTGTACTAATATACAGTACTGTGCAAAAGTTTTAGGCCACTAGTATTTTCACCACCTAAAAAATGGTTTAAGGTAAGTTATTTCTATCTTTTCTGTAGTGTGTCAGTAAAAAAATTCGGTTTACATTTCCGAACATTCTCTTTGCCATTAATTGTAATAATCTAGTGAGATTTTTGTTTGCACAAGGAGTCTGATAACAGCCAGTGCTCCACACTGATCTAATCTCACCATCATCCAGTCTGTCTCTGGAATGACATGAAGAAACAGAAAAAACTGAGACAGACTAAATCCAGAAGAACTGTGGCAACATCTCCAAGATGTTTCAAATAACCTACCTGCAAAGCTACCTGAAAAAGCTGCTTTAAACGCAAAGGATGGTCACATCAAATGCTTATTTATTTTAGTTAATATAAGTTCATTGATAAAGAAAATCTATTTATGACATTGTTTTTGACAGCATCCTCATTTTATGTGCCTAACTGCCTAAAAATGTAACAGTACTGTAGTTTTGTAGGTGTAGGTCTCTTAAAGCATCTTGGAGATGTTGCCACAGTTCTTCTGGATTTAGTCTATCTCCGTTTTTTCTTTTTCTTAAGACAGACTGGATTGAATGATGGAGAGATCAGATCTCTGTTTGCACAAGGAGTCTGACAACAGCCTGTGCTCCACACAAAAATCTCACTGAATTATTATAATTAACGGCAAAATGAATGTTTAGAAATGTAAACTGATATTTCCTACTGACACACTACAGCAAAAGACCGACTTTAACTGACTTTAAACCATTTTTAGCTGATGAAAATACTAGTGGCCTAAGACTTTTGCACAGTACTGTAAATAAAAATAAAACTGAACTAATTAATAATAATTAATGAAAAATATACAATTTTTTAAAGACAACATTAATAATAAAAAAAAAAACATTAAACATTTAATAAACTTACTTAAAATGAAAACCCTAAAATAACCCTGATATAATTAAACACTGAGCCAGTATTACAAATTTTTAATTTATTGACTTAACCGTCATTAGCAATAACAAAGATAAAAACAGATTCATTTTGTTTAACATTTTGTTATTCTGCATTAATAAAGTGGTATTTGTGAAATCTGCACATTAGTAAGCACGGGCATCTGAATGAATAAATGAGTGTTTAATCTCACGTGAAGTCTCTCTGTCGTTTCTCATCTTCACGTAGATCCTCTCATCCAGACTCAACCGGATGAGATCCAGAGGCTCTTCTACGGTGTTGGTGGTTTGTTGCTGCAAAGTAAGTTTAGGTCATGTTGATATTTCCATTATAATAATATATGAAAACCCGTCTGAGAGCTGCTGGTTATAAAATGCCTCATACTCGTGAGTCATACCGCTATGATTTAGCTCCGCGGTTATCAAACTATTAAAACACTTACGTACATTAAACAAAAATAGCATACCTGCTCAGCATCGTCTGCCATCTTTCACAGTTACCCAAAATCATTTACGTTTTTCTCCCACACATCGTCGGACGGAAAATGTAACTGTTTCCTTAGACGAAATTTTCCTACAGAGAGGGCGTTTGGTGCCTCAGAAAGCCGAATCCGCAACTGAGTGTCATTCAAATCTTAGAAAGTTTGTGTCTTATGTGAGAAATGTGCACACTAAATACTAACATTTTACATTTATTAGTTCCAAATACATGTGGCTGACACTGTAATCAGCTTAACAACTCCCTCAAAAAACTCTCTAAAAAAACTTATCCTGTAATCACAAACGTCTGTGATTGGTCCAATGTGGCCACCGCTGGGAAAAGTAACCGGTAACATGTGATAAAGCAGTTTTCCGCTTTTTACGCCTGAATAATTTCAAAAAGAAAAGTTAAAATAGATTCAACATTCAGACTTGATGAATTAAACATGAAATTAATGAAATTAAATTAAATGAATCTTGCACCCACATACCCTGGCTAATTGTAAAGCTCTTGTACTCTATTCATGGATGCAGGAGATGTCTTCCTGTCCAATACCATGCATATATTGTTGCTAGTTTTTACATGCTTGAGGCTTACTTATTAAGCAATCACATGTTGGAAAAGTGGTGATATTGCTTTTGTTCTATGAACAAATCAAGTAACTTTCGGACAAAACTTGTTTGTTTTATAGGCCTATTTCTGTATCACCACTTAGTTATTAAAAATTGGTCAATACAAATGAGGTTCTAGAATACACCCCGGTGAAAAAAACAGCATATGCTGGTAGGTATGTTTTGATGCTGGGATGCTGGTTAGGTATGTTCTGATGCTGGTTTAAGCTGGTCCTTTGCTGGTTTATGCTGGTCCTTGACCAGCAACATGACCAGCATAAACCAGCAAATGACCAGCATAAACCAGCAAAGACCAGCTTAAACCTGCTAAGGACCATCTTAAACCAGCATCAAAACATAGCTACCAGCATATGCTGTTTTTTTCACCAGGGCATACACTGCCCTCCAAAAGTTTGGAAACACCCTGACAAAGTGTGGTTTTGGATGATATCAGCATAAATCCTTATCATTTTTTAGTGCAAATACATTAAAGTATCAGCAATAATATTTTTTATTTTGATTACATAATGATGGCAATATATACATGCCAAAGTCAGACATGCCCCTTTACCAGCTGTGATGCCTGGTTACTGGTTTAAACTTGGCCCAGGTTTTTAAAAGATTTTTGGGTCAGCACTGTCTATGCACAGCACAGTCTATGTATAAACTGTTTATGTAATAAAATATGTTTTCGTAGTTTGTGTTGTCCCTTATCAGTGCAAAATTATCACAAATTAAAAGGGATTTATGCCTATGTGGATTCTTATACAGGCTAAATATGAATATATATATATATATATATATATATATATATATATATATATATATATATATATATGTATATATATATGTGTGTGTGTGTGTGTGTGTGTGTGTGCAAAATATAGATGCAAAAGCCTCTAAATCCATCTGACGTATTTCTTTAAAATGAGCATTTCTTTCTGGCTACTTTGTATAGGTTTCTATGTAAGTACTGTTACTTCTGATTGTGCTGAGGCTGGAATTTACCAATTTTGAAGTAAAAGTATTGGATGGACGTATACTACATGTCTGGAGCATTCACTCAGTATCACTATCTAAAAATGACCTTTCAGTGTACACCCCCTCTTTTCATGTAGGTGAAACTTTGTGGTTCTTTTCTTTCTTTCTTTTAAAAAGTCATGAAACCCCCTTTTTCAGAACTGGTTAGTTCTCACGACAGTTTTATAAAATGCTGCAAAAGTGGGTGTGGTGCGCTGTGGAGTGGAGGGGGAAGAGGGAAGAAAGTCAGCTTCGGGTTCAGACAGTTTCGTTTTGCTCCCGTTGAGTTAACAACACAAATAAATGCACAGCCATTTGCACTCTGCATCGAAAACATATATATATGAACACGCTGTTGCACCTCTGTTAACTTTTAAAACTTAATTTGAGCCATTCCTAGATAGGCCATGTAAATCTGCAAGATGTCTGTTATTGATCTCTTGATCTGGAAAGCATCTGCTGTGTACAGATGTCTGGTAGTCATCTGTAAGATGTCAGTTTTACATAAATTCTAAATCATAAACATCTTAAAGACATCTAATAGACGTCTATTTGATGTATTGCAGATAAGCAAACAACGTCTTGCAGATGTAAATGCAGATGTCAAATAGACGTCTCTGAGATGTACGTGTGGTATCAGGATTTATAATCCTTTTGATGTATTGCGTCAAGAAGTTGTAAAAACTACTATCACACTTACTATATAAATGTATCTATGTGCCAAACTCCTACAAAGCAAATAAAAACAAACACTCTTCTTTGATCCATGGTCGTTTCTCTCAGTTAATATATGCAATCTCACAGTCTGAAGTGTCAATCATAGCCAATCCAGTTACAAGCTTGTTACCCAGTGTTTGTTTCAGTGTTGTTCCCTCAGTGGAACACAATATTTCAAAAATATTGTTTTATACAATAAAAGTGGTGTTTAACTTAGACAGCAAAGCTCTAAGGGAATTTAATCACCAATAAAATACCATAAACTGTTCTCCCTCCAATATAAACATAAAGTTTGGGCTATATATCTTTGTGATAAACAGACACTCCTCTCCTAGCAGCTCTCAAATCTAATGTATGAGACCCAGTGGAATTTGAGATAATTCATTTGAGTTTGGAACAAAATGACAATCACAACATTTTGAAAATTTATTTCAGAAGTAAACATTGAGCACACACTATGCAGTGTGTATTATAAAGCTTTAAAGGGGTCATCGGATGCCCATTTTCCACAAGTTGATATGATTCTTTAGGGTCTTAATGAAAAGTCTATAATATACTTTGGTTAAAAATTCTCAATGGTAGTGTAAAACAACACCCTTTTTACCTTGCCAAAATCAGCTCTGCAAAAATCTCTTTCTGGTCGAGGCTGCTTTAAATGCAAATGAGCTCTGCTGGCCCCGCCCCTCTCTTCTCTCTGTGGAGTGACGAGCCGGTTTACTTCAGCCGCATTTAGCCGCTAAACTTGCTAACTAGCACTTTATTAGGAAAGGCGATCACAAAGATTCATAAAAAAAACCCTTAAACTCACTTCTGCCGTAAGTGAAGCTGGATCATGTATGATTCGCACAAATATAGACGGATATATGTAGATCAGGAGGCGCATTCCCTACACAAACAAACGTAATCTACTGCATCTTCAGCAGCTCAGATGTCGGGAGTAAATGACGACCACTATGTTCATTATTACATCCAGCAACGCAACACCTCAATCACTCAATCGGAGATATTCTTGTCTAACTTACATCCCTGCTCCGGCATCGAAACAGAGGTCGGACTGTTACAGCTGATCTGAGGTAAGACGCTCATGTCAATCAACTATCGTGGGAGCGGCCTCTGTGGGTGTGACGCCACAATGACAGGCATCTGAGAATGGCTCGATTTGAAAAAGGGGATATTATTTTTACTGATTAATTAAAAACCACTGCATGTATTTTTATCATTATAAGGTAGATTTGTACATACACTGACAACACACATTAATGTTCAAACAACATGTAAAAGTGAACTTAGCATCTGATGACCCATTTAATGAACAAATGTAACAGGATGTGTACAATGCGCAGAGACATGCGATGTGTCACAAAAACACACATTTCATATATATTGAAATATATATTACAAAAGGGATTTTGTAATGTCAAACTGGCTGTTAATTACGAGGTTACTTAACAAATAAATAAATATTGAAGTGAAGTTTGTTTATTATGCGAGTAAAAGAAAATCCAGAGTAATGACAGACAAGAAATAAGCACAGCTATGTAGGAAATTAGTTTAATGATCATTAAACAAAGACATCTGAACACTGAATTGCACTCAAGACAACTAGGAAGTTACACTGTGAAAAAAACAAAAAAACAAAAAAAAAAAAAAAAACAAGTTGTTTCAACTTAAAAAAACCAAGTGTTCATGTTGCCTTTAAAATTTTAAGTTTAGTCAACATGAAATGTTAAGTTGTCCTACATGAAAACGTGGATATTTGAGTTAAACATAATATTTTAAGGCAGCATGAACACTTTATGAACATATACACAAAGTGTATCATAAATAACTTTGTTGTTCTGTTGTTTAACTTAGCCTATAGCTACAACATCTGATTGCAAACTCAAAATTTTTCAAACACCAATCAAATCAAAACTTATTAACATTATAGCATTAAGCAGTATTTCTGCCAATGTAATTGTTCATTATGCAAGCTCAAAAAAATAGAAATCAAAACAGAGTTAACGTGACAAGTTATAACATTTAACTATGTGACATCTAAGAAAAATATGTGATAAGCACAACTTACAATTCACATGAAGGCTCATGCTATACTAAATGAAACAGTCCACAATCCTTGGGGTCAAAAACATATAGTGAGCTGAATATGCTGATGAAAGGGATCTACGCATAATGAAACAAGAAATGAATGAATCAGATGCTATTATGTATTGTTCATTCTGGCCGCTCTAGAAGTGCATATGTGCTGTTAATTTCACGAGGCTGAAACCTTGTACATGGTGTGGAAACGTCTGCTGTAGTGAACTAAAAAAAACAATCAATAGTACCATTTAATCTTAATGCAGATGTGAAACAGCATGAAGGTGAATGAATGAGAGAATTTCATTGTGGTGTTAACTATCTCTTTAAAGGGTACATATTAGTATCTTAAGTCATGTTGATTGTATTAATCTTAACTGTTTTACCTGCACTTGGCTTAAGATTTGTGGTTGTTCAAGATCCAGAACTTGAGGCTGTTGTAGATGTGGATCTTGAGATCGTTTCAAGTTGTCTCTGGTTCTCTTGCTTCCAAGAACAAACACCTTTACTAGTCCTTAAAGGGACAGTGAATTCAGATTTAACATCAAGTCTTCTCATTTTTAGAAACAGAAAAACACATTTCAAAGAACTCACCTATGATCACAATGATTAGAACTCCATTAAACACAGCAGATATGAGGATAATAAGCCAATGGGACTGATCCTTCTCAATGTACTTTACCACTGTATGATTCTTGCTCTCTAGATTTAGAGTTGGATCTGTCCAATCATTGGAAGTGTTTAATATTAATATGTAATATTTTGTGTCTAACAATGATAAGTGTTTAAGTTGGTGATCAGTGAATGGTCACTCACCAGTGATGTGTAGTCTGGTGCCGTTGCTGTATTTTGGAGGAGTGTCTGTGGTCACACAGTAATAAAGTCCTAAATCATCAAGAGTGACATTATTTATGAACAGATAATGTTTACTTTGCACAGAATATTTTTGTCTAAATGTTTTATTGTAGTAAAAAGTAGCTGAAGTTGTGGAAGTGCGTAATATCATAAATGGAGGATCTGGTAGTTTCAGTAATAACCAGTTAACCTCCTTTACATCAAGATCACAGTTTATAGTCACATTTTGACCTAAATCTGTTAGTCGATCTGTTAAAGTCTCTGCAGCTTGACACCATATGAGCAAATCTGTGAAATAAACACCACACATACAAATACTTAAATATGACTGCACAATTAGACTTTATGAATCAATGTAGTTTACAAAGCTTATGCAAAAACATTCATGAAGTATAATAAACTTACAAAGATGAAGCTGCATGAACTTCATGATGTTAGAACACTTCAACATGATGTTGTGTAGATTTCTGCTGTTTGAAAGCAAACTTCACCCCAGAAGTTTCAAGTGGTGAATTTTAGCCACATGAAGAGGAAGTTGAAGTCAAGTTTGCACTGCAGCAAATTAGCTTTCAGCATTAATTCTTTTATGGTTGTGTGTTAGTTATCAATTAGAATTGATAACTCAATTGTTACTTCAGTTACTTCATTGATAACTCAATTGTTACTACTGGTTTTACTTCAGAATCCAGATTTTACATCGAACATCTAATGGAACGCTATACTTGTTTTTGTTTGTTTGTTTTTTTTACTTGCATACACTGTAAAAAATAAAAAACACAATTTGCTAAGTCAGCTTAAAATAAGTTGTTATCCTGCTGCCTAAAAAATTTAAGTTCAGTCAACTCAAATAAGTTTAGTCAACTTGAAATGTTAAGTTGTACTAAGTAACAACTTAGATATTTGTGTTTGCTAAACTTAACAGATGAGTAAGTAACCCAGCTGCCTTAAAATTTTAAGTTGATTCAACTCAAATATCTAAGTTGTCACTTAGTATAATTTAACATTTCTAGTTGAATAAACTTTTAAGTTGACTGAACTTAAAATTTTAAGGCAGCCAGGTTACAAATTATTTTAAGCTGACTCAACAAATTGTTTTCTACAGTGTAGTAGTGTATCAGATTTTCACACCTACACTCTATTTGTTGTTTCAACCCAACTTTGGGTCAAATATGAACTAACCCAACTGCTGGGTTAAATTTGTTCAGTTGAATTTTTAAACCAAAAGTTGGGTTAGGCTGGCTGCACAGTACAAGGTTTTAAGGCCAATTTTAAGCCTGATTGGGACCACCAAAATTGGTTCAGTTTGAGGCTTGACACAAATGTTTTTTTTTTTTTTTTTATCACAAATACTACACACACTAAAAACAAAAGAAAGAAAAAAGTTATAGAAACAAGTTTCACTCAGAAATTGCTAGTAAATTTCCCAAACAATTACAAAGAAACAGCAAGTAACACACTGAATTAAATGGAAATTATGAAGTAGAACACCACTTAAGGTTCTTGGCCTTAAAACAGTACTTACTACTAAACAGACTTTACAGAGGTTGTGAGGTTGTGAGGAATCAATAATGGCCTCCAGAGGGCGGCAAATGTTTGCTAAAGAAAATTTAGCATTTGTTCAATAACACACGCTGCTATTCAAATCTGTTTTATACATTTAACATACTGACATCCACCATAATAATGCAGGTCGTTAAAGAGAAAGCCACATGAAGAAACAAAGCTCATCACAATTAGCTTGGCCACAAGCAGACATTTATATTAGTATATAAAAGGTGCACAGAGTCATTCACACAAACACAAAACACCATCATGGTAACCCACAATACTTAAATAATGCAATAAACGTTCATTAAACAACAGAGGATGTAACATAAAGCCCTAATGTACATAACTGTTAACACAAACTATATATAAAAAAAAAAAAAAGATTATTTAAACAAAATACTTTCAAATGTGTAGTGTCATGCAGGGAATTCTGGGAATATCAGTTAACAGTTTTCGACTGTAAATTTTACATTTTTTACTTCTAAAACAGCATTTTACTGTAAAATTACATGAAATGGTTAGATCTTTTACAGTTTTTCACTGTATTTAGTATGGGAACTTACTGTTATCCTATTAACATTTTTTTTTTTTCTGTAGTGTTTTTACAAAATTTTACAGCTAAAATTACACTTATTTTTTTACAGTGCAGAAACTGCACTAAGTGCAAACAGCAGTAGATGCTATTTACAGTAAATGAAAATTTAGATTGTACTTACACTATTTGTACCTCAGTGTATTGTATAAGACCCGACACAACTATGTGCGGCGGGACATGATTTGATAGTAGAAGGTCTGGGAACCTTGGCTGCTTAGAATGGTCAGTGACCGCCCAGGAGGCCATGACTGACAGGTAAAGCAACCAATCACATTTCGTTTTCTGATGCGTCATGTTTAGGGGTGTGGAAATGTCCCCTCAATAACAGACCATTATGTATAGGGTGCAACGGGGTTAAAGGCACCCCCTAAGAAGAAAATGTGCTTTTCACTGTGTCCAAAGTGTATTATTGCAGAAAAATACAGAAGTTTGTATTGAACATTTATGGGGCAACATATTTTGTGTGAAAATGTGTCACATAAGTTGATTATTTTATTTAAAAATACCCCTTCACATGGAGTAAAAGGCTCATCAGCATGGGGTAAAAGGCACACAGATACAAATACTTTATATAAGATAATACTTGTTCAAAACAATCACTTTAGCAAAGTTTGTACTATTTTTCTGCTTATTTGGATAAATAAAATAATTATACTGTCATTAAAATGTGTCAGTATGAAACATGTATTTTAAAAATACAGAAACAAAATCATTTTAAAATGTAAAGATTCTGAGAGCACTAGGGGTGTAATGGTACACAGATGTCATGGTTCGGTACGTACCTTGGTTCGGGGGTCACGGTTTGATACGATTTCGGTACAACAGGAAAAAAAACAAATCTATTATTCTAGATTTCTTTTCATTTATTTTAAAGTAGTACAAATTACAATTTCTTCCACCTACATGTGAAAATAATAAGTATTATATTAAATTATAATATATAATATATAATATTACACTAGAGCAAGTAATTTATAATCTGTACATAATAGTTATTGGTCTCTAGTAGGTGATACACTTCCTTTCTGAATGCATTTGAAAAATGCATTATATAATAATTTCTGACTTTATTTCCAAAAATATTTTTAAAATTCTGTAGTTAAACCATCTATACCTGGTGATTTGCCATTATTCATTTGTTTTAGAGCTACAACAATTTCCGCTATAGTCAACTCATCATCAGTTAAGAGTTTGTCATCTTCATTCAGTTTATGTATTTTATCTCTTATATTCACAAAAAAGAATCACAATCTGCTTTCTTATATCTGAATTTATAAAGGCTACTATACAAAAATGCTAAATTTCATCCTGAATTACTTTTTGATCATCTGTTATACTATCATTAATCTTAAGCTTACTAATTTTCTTTTTTGTTAGTCTTTGTTTTTCAATGCCGAAAAAATATGATGAACTTTTTTTGTCCTTTTTCGATCCACCACGCTCGATTCACCACCCTGCTTTGTTGAGTCAGCTTAAAATAATTTGTTACCCTGCTGCCTTAAAATTTTAAGTTCAGTCAACTAAAATAAGTTCATTCAACTTGAAATGTTAAGTTGTACTAAGTAACAACTTAGATATTTGTGTTTGCTAAACTTAACAGATGGGTAAGTAACCCAGCTGCCTTAAAATTTTAAGTTGATTCAACTCAATTATCCAAGTTGTCACTTAGTATAATTTAACATTTCAAGTTAAATAAACTTTTTTTGAGTTGACTGAACTTAAAATTTTAAGGCAGCAAGGTTACAAATTATTTTAACAAAATGTTTTTTACAGTGATACCTGAGATTGCAGTGAATGTAATTTTGTAGAATTTTCAGGTGATTCTTGTGAATTAACTGCCAATACATTTATTTCCCCAATCAGTTCTCTTTGTTTCTGTTTTCTCCTCACTGATAAAAATGTGCCTATATCAATTGCTAATTGTATGACTGTAACCAGGAGTGAATGACGAGAGGCGAGCGGATCCATATGCGAGCTTTTATTGGGACGAGACAGATACATAGTCGAGCAGGCAGGGTCGAGACAGGAGCAGACAGGTGTATCACAGGCAGTCGAAGAGAATAATCCAATAAACGTGAGCGAAAGTCAAAAGGCAGGCGGCTAGACGTTCAAAACGAGAAAACTAGGCGGGGAAAAACAAAACACTGGGGACTAGGAACTGGGAACAAGAAACTAAGAATACAACAATATCAATCCGTGATTTGCAAGGGGAAAGTCCGGGGTTTTTATAGTGAGCCTGATTGGCTACCGGAGGCAACGCCATGTGCGCGGTGGAGGATGGGAGATGCAGTCCGAAGCGCAAAACAACAGTCAGAGTGCAGTGTAAAGGTGAGAGTGACATCTGGTGGTGAGCGGTCCGCAAAGCACCGACCAGATTCGTGACATAGCCCCCCCCCAAGGAGCGGCTTCCAGATGCTCGAAGGAAACAACAGTCCCGGGGAGCGGTGGGGCGGGAGCGAGACAGGGCGAGGGCTGGAGGGCCAGGTCCATGTGGAGGGCCCGGTGATTGAGGCAGGACCGACAGAGCAGGTACCCTCCAGGGCGGGGCCGGAGGCGGAGCAGGGGCCCTCCAGGGCGGAGCCGGAGGCAGAGCAGGAGGCGCGGGCGCCCTCCAGGGTAGAGCAGGAGGCGCGGGCGCCCTCCAGGGTGGAGCAGGAGGCGCAGAAGCCCTCCGAGGTGGAACAGAAGGCGGAGCAACCCTCCAGGGCGGAACAGGAATCTGCGTCACGGTCTGGGACCTGGGGAAAGCAGGGACAGAGGAGGCAGACAGAATAGGGGGAGAAGGCGCAGCAGCCCTCCAGGGCGGAACAGGAGACGGAGCAGGAGGTGCCGCAGCCCTCCGGGGTGGAACAGGAGGCGCAGCAGCCCTCCGGGGCGATACAGGAACCTGCGTCATGGTCTGGGACCTGAGACCAGACGGGACCTCTGGAGCAGACCTGAGACCAGACGGGACCTCTGGGGCAGACCTGAGACCAGACGGGACCTCTGGGGCAGACCTGAGACCAGACGGGACCTCTGGGGCAGACCTGAGACCAGACGGGACCTCTGGGGCAGGAATGGCCTGGGACCTGGGAACAGCAGAGACAGAGAAGGCAGACAGAATAAGGGGAGAAGCAGAGAGGTTGTAGAGGGATGCCGCCTCCATGGGAGGATCTACAGCCAAGGCTGACACCTCAGGAGGCATTGGCATGGCTTCTCCAAGTGGGGGGAGCTCTGGAGCAGACTTGAGATCAGACGGGAGCTCTGGAGCAGGCTTGTGACCAGACGTGACCGCAGGAGTGGGCTGGTGAACAGATGTGACCTCTGGAGCTGAGTGTGCAGCCCACACACTGAGAATGGCGATCGCCAGCACGCTAGCAGACATGACGTGACAAGGCTCAGGGAGGTCAGACGAGACCTCTGGCACAGACTTGACGAAGGGCAGGACTTCTGGAGTCGTCGTCAAGATCTCTGGAGCGTAGCTTGCGGCCCAGATGCTGAGGATGGCGGTTGCCATCACACTGGCAGACATGATGTAACAAAGCTCTGGGCGGTCAAACCAAACGCGACTTGACTCTGGGCGCTCAGACGAGACGTGACTTGACTCTGGGCCGTCAGGCGGGACATGGTGAGGCTCTGGACAGATAGACGAGACGTGTCGGGGTTCTGGAAGGTCAGACGAGACGTGACTTGGCTCTGGAACAGCAGTAATAACTTCCTTTGGCTCATGAAGATCAGCTGTGGTTTGACTTGGAGATTGGCCGTGACTTGACTTGATTCGTGAAGCTCAGTAGTGAACTGACTTGACTCTTGGAGATCAGCGGCGATTTGACTTGGCCTATGAGGATCAACGGTGACTTGACCTGGTTCGTGGTGACTGGCTGAGGCCTGACTTGGCTTGTGAACATCAACTGTGACTTGACTAGGCTCATGGGGATCTACTGTGACTTGACTTGGCCCGTGTAGATCAGCTGTGGCTTGACTTGACTCGGGAGGATCCGTTCTGACCTTGCTTGACACAAGAACCTCAGTCTTGACCGTACTTAGCTCAGGAACAGCAGTTTTGACATTACTTGAATCAGGAGCGGCCGCAGCTTTAAATCGGTTTGACTCAGGAACCGTAGCTTGAACTTTGCTCGACTCAGGAACCATGGCTATGACGTTGCTTGGCTCAGGAACAACCGCCTTGACGTTGCTTGACGCAGGTACGACAGTCTTGACGTTGCTTGGCGCAGGAACGACAGCCCTGACGTTGCTGGACTTGGAAGCTTGACTGGACTTGGAAGCTTGACTGGACTTGGAAGCGTGACTGGACTTGGAAGCTACAGCTGTAGCCTGACTTGACTCTGGAGCAGCGGCTGAAGCTTGACTTGGCTCTGGAATAACAGCAGCAGCTTGACTTGGTTCATGAGGATCTGCTGTAACCTGGCTTGGCTCATGAAGATCCGCTGTAACGGGACTTGACTCATGAACAACATGGCTTGACTCAGGAACAACAGATGTAGCGTGACTTGACTCTGGAACAACAGCTGTGACCGGGCTTGTCTCGAGGGGAACAGCTGTGACCTGGCTTGATTCATGGAGAACGGCAGCTGTGTCTTGACTTGACTCGGGGGTAGTCGCCGCGACCTGAAGGAGCACCATTTTAGCTGCCCATACCGTCATTAGGGGTGAGTCCAGCACGTGGGCCATCATGATAGGCTGTGATCTTGAGATGTCAGACGAAACCACAGCTGCGACTTTGCTTGACTCAGGAACCGCTTCAGGAAGGGCGGCCATGATGGGTGCAGACTCCGGAGCAGAAGACATGGCGTGAACAGGCTGTGACTTGACGGAGATGTCCTGAGCGGGCTGTGGTTTGGCTGACGTGACGTTAGCGGGCGCTGGCTTGACTGACGTGGCGTTAGCGGGCGCTGGCTTGACTGACGTGACGTTAGCGGGCGCTGGCTTGACTGACGTGACGTTAGCGGGCGCTGGCTTGACTGACGTGGCGTTAGCGGGCGCTGGCTTGACTGCCATCTCTGCAACAGACTCTGGCGTGACGGCCATCTTTGCAACAGGCTCTGGCGTGGCAGCCATCTTGACAGTGCTTGGCCCGGGAATGATGGCTGTAACTTGACTTGAGACAGAAGAGACAGCTGTAATTTGACTTGACACAGGAGCCACAGTGGTAGCTTGACCTGACACTGGAAACATAGCTTTAACTTGACTTGCCTTAGGAAGAGCAGCTCTGACTTGATTTGATGCAGGAAACACGGCTCCAGCTTGACTTGACATAGGAACAGCAGCTGTAATCTGACTTGACTTGGAAACTTGACTTGACTCAGGAAACACAGTTGCAACTTGACTTGACTCAGGAAATGTAACTGTACCTTTAAATGGCTCTTGTATGGCAGCTGTGACGTGACGGAGCTCTGTGATCGCCGCCATCTTGTGAACGGGCTCCGCCGTCGCCGCCATCTTGTGAGCGTGCACCGGCGCCGCCGCCGTCTTGCGAACGGGCACCGCAGTCGCCGCCATTTTGTGCACGGGCATCGCTGTCGCCGCCATTGCTTGAGCGCGCACCGCCACGGCCGCCATTTCACGAGCGATCCAGGCGGCTAGCGCGTTCGCGGCATCGTGCTCAGGCATGACCGCCAATTTGCGAGTGGGACGCGCGGTCGCCATTGCCGCGTTGTCGCGCTCCCTCTGCGCGACCCCCACGGTGCACGGCGAACCCACACACAACAGTGCAAAGTTCAGAAACTCCGCGAGTGATGAACGCGGACCCTCGCGTCTTAGTCTCGCCTTCAGTGGCTCGTTAACACCATCGCAATAAATTTCTATGATTGTACAGTCCGGGAGGGTGGAATGATTAGCGATGGCCAAAAACTCACGGATGTGTTGTTCGAGGGTGCGTGGTCCTTGTTTTATCCTGAATAGTATCCTGTCTGTGTCCATATCTGTTGAATGTCCGGGAGTGAAGCTGCTGAATCCTTGTGTGACGGATTGATCTGTAACCAGGAGTGAATGACGAGAGGCGAGCGGATCCATATGCGAGCTTTTATTGGGACGAGACAGATACATAGTCGAGCAGGCAGGGGCGAGACAGGAGCAGACAGGTGTATCACAGGCAGTCGAAGAGAATAATCCAATAAACGTGAGCGAAAGTCAAAAGGCAGGCGGCTAGACGTTCAAAACGA